>VZTR01011360.1:388770-426706 GCA_013400775.1 Chaetops frenatus
TGCCCCCCCATGTTGGCGCAGCCCCCGCCCGGCTCCGGCTCGGCTCCGCAGTCCCCGGCCCACGCGGGACCCGGCTGCCCCGCGCTGGCAGCCTCCGCCCACCCCCGCGCCTCCCGCCGCGGCACCGGCGCTCCGAGCTGTCATCTTTATTTACATAAGAAGGAGGAGACTTCGCGGCTTCCTGAAATAGCTGCCGGCGATTCACCGATGCGGCGTGTCCCCCCTCGCCACGCACACAGCGCTGTCCCACAGCGCGGAACGCGGCGGGCCAAGGCATCCATGCGCCGTGCTGCCGGCGCTGTGCGGGGCTGCCGGGGGCTGCACCGGGCTGAAAGCCGGCGGTAACCGGAGCCCCGGTAACGCTAGGAACAAAGCCGGAGGCACCGCTGCCTCCACGGGGGGAAAAAAAAAAAAAAAAAGTACTCATTTATAAAACCAAACGACTCTGGCCATGTGAAACTTTCGCTCCCCACTACAAAACCGTAGAATAAATTAGAATGGGGAAAAAGAAAAGTTAAACAAAATTTATTACCAGACATCACCACACCAGTCTTCAAACGGCTTTTGCAGGTTAATTATTAATTATTTAATAGCAAAGAAGTGCTAGAAACGCAGAATGGTTCGCCACAGACTGAAAGAATAAAAACATTACCCCCCGTAAACTCTTTTGTGCGGGGCTCGCATGCTCAGCCCAGATACAATGCTTCCTGCGCTCCAGCTCATTACCTCTGCTGATGGATAATGGCCAGCGTTAGAAAAAGCAGGGGGTTGCCGAGAGTGGTGCACGGAGGTGCGCAGGGGACCGCAGCCAGGGATGGTCCCTCGGTTGCTCTCTGCATCCCGCAGTTCGTGCAGGAGCTCGTTCATTCCCTCCTCTCCATCTCCAGCACCGCACGCCCCTGCCCACTCACTCCTCTCCCTGCATCTCTCCTGTCCACTGCTCTGTGGGTAAATTAACACAGCAGGCACCGAGCTGCCACAGCCAGCCCCGGCAGATCCCAGCTGGCTCGTTTAAAACTAGCTCATGCATCTTTATGCTGCGCTGCAGTCGCTCTTCTCTCTGCAAAGGAGCGGGAGTCAAACTTGAGCAGCCGCGAGTGCAGCCCTGCCTCCCAGCTCTTACCATGGTGTTGGGCAAATCCTGCCATCCCACTGCCACGATTCTGCCACTGGAAAAAAAGGGAAATAAAATTTTCGCTTGCCTGTGTTGAAAGGCTTATTTGCTTAGGACATCTGTGTGCTGAGGTCTCAGCACTTCTGGAGGAAAAAAAAAAAAAAAAAAAAAAACCAAAAAAAAAAAAAGAAAAAAAAAAAAAAAAAAGAAAAGAAAAAAAAAACAACAAAAAGAAAAGGAAAAGAAAAAAAAGCAGTGCAAAAAAAGCCCAAACCAAAAAGCATAGTCAGGGTGTTTGCACTAGTGCTGCCTGCTTGAGGAAAGCTGCGTCCTGCATTTTCAACCTGCAAGAGAGCCTCTCCTGAGCCCTCCAGCAGCAGCAGCAAGCCACCACTGCTGGCTCACCCATTGCTCCCACCTGCCCAGCCAAGATACCAGAGCCAAGCAGCAGCTCTTCCTCAGCTGAGCAGCACACAGGCAGCACTCTGCTCATCGCTGCCCAAAGTCACAATCTGCAGAGCTCATGGCAGCTTCTTGGCAGAAGAATCTTACTTTTTTTTCCCCTTCTATTTTTTTCCCCTGCCCAGATGATGCTGCATTTACAGCAGCAGCGGGTGGGGTGAGGACACGTCCCCAGGAGCAGTGTGGTGTGACCCCTATGCCCCAATGGGTGCAGGACATCTCTCAGGTCACACCAACCCAACAGAGCACCCTGCTCTGCTCCCTGGCTGCTGGGAACCCACAGATGCCTCAAGGATACTGCTGGTTTCATCTTCTGGGGGGTACCTCACCCTCTCAGGCTAATGGCCTAACAGGGTCCAGGAATTTACAGCATCAAATACCACATTTCACTTGGAGGAATGAAGATTGACTTGAACATGCAATCCCAAATTTTCTCCCTCAGTTTCTCATTTCAGCTCTGCTTTCCATCCTTACCTTAATCTTGCTACAGCTCTGTGAATAATTGACTTCTTGGTTCGCTGCCTCAACCAAGAGATTGCTAGAAAAAAATACATAATTTCATGTTGGCCCAAAAATGAATGCTTTGTGCATCTCGCTGAACAAAATGTTTCTTTAACTCAAAATGAAGCATTTTATTTTCTGAGTTATTTTTACCTCAGTTTTTAAAGTTATGGTAATTCAATCCAACTCTGAAGTTATGTCCTTAAAAAAAAAAATTAATCTCTTTGTTTTGAATATACCAAGAGGAAAACTGTGAATTGCTATTTTTTCTGATTATTTTAATTTTTTGCAACTTATTGGCTTTGTTTGTTTGTCTGAAGGGGAGGGTGGAGAGGGCAGACTGCCAGAATGAGTCATCCTGTTTGGCAGAAAATTATAAACAATTTCAATTGATTTTAAAATTTGGGGTTTTTTCCAAAAGAATCCACCATCTCCTCCCACCCCTGAGCCTCCCCCAGTGCTGTGCAGCAGCTCCTGGGGAAGGCAGCCCCTCAGTGCCATCCACAGCAGTAGAATGGCCTGTCTGCCCTGGTCTGTGATAATTCCTTGAGGATTATTTGCCATATGGCAAATCTTTCCTTCACAGACACATCACACTGAAACTTACTGCTGATTTGCTCTGGTCACATCCAAGCCCATTTCAGACCTTTATCTATTCCAAATTACTCCTCAGTCTTTCATGTTTCAGGTTCTCCTCTAGACAAAGGACCTATCGCGCTGTTCCTGTTTTACAGTTCTCTCTGTCAATACACTCTAGGTCCCCTTGGGGTGTTTCTTTGCCCTTGTCAATAAGGATAAGGCCTCCCATTTTGGCGTCAAGTATAAAAATCAATAACATCACTGTTTGCATTCCTTTCTAAATCACTGACAAAGGTATTAGGTTGAACCCAAGAAAAACCCAGCCCCTAAATCCATTTCCATTCATGAATGGCATCCAGCAAACTCCGGCCAAGCAGCAGTGTTGCTGTCCAAGCCAGGAGGAATCTGCTGCAGGAGTATTTTGAGGCAGTGTCTGATCTTGCTAAATATACTTATTAACCACAAGAGTAGGATGCTGAGGCTGCAGAGCACTTCTGAAAATAGATCCATGGTCATCAAGCCTTGTAGTAGCTAAAGTCTTGGATCTTTCCAAGCAGCCTTGAGCAGACAACAGGGCACCTCTTCCAGCCCTCTTGGGATAAAACCCCTTAGCCCTGGGCACCAGGCAGGGTGGCCAGGAAGGGTTATGACTGCATTGCACTCCTGGTGTCCTGGTAAGAAGGCTGGCAGGTCAGCAAGGAGGATGCCAAACAACCATCATGGTCTGGGAAAAGACATCCCAACATGGCCAAACAGCCCTTTCAACCCTGATTGAAGGAAAGCAGAAGAAATACCTGCAGGGAACCACAGCAGGGAGAACCAGCTCTGCAGAGACCTGTCTTGCACAGGAGGTGACACAGAAAAGGATGGAAAGAGAGAAGAAGAAAAGGATGAAAACTCCAACTCAGTGAGATCAAGGATAAGACCACATTTATGCATAGGCCAGGCCAAGAAAGTTAAAATCTAATTCATGCAAGCCTCATGCACCTAGAAGTCCTTTGGAAATGGATTTGGCTCTATGGAGAACTGGAGTTTACTCTTTGTTAGCTAGACAAAACAAGAAATAAAACTTCTCTTGATGGGGGTTTCATCCCCTTTAACAGTGCTGCAGGTAGAGACACCCAGCCAAGAAACAGCCCAAAAAGTTTCCTTGAATATCATCATGGGTAAAAGGTAGGAACTCTGGAACAAATATTCAGCAGGTACAAGGAATCTTCTCTCAATGATTTTTAGGTTTAAAAGCTGCAATCAGTTTCTCTATTACCACCTACACATGACTCTGTGGTAACAAACAGATTGACTAGAAATTGCCGTTTTTCACTCAATACAGTACCTCTCAGCTACTGGAGTTCATCTAGGAACATGGGATAATTTATGGGAACGCATTCTTAGGTCCTTTTTCGGCATGAGTCTCTGACTGCTACTAGGGGGAAACTTCACCTGTACAGAAAACAGCTTTCCTTCAGGAACCTCTGCCACTGTAACTCCAGAGGAAAAATTATGTTCTCAGCAGAAAAGCATCCACGAAAAAGCATCTCACCAGCATGCACAAGAAACAGATAGAAAACCTTGCCTTCTAAGCATTCTTTTAAAATTAATTTGTTGCCATTAACAGAGGTGACTTCGACAAAAGGTGAGTCTCCACTTTCAATCCTTTATCTGTAATGCAAAGACACAGATACTGCTGTAGCAAGCAAAATGCTGATTAGCTGACGTTTATGCAGTCATTTGGGAATATAATGAGTTATGTCATTATTAAACATTATTAAAAAGCTGCAGCTCTGGATGAAAGCCAAATCTCACTGTGTAAGTCAAAGGAAATTCAAAATTCTGGCTCAAATTCTTAAAATCAAAATCACGACTCACCCCTACAAACTACAGCACTGCAACTGCTAACCCAGGCAGCTCAATTGTCCCAATACAATTCTCTGCAGGCACAGCAGGAAGGGGAATTTGAGGACAGGAAAAAATCTTTAGGCTGACTAACCACCTCCCATTTGCACTTAGCTTAAATGAGACATCAGTTGTGTTTGCTTTAGTGACAGGAGCTGCAGCAGCACAGTGGTCTCTGGCAGGGCAATAAAGACATCAGGGAGGTGTTGCAATGGGTGTCCAGGTTGTGGATTGATTCAGTGAAGGAGAGCCAGAGGCCTCATGCCACTGCTCAAGGGCTGTCACCCCTGTTTAAAGCCAAAGCTGCCACAGGACATCCAAGTCTTAACCCTGACGCTGCCAGCACAGAGCATTTTATCATAACCTCCCTGCCCGACTGCCTGCAGGAGTGGAAGAGAGAAACAGCAGTGTTGGAGAGGGACAAAAAGCTGAGCAAGAAGAAGGATTTCTAAGGAAAGGAGCTGAACTGACCTCAGGCCAAATTGCACAACGTTTTTCCATCAGCATGTACATGCTCACAAGGCTCCACTGGATGGGGGGTTTATCCTTAAAGAGAGTGACTCAGTGCATGAAGGTATCAGGAAAGGAATTAATGCACCAAAAGCCAGGAATACTCCCTCTTCCTTGAGTATTTTTGGGATAATATATTGAGAAAACCCTGTGGGAAACTAAGAGGAAGCAAGGACTAAAAATCACAGAATTCTATGTAAGATTGCACTGGGCTAAGGAGGAGCTTTTAAATGATACAGAAAAACTGTGTCTGTCTGGGGCAAGGTCCCCTGGAATCTGCCAGAAGCCCATTCCTGAGGGCGAGTATCATGCTGTGCATGACACCAACTAGGCCTTCAAATGCCTCCAGCTCTGACCTTCATTTCCATGCTAAATTAATAGCTTTGACTCTCACTGCCATTTCACATTACCTCTTCAAGCACAAGATTCAAAAGAATCTTAGGCTTATCCAAATAGAATGGAAAATTAACATAAAAACATGTCACCAGAAGAAACACTGTAATTTTAAAAACCAAAGAAATGCTGATTCATAACACTCACCTGAATGAAGCTGACTTATGTTTTCAGAACTAGAGAGAAAACTAAAATTTCTATCTTCAGGCAAATATTTTCTTTAATCTCATGAGAATATCTTTATTTTTACTTCAATTGGAGGCATGGCACAATGACAACATGGCAGGACTGAGAAATGTGTTATTTCAAGCCCAGTTCTGTGGCTACTAAATATTTGTAAACTTTGAACAGTATCCCGTGATAAGGAACTATGACAGACTTTCGCAATACAAGTATAATGTCTTTCCACACAAAGTTACAGGGAATATTGGTATTATACTTTTTATATAAGTAGCTCGCTCACACTTTATCACAGGCAACATCCAAATTCTGCACTGAAAAACTAAATTACCTGCTGGAATCAACAGTGTTTTTATGGCATTTTTGCTTTAACATGTGACTGCAGAGCAAAAACCACATTCATTTTCACAATATTCCTGTCAGAAGAGGTGATGCCTCCCCGCCTGAGCTAAAGAAGCACATTTTGAGTCTTTTCAAAAATTTAAATTATGACCTTTTCAAGCAACAGGTTAATTCACTCTCACAATCTTCACTCAATGCCCTCTGGAAAGGGCACAGGCAGGACTCTGTGAAACCGAAGAGGTAAATAAGGTAATCAGAAAGCACCGGCACCAAGGTCAGATAGACAACTTCCACTCTAGCACGTGATACCTTTGGAGAGCCTGGCTTTGTAATCTTAATAACGTTCCCTCGTCATAGAAGTGCAGTTTCTAAAGATTTTTCTTAGCAGATAAAATGATAGGAGTGAATAACCTCTCTGTTTCCTGTGCCACCCTTTCCGAGAAAAGCCTCTCACTTACATGCAGGGATGTTTGTAACCAAGCAAAGGCACTGTATGTTTGTGATGTAAATATTAGCCCAGCAGAGAAACACCTTTTTATTACCCTACTAGAAGTCCTCCAGAGAGGACAGTGAAGGGCAGCAGGATCCAAAATAAACCTTTTGGGCTGGCAAGATGGGCAGGCAGGCTCACACCACGTGTCTGTGAGAATGTCCCCCACTGTGTGTGCCCACAGAAAGTTTTAGCCTGGGCTTTGGAAGGCTCCTGAGGTCACAGAGGACAGTTGGTGATCCCTGTCCAGGAATGGTTCCTCATGCACTCCTTTTCACCCCAAAATGTCCCTGTCTCCTGCTACAGGGCCATCTCAGAGGAAATGTGACTTATTTACAGAACTTTCCCATACAGAGCTGCTTTTACAAGCTCTTTTACATTGGTCTCCAGGGAACCAAAGGAGCTGGAGGTCAAATAATTAAGGGCAAAATGCATGGCAAGAGTAGATTTTCCAGCCCTAGTGAGAGGAATCTTGCTAGTGTAAATACCAAACAAATCATGCCATGCCTGTTACAGGTGTTACCCTTTCCCACTCCCTCTGTTCATCTTCTACTCACTGTTCTCTGGTCTTCTGCTCTCCCTCACCAGATACTGATGTTTTGTACCTCCCCATCCTAGACTCTTTATGGCCTTTCATGTTTTACCCAAAATTTAGCCTTCATCCCTTGTTATGTCCTTTAACTCATTTCTTCTCTTAGTCAAATTAAAAGACATTTTGACTCTAACTCAGTCTCACAGAAGTATCATGAAAGGTCACAAGCCAGATGCAGTAGACTGGGTGTAGCTACTATTGGAATGAGAAAAGAGTTTTGGTTCTTCAGCACAGGAAAAGAGGACTTAATCAGTACAAAAAATCAGAGCTTTACCTTCACCAAATGCCACTTGTTTTATACCTACTTTATCAAAGCACAAAGCAGTGCAAATATTGTACTAAGTAGAGCAATGGTCATGTTTCCCTCCAGTCACTCCTCCATCCCACATCTCCATTTCCAGGAGGAGGGATCAGAGCAGGACGTGAGACTTGTATTACCAAACGCAGAAAAACGCCCGTATCCCTAGGATCTAAACCATGCTAATATATTCACCACTGCAGCATCTAGACAGAGTGTCTCTGACCTACCACAGCCTCCTCTGATCTGCCACAAACTTCTGCGAACCAAAACAACCCTGCTCCTGCCATTGAGCCTCTTCCTCCCATACACCATGCTCCAATCCAAAGGTCTTTTTCACTTCTCCTTCCTCCCTCCCCCCAACTCTTTGTCTCAGCAACCTCTTCTGTGCCGCCCACACACTTGGAGAGCGGAGAGCAGACCAATCTGGCAAGCTCAAATAACAACGAAAAAAGGAAAGAAAAGGAAAAAAGAAGTCGTTTTCTGGCCTGGAAGACTCCTCTGTATTTTTATCTGGAGGGAGCAATCAAATCACTTTTCCCTTCAACAGGAAGCAAAGGGAATGGTGATGGATCCCAAGGCCTCACATTCTCACAAATCAGCCCTCACAAAAATAAGGGGGAAAGGCTGGTATTTCTTCTCAACACACATACACCCTTGAATAGGAACATCGAGTGTCTTTTCAACCTTCTTCCAGCCCCAAGCATGAGTTAAATACATCAATATTTACAAGGTGGGGTTGGATTAGCCAGTTTTCTTGTTTATTTTTCTTAAAAAGAGCTGAGGACAAGCTTTGCTGCTGGAGGCTGCTTAACCAGCCAGGCAGTTGTTGGCACTTCAGAGGCTGCTGGGCTGGCTGGGCATGTGCCCACACACACAGCACAAGAAAGGGGTCTGGAGAGGTGCAGCATCCCCGCAGAGCCCACATGGCACTGGCAACATTTACCCATCGAGGTCCCAATCCTGAAATCTCACCAGCACATACAAAAAATCCACTCTGGCACAAAGCATCTAATGACATTAATGGCACACAGCACAGTGATACAGTCCAGGCATGTGGAAATAATCACAGGCCCAGAACCCAGGATGACTGATTTTTTTCCCATTCAACATATGTTTTACTTAGATTTCTGCTTCTTCCCACCCTTCCTTCTCTCAGTCTCCCAAACTATTATTTGGTTTTGGGGGAACAAAGAAAAACATCTTTAGAACAGAAACATTAAATCACACCTGTCTAAGGAAAAAAAAATGCTTAACTTAGGTATAAATGAGATATTTTACTAAATACACACATTCCTAATAATAGGCGGGATTTGACCCCAGCACAACTGGTCACTTGAGGAGATAAAATACATCTGAACTCTGTTCAGCATGAGGGGCTAAAAATAATGTTTGCAATTAGAATCAACAAAGTTGAGTTTCAATGAGGAATAAACACTGCTTATTAGGACCAAAGTGTATGTTCCACAGGATGACTCAAGAACCCTAAGCTATTCTGTGCAGTTATTTGCTGTTCAAGGTGACCTGTGAGCCATACCCTGGGCTAGTAAAAATCAGCAGCTACATCATTTACAGCACCAATCCAAACAGAGTGTCTCTCCCTCCCTATCAGGTCATCTTAACTCAGCTGTTCTTATGTCCTGGAGACGTTTTAGCTGCACAAAAGCATTTTCACTTTTGCAGCTTTGTGCCAACTATGATGAGTCCTGTCACTTTAGCCTTGTGCTGCCACATGGACAAAATGTCCATCTTCAGTGGCTTTATCAGCACATTTGCAGCCACATCATCACAATACTGAGTCTTTAACCAGGCTTTCACCCAGTATCCACCTACACTGCTCTATTGAAAGCAAATTCTCACCTGTGCCTCTAGAAGTAGATCAACCATCACACTCTTTGCCAGGTTTTCTAAACTGGACATTTTCACACATCTCCTCTTGTCGTGCAACTTGAGGGGCCGATGCCAACACTGCTTTAGCGGCAGCAGCACGTCCTTGTCCACAAGGGACACTTGCAGATCCCAGGGGAATCCCTACCCTCTTACCCAGCTTTTACCTCCAAAGAGAAAACACAGACAACTGATGCTCAGTGCTCCCCAACTTCAACCAGATCTTTGTCAAATTGCATTCTGCCACACTTCTAACTCACACACAGTGAACTCAGTCCACTGACATTTCCAAGACCTCATTCAAGGTTTGACTGTGGTCTCACCCCCACTTCAGAGACTATTTGCCCTTCAGCTTCAGTGAGGGGGCAGAAGAAAAATGTTTTTCATTAATGTAGAGTAGTTAAGAAGTATATATCTTTTTCTGTCCATCTAGATTAAGATAGGAACATTAGACATGGGCATGAGAAGATAAATATCTTTGCATGCTCCATGTTAGCAGCACAGGTCTGTACACTACATGGACATGACGATATTTCAGATGATGGTCCTTTTAACAACTTCAGGTCTATTGAGGATCCATGTCTTAGGAGTCTGTGATCTTCCCAGACATTAGTTTTTTCTTCAAGACAAACCCCAGCAACAGCTGTCAAGGCAGAAGTTTATTTAAGAGAATATGTACAAGATCCATACCACAGTGCCCCTTAGCAACTCCCCTTTGAACTGGCTGCTCTCAGGGAGGGCAGGGAGCCACCTGTCCCTGGATGCTTAAATACCAAAGTTTACTTGCTGGTCACTCCTTCTGGATACTGTTCATGCTAAGCTAAAGCTCAATAACTCATTTTTTCCTCACAGCCCACACTATATTGCTGACACCATTTATCCATCTGCTGCTTTGCAAGTCTGTGAACACCTAACAGGCTCAGAACTCAGATGATGCAGAAAAGCATCTTTATTCAATACCTTATTTCACCTTCTAGCACACAGAAGCAGTGTCTGTCTCACACAGCAGGGATGGCCCCTTAGCTGGGTAAGACCATAGTCTGAGCCAACACTTGTTGGGATTTAGACAGCTTGAGCCAAGGAAGGAGCCTTAGAAGATGCTGAAATTTGAGTGGGAGAGTTGTGTAAAGACACACAGAAATATTTAAAGGAAATGGACACAATGAAGGAGAAAGACATTTTTGTTGGCTTATGAAAATTAAACATGCACAAGGCTTAGTCTGCCACTACTGAAATCAGTAAGAATTTTGCCAGTGAAGCAAAAAAAAAGCAGAAAGGAAAACAACATCTGACATTTGCTATGTCAGACTCATACAAATTGATGTGGTTAATAGCCTATGATATAGCTAAATAATACACCATAGGCAGCATATGATTTTAAATTTTTCATTTTCACTGTACAAAGGTGTCATAATCTGGAGAGTTTTGATGCTTGTAAAAGCTGGTTATGTTGACTCATATTTAAGAAGAGATTTTCCATTTGGATAGTCTTGTTAAATCTATAAAGACACAAAACAAAACATATGAGAGAAAAATAGATTAAAATACAACATAGAAATAGAAGATAATTTGGATAAAATTTGTTGTAAGCAATTTATTGCTGAAGTAGCCTTCAAACTTAAGTTCTTGGAATGTAAAAGGCAGAATATTTCTGTAAATTATTGTTTAGGAACTGATCATATAAGCCTCAGAGGCTTATCCAGTATAAATGAAAGCATCTGGCCTTGTATCTTTAAGACCATAATGAGATGGCTGCTGAGCAGTCACTATGGAAAGCATGATATTCAGAAATTAATACCTCTCTGAGCACAGAACATATAATGAAGATAACAAGGCAGAATAGAGAAACAGGACTTGGACTATCACATCAGGCATACTCAAAGGATTAGTCATGCAGGCAGCAGATCTGCACTGGGGGACAGCAGAAGAATGGGGTAAGGAACCTCAAACAATTAACCTTTGGATACGTAGCAAAGCATTATCAAGCCAATACATCTAGATCCAGGTCTAGCATTTCAGGGCAGTCAAAGCTGGGGTTAGGTCCTGTTCTGGGGGGCTGTGGTTTTTAGGGACATTTCCACAATTTACAGCCTCTAGGATGCAATAGGGTCTGATAGCATCATTTTCTAAATACTATCTGCACAGCAGATGTTTTGTGTGTGCACACTATCCCTCAAGCTTCTACCATCTGTTTCTTTACCTAACAAGTCAGGTGTTCATGTTTTTTAATCAAAATTTTTAAATGGACAGTTTTTGTCTTCTAAAGAAGAAAATGTAGGGGTTCTTCATTTATTCTCTGCACTCTTGCAAAACCTTGTTAGAAATGAAAGGAAAATAATTTGGAGCACCAGGTAGAATGATTCCCCTTTAGTCACAGGGAAAATTACAGAGTAGGTCTGTAAGAGGGTGAATTGGCAGCACACACAATGGAGCCTGACACCACCTGTCTTTCTTCTCCCTTTTTAAATAAGCAAAGAGTAACATGAAGAGGCACCATGGAGACAGAGAGCTCTGACACCAGACAAGGTGTGGAGAGGAGGAAGAGCAATGCTGGATGAATGCTGACACCTAAACATGCCAGCAAGGGCCAGGGGTGTCACAGGTGGGTCAGATCCCGAGTCCTTTGAGGACCTCAGACTGCCTCCCCTGAGCAGCTGAGGGTCAGACCCCAATAAGATGAGAGGCAACCAACATCAGCACAGAACTGGGAGACATTGCTGGAGAGCTACCCTCTCCTCTACCCTCTTCCCACAAGGGATTTCGAAAGCCAAGCGACAAAGAACTTCTTAATCGACCATCACTGGTGATGGACCAGCTGTGACACTTGGCAAGTTCCTCATTACAGCCCCAGAGAAACAGCAATCATTGCAAATGTTATGTGCTTTAACTTCAGCATCTTTTCTGGCTACTGTTTGGATACAGGAAGCCTCCCTGCTGGAGCAAGTTCTTTCACTATTTCTCCATCTTCAAATAGGATTTACACCATTAAATTTTAAAAACTGTTTAAAATCTACTTTAAAGTTAAAAGATGCAAAAATTAAACAGCATGGATGCCTCTCCTCATTGCCCAAGCCTTGAAACATAGCTACAATATCACAGTTCCCCCTCAGCCAGACCATAGACATTCACAGTGGTGTGAAACACTAATAGCAAATATGAACCCACCATACAGAAATATGTAGAAATACATTGCATTCATCACTGATTAATGCACAGCCAAGCAAAACTGTAAAAGTAAAGTTCTGTAAAGCTAACAGAAATATTTGGAGAAAGTGCATTTCCCCTCCCAAACCAAACAGCTACAATCACCCAACCAGTAAGAAGAGGCATCATCATGAAGGGCTCTGTCACATGCCAGGGAAACTGAGCAGTGAATGAAAACTCATTATTAACAGGTCAGAAGCAATTAATTGTTCAACCAGGAGCAGAGAAACTTTAGATAAGTAACACACATATAAACATCATGGATTTACCTAAGTCAGTTACAGAACTGAGAATGGGGCCACTCAAACTGTTCAATGCACACAGAGCACCCCAGTCCAAGGTGCCACTGCAGCCCACCGTTACCCTTCCCACTGTTCCCAGGCCACCTTCAAGGGGTAAACCTTCTGTGCAGCCACGACCATCCTAAGCTCCTCTGCTCATGTTCCCAGCAAAGTGGCAATTTCAAGTGTGATTTTTCTTGTTTGTGATGTGAAAAATTACCAAAAGCAAAATCTCTTTTCCTAGAGGTCACCTAGTCAGCCACTTTAGTTGACACGTGCTATCTTCAGCATCCAGAAGGACTCTGGTGGATGACTGACTGCCAACAACAAAGAAATCTGGAAAAAACCCACAGCTGTAACAGGGTTTGCTCCACGTCCAGTCCAGAGGATAACAGCACCCTCATACACTGCAGCTCACTCATTTCACTGTGTTTACATCATCAGCTGTTTGCAAAACATGGCTAAGGCTATTAAAAGCTATTGCTTTGAGGCTTAAGAACAAAATGTCTCATACAGGAGAGAACCTGCTCTGACTGTTGACAGAGTCAGACCAAGGCTGTGGGTGGAGACCAAGATCTCACCAGCCATTCCTCACTCCTCTCTCCATCTGGAGCAGTGTCTCCATAGGCCTATCTTCCTCCTGGTCACCAAACAGGTCTTAGCTTATCCATCTGTGGTTTGGGACAGGGGACAACACAGGGATGCCCCAAGGTCATCCTCACCACTGCTCTATCCAAATGGGAGCCACGGAAAAGACAAGGAGAGAAGGGCTTTCTCCCCCAAACATGAGGATGGGTGACAGTGGGGCAGCACCTCTGCCACAGCCTTTGCTGCTCCTTCACGGCCGCTCTTCTCTCTGTCAGCTCCCTTTTGCCACGGGTGCAGCAGAGCACTGTTTGCCAAGTCCTACAAAAAGGAGACAAGGAAACCAAATGCAACTGTGAGTGACTGTATTATGCAGGGTGGGTGTGAGTTGCACTGCTCCACAGCACAGTCTGCTCCGTGCTCGTGGGCTTCGCTCTGCCGTGGCTCGATAAATAAGTAATTGCAGGGAGCCTCAGAGCCTCTGCTCAGTCCAGGAGCTTCATGTGGCAAATGAGTCATGAGGAGTTAGAGGGACAGAACAGAGAGATACAGCACCAATGGAGAACAGCTGCCCTATATTTCTACAGCTAGAACAGACCTAGGTCACTCTCTGAGCTCACCCCTTCTCTAAACCATTTCTCACACTTTCATACAGCTGAGAAGAACATGTGTGAAGAAGGAAAATAGCCATGTGTTTTGTCAAATCCCAGAGATGCTAAGCATTTTACAGTTTAAGAGGCCAAGGTACTCAGTACCTTACAAATATACACATGCTTTCATGATTGGAAGTAACTAAGTCAAATTCCATTGCTGTAGCACCAAATGTACAGCTTCTGTTCAGCATCATCCTAAATTTGTTCACTATTTCTTACATCTACCTTGAGACAAACAGAGCAGCAGCAGAAAAATTAGATATAAATATACAAGTGAGTAACTGATCAAGCAGAATGCAACTTTTCCTATGTTATCAGTCCTTCAAAGCCTTCAAGATACCTGTACATCCATCAGGAAAAAAACACCCCAAACTTAAACCAAACCAAACCAAAAGAAGCTGAGAGAAAGATTTTTAGGTTACATGCCATAAAACAGAAAAGACAACACAATAGCATGGCCAGCCTTCTACAAGCTGTCTTTAACACAAGTCTGTTGGGACACCTTTTAGAAAAGGACAGCACACATCTTCACTTTGCTTTAGAGTAAAGAAATTTGGGAAATTTCTTTTCGATTCATCTCAGCAGCAGTTTGCAAAAATGACCTTCAGCATTCAATTAGTTCCCATTTCAGAATTAGCAATATACATTCCCAGAGCTATCACAGAGAAAAAGCAAGAGGTGTGTGCTCTCTCAGACTCCTGGCTGCTCTTAGAGTGGCTGGACACACTGCTCCCCTGAGGACTTTTTAAAGTTGCCTGTTATTTCAGTGTGACACAGGAGCATTTTGCTGTATTATTCCATAAAAACGGAATCCACCATCTTCAATCACATCAAGGCACCCTCCATTTCAGAGATGACTTGCCCATTTTAACAAAGGGATCCTTTTAAGTTGCTGTCCTCAAGCCCACCAGACCACATGCTGGGGTGAATGTGTAGGGGGAGGCAGGGAACACTTCTTTGTGCCATTATTCAAATGCCTGGTAGCAGTCAATGGCTAAAAAGGCTGAGAATTTAAATTACTTAGCATCTAAGTGGATTCACTGGAAATACTTTCAATTTTTTTTCATAGCAGATAGCCTGAAGATATGCAAAGACTGGAAAGTGCATTCAAGATGCTGAATCTGATGTTGCTGTCTATTTATGTCAGTACAATTTCCAAATCAAAATACTGAAGCAAATGGTCTTCCCCAGGGAGCAGATGTTTGAATGCAGTGATGGGGACCAATTTAAGAACATAGGTACAAATGAAATGTTCATTCTGTTCCAGCCTTCTCTAGCGAGGTGAATTGTGATTCACAGAAAGAAGATGACTACACCGGAGACAAGAATGAAAAATTAATTTCATTTTCTCTAACAGTGGACTGCTGGAATTTAGGAGAGAGTCTTTCCAAGTAAGATGCTACCTCATGCAGTAAGACAATATCTGATGTTTTTAAAAGCAGCAGTAATGTTCTCCAAGTCAGATGCACACAAAATAGTCTCTGAAGCTATTCTGCACAAATAACTTTTTCTCTTGTACTTGGTTGCAAATTAGGTTTGAAAGGGCTTCCCTACTTCTAGTAGTGAGTGAAACAGCATGTGTGAATGACTTGTGGAAGCAAGAAAGCATAGCAGGTTCACTGGGTGCTGCAGTGCATGAGGATTTTCCTTTTGCTTCTTACAAATTTGTATCTGTGTGCCTTTGTATCTAAAAATATGTTGTTATACCATTTCTATTTCAGCAACATCTTGGATCAAAGCAAGATGAAGGCATCATTTTGCCAGGCTCCATACATAGCTACGGGTAAATAATCCCCATTCTTTTGGATCCAGCTCCTGCATTACAGGACCACACCGGCCCACATGACCCAGCCCTCCCCAGAGCATGCACGGGCACTCCCAAGCTGGGCAAGGCTTTACTAACCCTGTATGCAAAGCAATGTTTTGGGTTACGCTCTGCAAACAGCTTTATATTGTTATTTTGCATGGATAAATACCAGACCATGGCAGCCTAGCAACAGAACTGCAACAGCAGATAGGTTCAGAAGGAAATTAAGAATCATTTTCCATTCCACACTTGCTATCTAGTTTTTAGCAAGATCAGAAACTACAACTCAAAAAGTTGGGTTCTATTTCCAGTGCTGGAAATGGTTTTCTGACCCTGTCTGTCTGGTCCTAGTTTCTAAATTTACAAGATAAAGATTATAAACTTCCTCCACTTTGGACAGATTTGGAGATCTTCAAATGACAAGTACTATATAAAACAGTGTAAGTTTCTGCCAGAGTACTAATTAATAGATGGCCTCTTAGACAGCAAAGCAACAGGCAGAGTGAGCAACACCTAAGCAAGTCACATGCACTCTTCACCAAGATCACACAAGAACTTAACTTTTAGATGAAGTCAAAGAGCCCTAGGTAAGAGGGAAAGGACTTATTTATCTATTTCAGCCTTTTTCACCCCAAGGTTTTGACAAGTGTGGTTCCATCAGTAAATATTTTGTTGAGAGCTATTGATTGCTACTGTGATATCACTGATGCTCTGGCTCAGCACAGCTTTCATTTTTTCTCCACTGTCATTCTAAAATTTAGGCAGTGGCCAGCTTGTCAGTAAGTTGTCTCTGCAACCAAGCCTTCCACCACTTTTCAACATCACTGATTTAACTTCTGTACCTACAGCAGTCTGCTTGTGCCATAAATGAAAGGGGGATGCAATCTGAAACTGGACACAAGGCTTGAAATTACTTGTAAATTCTCACCAAGGTTATAAAAGGGACACTTGAATATGAAACAGAGATAGTGAACAAATCCTGGAATAAGCTTTTAAAGAGAGAAGAATCCAGGCCAAATGGAAACACACTAAGTATAATTTATAATGAGCAATGTGTAAAAAGCTATCCAAATCATGGAGCTCAAAATGAGAATAAACAGTGATCTTCCAATAGGGACAAGTACAGATAAGGTAAGTATCTGCTAAAAGGCTGAACTCTGAGTAACCCTTGGGTGTTACCAACTGCTTGAACAATTCCTCAGTACGTTTCACTAATGGCCAAAAAAGACTGTAGCAAAAATACTGCATATTCAATGTGGCTAACCTGGAATTCAGCACCTGCCAGTGTGACTGTTGCTAAGCAGTTAATTATGTAAAAAATAGACTTGCAATCCACTTTTGCCTGCGATGAGCACAGCTGACCCTGCAGGATAACTGATCTGCCTAATAAGATGGAACAATCCCTCCAGTCGCCCAAACTACAGCAATAAAGAATGAACAACTAAAAAAAGCTAAGCCTCACTCACAGCACACATCATATACTCATTCCCACCTTGATCTGCAGGGGCACCACGGGGGGTCAGCAGGATCACTGTGAAATATGAAATGCATTGTGTATAAACACCTGGAAGAGTGTCAGCCCGCAATAGAAAACAAAAGAAAAATTCTCTTTAAAAAATTTATACACTTCGAGGTATTTTTACATTTGTTAAGGCTCTTCGACAGATCACATCACCACTAAATGGTGGAAATAAAAACTAAGTGCAGAGCAAAGCTATTCAGGTATTAGAAGGGAGAGTGCTGGGGGCTCTTGGAGCACTGTTGGACAGCAGTAGAGATTGCAACACAGGTGGCTAGAAAAATACAGGTGGAGCTGGGAACCTCCAAACATGGGTTAATTTGTGCAACCACGTTTATTTTCAGAGTGATGACTGCCTTTCAGTAGTTATTTGGTTTGAGAGGACACAGATCCTGTGTCCCTTAGCCTACAACAGGTTTAGTTCTTAACTAGGTAGACCCTTACTATATCAAGTGACAACTCTAATATGGAAACGTTTTTCCCCTGCCCCAGCCTTTCCCAGACCTATGGGAACAGGAACCATCATCCAGCACTTTTCCCTGAGGTGGGTGAGATATTCACTGAGTGTTGATGACAACGTCTGACTGGCAAGCAGTCATTATCCCATGGGAATGGGGAAATGTGCAAACACACTGGAAACATGACCATGTGTCTGTCATGCTGGCATCAATCACCTCTCACCACAGAGAGCAGTCAGCACCACAGATTCTCAAAAAGACAGGGCAGCAGGGCTCTTGCAGTGCTCTCTAACTCCACACTGCTTTCTCCTGAGCCTTCTAGAAGAAAACAAAAGGTGAACCCTAGGCAGCCAAAGACACATGAGATCACACAACTGCCCATCACTAAGCATAACTGCAGAACTTGGCCAGCTCAACAAGAATCTCAAGCGTTTCTTGCCAGGTACTTGAGTTTCCAGCAGAGATGCTGCAGTTTCTTCCAAAAATGTTGTCTTCTTAAACAAACTGGACAGATTGTTGTGGAGATGCTAAGAGAATGTCAATCTGCTAAATGTCAGAAGGGTTTTGACTAAACTAGGAAGAAAAATAGTCAGGAATTGCAGCTACATAATTAGTAACAAATCCTTAATTCTACATGTTTGAATAGCAAGGCTGATTTAGAATCAATTGCTGAAGTGGAGCGGCCAAGAGGGCAGATTCAGATCTTTTCTGTATCAGTGAAAATGCAGAGTAGCTCCACTGAAGCCAAAAAATGTATGTAATGCTGCAACAGTTCCACCCTTACAGCTTGGCAAAGCTAATTTAATGCAAACACTGCCTTTTTTTTTTTTTTTCCTTAATCATCTTTTTACCTATTCATGAAATGCACCCAAGCCCACAAAGACTGAAGCTCCTCAAAGGTAGGAGCTGAGCCAGGAACAGGTCCTAGAGTGGCCGAATTTCAGGTCAAGTGTTTGCTTCAACATCCAAAAGTTCAGGCCCTGGACTCCTTTCCTTCTTGTAGTCTCTTTTTGTAAACAGAAGTTTCATTGAGGAAAGCTATGAAGAGCGAAAAATCCTGGGCAGCTTGTTCCTGCTTACATGACTGATCCATGGAGCTGGGCTTCCACAGCTGACACCAGACTTTCAGCAGACTGTTAGGAAACTTGAATAAGAAGCTCTTCTGAAATGTCTAGGTTTCTTCAAACTCACAAAAGAACACGAAAATCAGAGTCTCTATCTGAAAACTGTTTCGTGAAGTGACACATCATACATTTTATTCATATAATCTATAGAAGAGAGTCAGTAGTTGACTGACACTAAGATGTTGAACACTTTTCAGCCTAGAAATGCTTGCAGTGTGCCAGCTCTACATATATTGAATCTTGACTTACAAGGATGAAGTGAGGGTGCTTCGTGTCACCACAGAAAGGATACTGAGTTTTACTGAACAAGTTGATATCTTCTCTCCCCCACAGCAAGTTGTTGCTACCAGCAATTTGAGACACTGCCATCACCATCTCTTACAAAGGAAGCAAGGCCAGAAATTTTTGTCTCCTTTCTCATGTCAGGAAGGGTGTTTTTACAACAGATGAGCAAGAGTGGTGAAGAAAACAAAAATAATTCAGAAAAAATGGAAATAAAGCTAATACCAGTTGCTTTGGACACAGAAAAAATGTATTACAGAAACATACCACATACAGTCTTGTATCCTCCTGATACAATCTCCTCTTGATGACTTTAACATGGTAGTGTTGGATGAGCCAGTGGGAGATCTGCCCAAGTAAAAACCTCAGGATTGCACCCTCCAAAATTATCTTCACCAAAATCCAGAGAACTTAACAGCCTTAACGTGTCCCCACAATACATTCTGTGTCATTCCAAAGATGAATTTTGGCTTACCAAAATTCTTCGGCTAGTTAAAGCAAGGACAAAAATAGTGGTGTCCACCAAACTGAAAGGAAAACAATCTCAGAGCCATTTTTCTCCCCAGTAATTTCAGAGTTATGCTAAAAATACAAAGGTGGCTTATGGCATTCATAGCAGGTCTCATCACTCCCTGTAGCACCAAATAAGAGAGAGGCAAGTGCAAGGTGCAGATTTTGGTGGCTGAGTGTGGTGCAGAGAGATGTGGGAGGGAAGAAGTTATTGAAAGGCACCAAGAAGGAAAGCAATGGGATGGGGCTTGGGTTTTCATTTCTGATGAGGGTATGTTTTATTAAGCATGAAATCATGAAATGGTTTATTAATGGACAGTAACATTTTTTAAAGGACCACTACTGGCTTGTATAAGAAATACCAACTAAGGCAAGTGGGAGAAATGTCAGTGTTTCCAAGTCCTTGTTTCAGACTGTTTGCAGTGTTGGAGTCCTTTCCATGTTCTGGGATGAAATATTTTGTCCAAGGTCACATAGAAAGTCTAAGACATCTCAGGGAAATTATAGCAGGTCTCAGACCACCATTCCACCTCCTGATCACTCTCCTTCACCATCCCAGTCACAATCCAAGCATGAGGAAAAACCTTCCTCTGCAACTGCACAGGCCAGACACATCAGTGAAAAGAGTGGCTTTCCCTGGGGAGGGAGCTTTGATATTCCTTGTGCCAGCTCACCTCATACAATTAAGCTTTTCCCATACTATCCCATTCCTCCCTCACCTCACACCCATCCCTTTTTATTTTGGCCAAATATTTTAGCACCCTCTGACACTCATGACTGCTAGAAGGAGCATTTTTGTAACACCCGCAGACTGAGGCTCTAGAGCCCCCTGGAATGCTCAGCTGCACTCACAGCCAAAGCTCTCCCAGCACTCTGGTGCTGGCTGTGCCCAGGGCTCTGCCCCACACCTGCCAGCCAGGCTGTTTTTGCAGCAGCTTTCCAGCAGCAGCACAGAGATTCCTCAGAGCAAAGCAGCGACAGAAGCTGGGGCCACCTGGCCCAGAGCTGTGCCTAATGTCACAAAGGGGATTTTGCCCAGGCTGTCCTTAAGAAGATTAAGGAATCATCTACTTGCTCAAAACAACAGCCACATCTGCTGCTCCAGCGCAAGTTGCTCTTATCTGCTCTCACAAAGCTCGTTTCTGCTCTGTCCTGACAACTTCTCCTATTACAGGATCCTGCCATGTAATGCAGACACTTGTGAAGAACTGGGGGTTGGACACAGGTGGAGGGAGAGCACCAGATCAGGTGCATTCAGAGCTCATCCATCCCCACAATACAAAGCAGCATCACACAGAGCAAATAAACAAATAGCCCTGGTTTTCAGAGGCTGGATATTCACAGCAAGCTGGATACCACTGAGCAGTAAAACTCCTGTGGCTTCAGAGGGGGTCTAGGAGGACCGTGGTGTGTTCAAAATTGGTGAAAATTTAACCAATTATTTAGCAGTTTAAATGAGTCAAACATTAAAGCTCAGCTTGCAAGTATATTCAGAGACAGAAAAATCTTTGTTGTGTCAGATGTGCAGACACATAAAATGGTATCAAACTGGCACATCTAAAAGGAAGAGAGGAAAGGAAAGCAAATTCCCTAAGGCAAGACCTAAACCTGCCTACTTTTCTTAGCTTTTTGAACTCTAAGATACATGCAGACCAGCCACCTTGATTTTTCCTCCTTTCCATTGGCAAAAGATAAGATTATCAAGGTACCTATAAATTGCTTTTATTGATTTTACAAATAGGGGTGAGTTTTTTTCACTTTTTAGATGTTATAACTAGACTTGTAATTTAGATTTCAGCTATGGCTTCCTAAAAGAAATCCAGGATTGCCCATTTGACCTCTAAGCAAATCAACCTTAATCCTATAATATAACACTCTTCCACAGGGTTGAGCACCCTTTCACTCCCAAGGTGGTCCCAGCAGGTCAGGATTTAACCATTGTACTCTTGCTCATCCCCCTGGTGCCACTGCTGTTGCATGGATTAGTGATGGGCTTCCTCTGCCAGGACTCAGCCTGAGATTGTCAGTACAAGCATCCTGGATGCACAGAGCACACAGGGATGGGTGTGAGGAAGCAGGGACAGAGTGAGCTGCAGCATGAATAGGGCACAGGGTGTAGTGAGGAGCTGCACCTGGTGTGTTTGGTCTGACTTGTTAACAAAACCTCCTGTGAAACAGATTTCTTATGCAGTAACAAGTCCTGGTCCTCACCACCTTTCCACCTCAAGAAGCTTTTTCCAAAATATTTGACTAAAATATTCTACTGAAGTTAGTTGCCCCCTCCCTGCTGCTGAAGGACTGGGGATTGCTCTGCCCTTTCCCACAGCCTTCTCCAACACAGACTTCATCTCCCTAAAGGAAATTAATCCACTTCTTTGTAAAGTTTCTCATCAGAAACAGCTCCCTCTGCCTCATGGTTCTTGTTCATCTCCTTTGGGCCCTATCAAGTGTTTCCACCCCTTTCTCAAAGCATGCTGACCAAAACTAGGCATGTTATCCCAGTTCAGCCCCCATCACTGAGGGAAATGCTTCCCCCAGTCCAGCTGTGGAGCTTCTGCCAGTTCCCCTGAGCATAACATTTCATTCTTTGGCAACAGAATTACATCACTTCTCATGAGTTTGCCTCCCAGACCCCCACTGCACTAATATTTATCTGCACCCTCGAATTCTTCTGTCCAAGAACAGCATCATGTGTCTCCATTGAGTCACACCTGACAATTCCAAACTACTTCTTAAACTTTAAGGTTGTTTTTGAGATTCCAGTAGGTAAAGTGTTTCTGAGTCTGGTCTGCTGGTACAACAGATAGTGCACTTACTTTTTTGCAGATTTCACTCAAATGAAGTGACTCCCTTCAAACAACTGTATGAATTCAAGCCTCCCTCAGATATGAAGCTACTAGAAAAACCACAAACAGAGGCATTTTTCAGATAATCTTATTTGATACAGTTGTTAGTTATATTTTTTTTTTTTTAAATCTTCCCAGAAAAATCACCTCACTGAAGTCTCCAGCACTCATATCTTTGTTTCAGAGCTCAGCTCCTCTGGGTAAGATCAATACCACGGGCAGAGGGTTCCTGCAGGCACTTGATCAATTGAGAGATTTTTCTCTGGCCAACTCATTGTTTTTAAAAGGATTTATTTCACCTCAAATAAGAACAAATATTCCTTTAACCTCACTCTTGACACCAGTTCTAAAGGCTGCTCTTAGCTGCCTTCCTGGAGAGCCACTAATGAAAAAGTAGCAGCCTCTTGGATTGAAGGGAGTCCAGTCTCTCAGCAAAGTTTCATAAAGGAATTAGGAATTGCTCTGCTAGGTCAAGTCATTGATCCAGTTAAAGGATTGAAGACAGACATGGACACATAACCAGTTACTTAACTAATTACCCACCAGCAAGTGAGCCACACCAATTGGTGATGTCCAAGTTCTCAGTCTGCTGAAACGTGCAGTAAAACACTACAGCTTCTCTCCTCATAGAGGTGAATCTATTCCTGAAGAAAGGTTTGTTAGCAATACTCATTTCAGAAGCATCACCACACCAAGAGCCTGCCCTAAGTGCATCTTATTTATCACACAAAGGATAATCAATAGAGAGAGATCGTGACAAATAGGCTACTTCACCAAATAACTCAAATATTTTAAGGCTCCAGGAGAAGAGGAAGAAGATAAAGGAGCTTAGTGGCTATTTCTGAGCTACCCTGATGCTGTAAGATCAGCACTGTGGTCTTTGCACTCCTGGTACAGCAGCTAGGAAAACACCTTGAGTGCTTGGCTCCCCACACCCACAGTGAGAATTCTGGATGCTGTCAGCTCGAGAAGCCATGTGGGGAGAAGACAGAGCAAATACTTTTTCAGGACAGATTCCAGTAAGGACAACAGGGAGTGTCTCACTGGGGCTGGCTGCCTGGCTGGCAGCTGCCTGGGGAACAGGGAGCCCCAGCAGTGAGAGCCTGACCCAGCAATGCCAGCAGTGATCAGCTCCTGTCCAACATCTAAGACCCAAGTGTTTAATTGAAGCTAAGCTGTAATTCGAGCGTTCACCTGAGGTCTCCAGTAAGGGGAGAAATGCCACACCAGATCTCATCTCCACACAGAAAGACGAGTTAAAGAATAAAAATAGTAGCAGCCAGGTGCTCCAGTTCCTCAACTTGATTGAATTTGGCATGTGAAATATAGTAAGTTCAAAACAGCAATTACAGAATAATACATAAAAGAAAAAGCTGCAAGTCACAAAAAGGAAAGCAATTACAAGCAAAATTAGCTGGGAAAGAGAATTAATGGAAAAATATGAGTGATGATGGATATATTTTACCAGATGTCAGAAAAGTGACAATTATAGAAAAAAAAAAAATTCTCAAAAAGAGACTTGTTTCATAAAACAAATGAAATCTTCTAAAATTCAAAATTATTTGAAAAGTGGATGAAAAGAATTTGATAGAATTATTAAATAATTTAATAGTCAGGAATTGTTTTAAAAGCTGATTGAGAGCAGGGCACATTCCATCAGTCAAGTCCATTAATAGATATAAGTAGCTGAGCTGACAGGAGGAAACCAGCAGCCATGAGGATACTCAGGATAATTCCAGTAATTACACTCTATGGAACAGATGACTCTGTGTTTGGGAGGAAGTTACTCAGGGTATCCATAGGATCACTTGACTGACAGATGCACATCCAGTCTCATCACCCGAAGAGAGACACAGCACACTAAGTGAAATGAGAGAACACACTAATTAGGAAATGCAATCACTGAGAAGACTTAATAAATAAACAAGAGGCAATGGGAAGGCTGGCAGAAGACAGCAGAAGGCAAGCAGACTTCTAGGATACAAATTTGGTATATTCTGAAGGAAACACCCCTAACAAATAAATTCTGTGGGGAAAGGAAACCTGTCCATTTGAAAAATATTAACAAGTACTAATGAAAAATAAATTTGATACAGATGGAAAGAGATCAGTATGAAAAACTGAGTCATTGCAGAGTATGGTCAGCAAAGACCAGGGAAGGAGAACATCTCCTAGGAACAGGGATCATTGTTGGGTTACAAGGGCAGCTGAATGTAGCAGCCAGCAAGACTGAGAACAGCAGACAGCTACCATCCAGCCATCCTTCCCTGCAGCACTCTGCATTTATTTCTTTACAGATTATTCACACAGTTTTCAAGGCTTTTAAGATTCATGAGACTATCCAGAACTGGCACCAAATTTCCTGGGTTTTTTGCAAGCTTGCTACAGCTGGTCAGGAGTCTGTGATGACCCTGCATCGACACTGCCTGGGGATGCAGCATGTACCCAGAGGAAAGAGGGTATCCCTGCACTTGCAATTCACACTTACACACTGCATGCCCTGTACCCACAGTATAATGCTTTCTGCACATCGATCCAGCAGCTATCCAGGTGCCAAAAAAGAGTATGTTCCACCTCCTTTTACCCTCTTCCCTATCCTTCCTGGCTGTTTCATGGATAAACGTGAGCAATGAAGAATATCTTACTAACCACAGAACTGTTTATCAGCACCACCTCAGAGCACACACAGTCCATCCTGCTCCAGGTCACAAGAAGGGAGGACAAGCAGGCAGCGTGGTGGGCCATGTGTAAGGCACAGAGCAGTTCCCAAGTGGTACCTACTTCAGTGAGCTGCACCCAGCACTGCACTGAGCTGATGTTGGGAGCTTCAAGGAGAACCTGCTCCAGCTCTGCTCTGACCTCTGCAACCTCCCCATCAGCCCCCATTTGCTCCAATGAGCTGGCAAGACCCCTTGCAGCAGCACAGCACTAAACTCAGCACCTCCAAGTCTTCAGCAGTTGGAGTTTGAATACAGAAAATGCCAGAATGCCCAGCTCTGCACTGGAGGTGGGATTTCCATGTCTGTAGGGATCTCATCAATAGACAGTGATAAAGCACAGTTTTGTGGAAATCTATCAAGTGTTTCTACAACTGAGGAAGCACTTGAGAGGACAAGCAGTGCTACACACAAACAGCCATTTTGTGAACGTAAATACCTCTTTTTTTTGTGTACGTGCAATTTGCTTTCCTGCATGTACTAATGGAGAGAATCAAGATGCAGAGCAAAACAGGTATGATGGAGCCTTAAGTGGGCAGCACCAAATCTTTAGGAGGGTACCTTCTGGATTTAGAGGCAAGAAATCTGCCTGTGACCTTGACCTGCATAAGATGCTGGTATACAGACTGCATCTTCTAGCAAATAGGAAGTCAGGTACATGGGTATCTGCAAAATGCTCAAATTCCTAACACCAGGCGAAGAGTTTTATGTGAAACTGAAAAGCCTTTGGTTGTTGAAGGTGGGAAGGAAGTGGTTCCTTTTGTGAGGCTTCACCAGTCTCACTGTAGTGTCACAGTGTTTCAAAGAGAACTTCTTGCTTTTGGCAGAGGAGATAAAAACCCAGAGACTCTTGATCAGGCTAGGTCCTTCAGCTCCCCTGTAGGTAAGGTGATGCCAGTGAGGAAGCTGCACAGCCTGTCTGGGTGCTGTTCACCTGGGGCACACTGCACCCCCTACCCAGTGCTGCTGCTGGGCACCACTGCACAGGTGGTGCTGCACTTGGAGGAACACAAAGGGAAACAATTTTAAAAATCTGTGAAATCTACTGAGGCTTCTAATGAAAGAAGAGTTGGAAATCTGTTAAACACTGATTAAAATGATGAAGTAGTTCATTTTAACTCCTACAAAAAGGAAAAAAAAAGGCTTATTGCTCTACTGAAAAAAGGGGGGGAAAGATTATATAAGCACTGCAAAAGTGTTACAGATAACACCACAGCGCCCTAAGTCACCCAATTGCAGGCTTTAAAACAAAAACGTGTCCTGAAAGATAACAGCAATTGTGCTTGCTAGAATCACAAAATCTGTCAACTAAAACCATCATATGAAAAACTAGAAATAAAAGCAATATTCAGACAAAGCTGGATTCATTTATTGTTTATGCAATATAGCTTCCCATTTGCACTGGGCTACAAAAGTGGCTGTCCAGCCACAGCCCTACAGTTCACATGGCAGCTATGTCAACTCCTTCCCTTCACTCAGGCCTGGGTTGCAAAACCTTTGCCCATCATGTTGCTGTGTCTGGCAGCTTGTGCACAGATACAAAATACACCATCTAATGAGCTGTACAGAATCTGTCCCTCATGGTTATATGCTCAGTTCTTGATAACAATACAGCTCTCAGAAAGCAACACCTCAATGCACCCTCTCCTACGGACACAGTAGCATTTTGGAGGACCAGGAGCCTTGAAAGGACTCTGATAGAAGGCTGGAAATTATGTTAAAAGCACTTAATCCTTCATATCACATACCAAAAACCCATGCTAGAGAAACTATTCTTTGACTGGGGAATGCTTATGCCCTTCACAACCCCAAGAGTGGCATTTTTATTAGAGTAAACATCCTCAAAAGGTGTTTATTGTGTTTATTATCTATCTATTATCCTACTGCCTCTTCGTGGGAAGAGCAGAAGATATCATGGCCAGAAATCTGCTTTACTCTCTGGGACTCAAATGGGGCACTTGCTCCTGAGGCCCTGGACCCAGGAAAGCAGGGAACACGCCTGATGTGCTGCTCCATCAAACACAAGACCAGTCCTTTGCAACTGAGATCTTGCACTCCAAACAAGATGGAGCTTACAGGCAAAGCTGCACCCCAACCCAGGCAGCTGTGAAACACTATCAGATTCAGCTCAGATTTGCCTCCTGAAGGCCCCAGGGCTCCCAGGAGATAATACTTCTCACAGAAGGGTAATGCTGGAGAGCTCAGCACTGCACAGCCATGCATTGCTAACCCCCTGAGCACCATAGATATGGTAGATATCACACTCAAGATCACGCTCTGGCAATGTATCCTTGCTCACTGCTGGCTGCTTTCTAGTCAGAGTTGCTTTTCTGAAGTCACTTCTACATACCAAAACATTTTTTTGTGTATGATTCAGAAACATGCTATAGTAATAGAGGGGAGACAGGGAGTCTGCCCAGCTCCGTTCAGTTTTATCTCTACCAGCTGCTGTACAGAGCACAAGCAATTCAGCAATCATGGCAAAAACATTTTTTCTAAACAGTCCTATGGTCTATTGAGAGGAACGGAAGTTTATTACCATCAATGACTCACTCCCTGCTGAAGCTTTTTCCTGGACGAACTGCATTCTACACTATTATGTTCCAGTAACAATAAATTATTAATAGGCAAGGGAATTCATAGTTTGCCTCACAAAAATGTAACCAAAAGCAGGGAAAATATGGAATATGCTATAGAGATTAAGTTAAACATTTCATTTCTCCCCCTCTGATGTGCCAGAATTACAACCCTTCATAATAAATTTCACTCATAGTTTGTCAGAGGATATGCATGAACACATATTATTGAAAAGGAATTGTGTTTATAACAAATGTATCTTAAAAAACCACTTTTTCCACTGTCAGTTCCTGTAGTAAGTGCAGAAAATTTGCTTTCCCCTACACAGCCAAAAAGTGAGATCTTAGGATACCTGGGATCAATTCCTGACCCTTCTAACCCTCCTCCTATGATCCCTGACAAATCATTTCACCTCCCTCTGCCTATCCTCCAGCCTGTAAATTAGGAACAACACTTTTCACCTCAGCAGCAAGATGTGAAAACAGCCACCGTTAATGATTTTTAAGGCCACATTTAGCAATAAGGGAGGAAGGAAATGTGATCTTAAACCCAACAGCACCAATCAGTTAGGTGATTGCTACATGGAGTAAGGAGCTGACATCACCTCGGTGTTAAAAACCATTGTTCACTCTCTTTGTTCTCTGCCATTGGCTGCCTTTGGATTTCAAGCTGTACATAGAAGATTTCCACACCATCATGCTCAGAGCTTTTGAGGTTTTTTCCAACTGTACAGCAATGGGGGAAATTCTGCAGATTATCTCCCAATTTTTAAAAATAAAACCTACTTAAACACCTGACTCATACTCAAAACTCTAGAGTTTCATACTACTCTAGCTATGAATAGAAGAAAAAAAAAAAAAAAGGAAAGTAAAACTTTTAAATCTGAAGAAGATACTTTGAGCTTCATGTCAATCTACATCTGAGTCTACCAAAACAAGGCCTCACCCAAAAACTGACTCATTCCTGAATTCTAACAGCACTTTGTCTCTTCCATCTATGTTTACCCATCTTACAATCCACTGTGATTCTGTGATTCCTACCAGCACTGTAACACCGAGGTATTTGTGAGTGTGTGCACCCTCACACTCTTGTGTGAAACAGTCCCAGTCTCACAGGATCAGCCTGGAGAGCACCAGCCCTCCAGCCTGTGGCCACCACAGGGCAAGGGCCTCCCCCCCCAGCCCGTGAGGCTGTGACCCACCTGTTCCCGGCCACTGAGGTACAACAGACACGGGGCCCCTTTACAGGAACCATCAACATTCAATAAAGCAACTTCAAAATATGCCAGATGTCAGCTCTTCGTTTACAGAGAGAGCAATGCATTTTGAAGGCATCTGTAACTATTGCACACTCTAAAAGTGGGAATGTTAAAGGAAAAGGTGAGTGGAATGGGAGAACAAACTCTTGTGGTTCTGACTGTCAGTTAAGACCAAGTGCTAGTAATGAAAAGATTAGGGAAAAAAGAGCAAATGTACAAAAGCTCATCCCACCCATCTGAGTAAGCAGGCAGAAATAAAGGGCTTGGCTGCTCAAAAATGGTGTGGGATGATGCAGTATGAACAGGACTGAGGAACTCTTACAAGCACCCTGCTGCCTCTGTCCCTGGAGTCAGGACAACTCCCACGTTGCTCCATCCTTCAAGCACAGAACATGAGCTAATTGCAGCAATTCCTCCAAAACTTACTGATTTAACAAATGCTGAACAGAGTGATGAGTGTATCAGATGTGCTCTGGCTCCTCCAATTCCATCTTAATTCATCCTGGAAGAAATCTTGGAATGATTGTGTGGCTAAAACTCTGGACAGGCAGCTGCAGCACTCACAGGAATGTCTTGAGATCCTCTAGTATCGTTCAAGGGCCAGGGAGTAGGTCCTTCTGGATCTTTTCCTGTTCCTGACATGTGAACTTGGATTCATTCTCTTGTAGCAGGTATAATTCAAATATACATTTAAATGTTTTGTTAAGTAAGGGTGGATTGCTGAAATACAAGGAGATTTTACAAAACACCTTGAGCAGGAGTACAAGTTATTATGATGACTTTTAAAAAAAGCTATGTGAAAAGGAAACATTTCTTCATGGCAATACAGATTTCCATTGTCTTAAAATCATCATGAGGATGAGAAAACCGTCTGAAACATTTGAGATGGCATGGAAATAATTTAGACAGTGCTTAAAACACCATTTATGGAAGTTTGGTTAGAAGACTATGAAATGATAAATATCTACCTATAGAAGCAACTCTACCTTCCAAATGCATAAGCAAATTTATTAGACAGCTGTATTAAAACCAAGTTTATTTATACTGAAAAAAATCTTGGGAGGAAACAGAATTTGTCTGGGATCTCAACTTGTCATTCATGCTCTACTGAACAAATAAAAATAAAATAGGCTCTTTCAGTGATGAATGTATATCCAAGTACTGTCATATTCTAAATGTGCTTAGTATCTGCCATAGAACAAATGTGCAATGGATTTCCAACAAATAAAGTTATTTTAGCTGTGGAAGACAGGCAGAAAGGCAGGCAGGAAGAGACTCTCACCAGCAGCAGCTGAGAAAAAGGAGGCTCTTGGACTTCCAGTGAATGAAGAAAGATGGCATTAGAGGGAGGTTTAAATTAATAGTTCAGCATAAGGGGCAACAGTCTAACTTAAAAGTCATATACAAATTAAATACACTTTACTTTTTCCTGCTCTTGTCAAACGTAAATAGTAACCAAACCTCAAATATTTTGAGCAGTGCCCTGCTCACCAAACCCAAATTCCCAGCACACCTTCAGCAGGAGTTCAGTGAAGTTATTTCCCCTTTTGCCAAGGAAAAAGGGGTGTCATTTCAGGCCACAGAAATTTGTGCATTTGAAAGACTTACAAGTTCACTCAATTCACAAGTTACTCAAAATCAGAAGCCTGTAGAGAAAGCGAGCTCACTAAGGACAATCCAACATGCAAAAGGGCCATTCCGGGCTCCTTTCTGCAGGATCCAAGTCCTGAGCAGCAGGGTGAGAACAGCTGTGGAGAGGAGGAGGAGAGGAGGGCAGCAACAAGGAGGTGCTGAGCAGATCCAGAGACATCCAGCCTGTTCACAGCTGTGACACAAGGATCCTGTTAGGGTGGCACCTGCCCACAAGCACCTGACTGGCAAGGGACACCAGCTCTTCCTGGAAGGCTTTGCAGGATAGTATTATGCCCCACAGAAGAAAAGCAGAAAGTCATAGCCATGGAAGTTCTAGGAAAAAGCTTGGCTCAACACCAATTTTATTTTCTTCTGCATTTCACCTTTCCAGACCCCATTCACATCACAACCTGTTCCTACAAACTGGGTGCAAGTAACAGGCAGAGCTTGGGACCAAATCTGGCTCGTTGTGTTTCCTCAAACTTGTCCATTGCCCCCACAGTTCCCCCAACACAGCCCTGTGATCCATCACAAGAATATCCTAACCCCCTGAGCCCCACCAGGGTGGGGGTGTCCCACAGCTGCCACATTACACCAGTGGCTGTTATTCCAAATAAGGGAACTTGTTGCAAACTCCCCTCAAGCTGCCTTGTTCTGGCTGGTTTATGTTAGGGAGACAAGACTAAACAGACCTTCATATTTTCAGAATTAACCACTAAAAATGAAAAATTGATTGTTTGTTTCCAGAGTGCAGATGAAGGGGAGTCTTGCGGCCAGCGGCCTCTTTTGGAAACTGCACCACAGCCAATGCAGCACCGGGTTATCTCTTTTCTCTTAAGAGTCCTGGGATGGATTCAGTGAGGAGTAAACACGTGTGAGCTCCGAGTCACATTTTGGTGTAACCACACCATCTCCCTCCTGTTTCTCCCAATGAGAACCAGGCTTAGTGTGTGGCCCCACAGCAGTTTTTCTGTTGTATTTCTCCATTATTTTTGCCAGTCTGACAGTCAGGTTGTCGTTTGGGGTTTTTTTTAAAGCTGATCTATTGAATGTCAGATTAAGGGAAGTTTCACTGCTTTACAGCAAACTTGCACCACATAGATTCTTTTAACTGCTGTCATGAATATAAATCAGAGCTGGTAATTTCATTTCCCTCTTGCTATTTAAGTGATTTCAGTTGTCTTTCTAACTATCAGGACTGCTATTTAGTGCTGCAAGTCTTGAATGAAGTATTTTTAGGCTGCGCTCCTTGAACAGATGCATTCTTACTGTACCTGACCACTAATCCACAGGGAAGCTGTATGACCACTTTTTGTGCAACACTGAGCTCAACCTAATATTACCACATCTCAGCAGAGCTTATTTACTCAGGTTCAGCCTAGGCAAACTGAATTCACCTCAGCCTGCCACATGGACATATGCTCACATCCCAGCTGGCAGGATCTGGGTATCGCCTACTTAACCCTTCCTTTGCTTTTCCCCATCTCTGCACAGCCACGGGCTGTTTATTCAAACCTGATAAACACAATAAGCCTCAACGTGGCAAAGAAATACGGAAAACAAAGAAAAATACTGCCCGGGATGTGACATTTATTCAGCAACAGAATTTCAATAGAGTGCTTGCAGCTAAACAAAGAGGGAGAGAGGCAGAAGAGAAACAAGGAAAGGTCCTACAAGTCAACAAGGGCACAAACGTCAGCATTCACCAACCCTTAGAGGAAACCCATCCTCAGCTCCTCTTGCATAAATCAAGACTAAGTTCCATCAATGTCACTAATACATTATATGACCCATAATTAAGCTATTGAGAAGCCTTTTTCTCCCCAAAACGCAGTGCAGTGGGCTGTCAGCTCCCCACCCCCAGTGGGAAACACTGGGGCTGCAGCAGGCAGAAGAGCAAGGAGGCATCCCAGATAAGGATCCATTCCACCGTTACTGCTATGCAGGGAGCACGACCTGTGTTACTGCTGGCTCCCTGGAGACCCAGACAGAAGTCACCACACCAGTAGAAAACAAAAATAGTCTGGAGGAGCACTGAGCAGCAGCACCGAGCTGCAGGCAGGAGAGGCAGCAAGAGAGCTCGGAAAAGACCAGATTCCTTATCAGCCTCCATCCATACCCGTAACTCCAGCCATGTTTTCAAAGCACACACCAGGATGCCCCATTTCTGCTTGTGTTTATTTGAACTGCATGTGTAAATACCTCATTAGAGAAAGAAATGGCCTTTTTCATCACAAACTGCCTCCTCTTTATCCCCAAGCCCACGGCACAGGCACACAGCGACGCGGAGGGCGCAGGCACGGCCGTGAGCACAGCTACTCAACTGGCAGCAAACCAGGCCTCTGCACTGCCAAATTAAAAGCAGAAATGCAGATGGGAAAGGTGCCTTTTCTCCCTCTGGCCGAACAGCCACCTGGCACAGGAGTGGTCAGACTGATTCAGTAACGTGAATGCAAGAAACCCATTTAAAGCTCAACACAGCTCCTCCCAGGAGACATCCCACACAGCTCCAGCTGTGCACAGATACGTGTACTCACAAATCCACAAATTCCCCCCCTTCTTATTCAGTGCTCCTAATCTGGTCAGAAATTGAGAAAACTATTAAAAAAACATCAATTTGCTGTCCTTATTGCTTAGCTTTAAGAGAGACAACCAACAAGAAAACACAGGTTTGAAAGGAGACAGCAGCAAATACATGAGCACAATGCAGGGATTGGGATTTTCCATCTGTCTCTGCCAGGAACTCACTTTCTCCTCTGGATTATGTTTGCACGAGGCAGGATCTAACCTAAATGGAGAAATTTGTGTAGATTGGTGCTTGCTTTTACCAGAATTACATTTTAAAGGCCAGATGCTGCTCTGTGCTGCAAGTCTAAAGCAGCAAGTCCACAGCACTGCTGAGGGATGGCACAACTTTCAGTCTACATCTGTGTCTCTCACAGCAGAACCTGGTTCAATGAGTATTGGGACCTCAAATCCATAACATGGTTACAGATAAAAAACAGCATGAGGGCTTTTTGATGCTGTATAATCTCCACAAAGTAAATCAATAGTGACTTCAAGTAACACTGTGCTCATTCAGTCCTTCCACGTGTAAAGTTCTGGGATATCTTAACTCAAGCACAACCTGATTACAATATTGGTATAAGGCCTCTTAAACCATAGAGTGAGAGTCAGGCTAATTTCATAGAATCATTAAGGTTAGAAAAAACCTCCAGGGTCATCTAATCCGACACTCCCAGTGATGGCAATTCCACCACTTCCCTGGGCAGCCTGTTCCAATGCTGGACCACCCCTTGAGAGAAGAAATTCTTTCTGATGTCCAGTCTACACCTGCTCAATCAAATTTTTTGTTTTTCAGCTCAGATGGTAAAAGTGCAATACTTGAAGAGATGCTCACTGCATCTAAGAGTAATTTTAGAATAGCCCTCAGCGAACACCTCCATACTTCCATCTGTGAGCCATTTCACACTGGGAAGGCAAAACTCCATCTTCTTCACTTTACAAGCACAAGCAGTTCTCATTAATTCAAGGCAAACTCATGTGGAACACAAGGAGGAAGAAGTTGAGTGCCTACACACACAGAGACAGATATGTGGGTATCTGTGTGTGTATGCATGCTGCCAAAGACTGACAGATCCTGCTGTGACCACTTCTCCTAATTTACTATTACTTCCAACCCCCTCAGTTTTACAAACCATTGTTTAATCAGAGAAGCCCGTTGAGGGAGTTTTCATTCTGCAACAATGCCTCCAAAAAAACAAAAATCTAAAACTGTTACACCCAAGGTGGGGGAAAAATGTCTGTGGACTAAAATTATCTCTGGAGCTCTCAACAGAGCCTTTTAGTAGGCAATAAAGTTGCGGCTTTAGGAACAGGTTGTTACGATGAGGATAAACACTCTCACACCAGGGATGAGCCAAACAAGCTCAGTGTTTTGGGGCAGCTGTAAATCCCAGCCGGACAGAAAGCACCGGCCATCCGGGTGTGCGCAGCAACAGTGACAGCTGGCGGACACGGGAGGAAGGCCCCGCACACCCTCCTCCTCCTCCTCTTAAGCTGAGTCACGACCCACGAGCCTTGGAGAGACGAGTCAGATTCGGGTGGTTTCACACTTAGGCACCACCAGCCAGGCATTTGAGAGAGTTGCCAGCATGGCCAGAGCATGATTTCCCAGCCTTGCTCATCCTCCCCTCCTGCTGCACTTGCCCGAGTTTTCCCAGCCTTTGTTCTGTGCAGGAGAAAAGGGGCTGCTGAAGGCACAAAGTCTGGCTCTTTGTACATTTTAAGTTACTGGCAAAGATCTCACAAAGGAGAAGCTGTGTGATGCCCAAGGTGCCACCGGCAGCGTGGGACAGAAGTCCCGAGATAAGAAGGACCTCTGGCTGCAGTCAGTCAAGGGACCAGCAGGACCACAGAGCCAGGAGGGGTGGCAGCCATTCATCCCCAGATGCTGAAGAGTCTGAAACCTCATTCTTAGTCTTTTTTCGGGGAGAAAACAGCTTTTTAAAATTGTCCATTACTTTCTCTCTCACACCAAGCAGGGAACAGACTGTACTTTTCGCTTCTGATTCGTAAATATTAAATCCCCTCTTCCCACTATTGGTGACTCATGAAAGTGACTCATTCACCTCTAGTTTTATTTCCTACACATTTAAAATACAAAGAAAAAAAAATATTGGCCTCTTGGGGGGGAAAAAAATAGCCTTTTCTCCTACTCGTTAGCTTTCGCTTATAACATAGATGAAAAGAGAGTTCATCTCAGACTCCAGACACTAAATCGCTCCACTGGGTGGTCTACAAAGGCAGCAAAGTGATAGCACAGGACTCCTGCCCCGGCTGTAACCACATTAACTCTCCCCACTAGAGGCTGCTGAAGCAAAAGCAATGTGACAGCTCTGCCGCATGCAGGTCGCCACCAGCCTCCCAGCCCACCTGCAAGCAAAGCCAGAGCCCTGGAAGGAATATTGGAAAATTGGTGGAAAAGAAAGATGACTGTGCAGGTGGGATTTTATAACGCTGAGAGGCTCTGCTGTGAGTCACTGATTCACAGGGGCTGTATTTGACCAGGCAGTGGGGTGACAGAGGGTGGGAAAAGAGGGCACTGACACAGTCATGCACATGCAGCTGTGTGGGAAGACAAGGGGAAAAGACCTTCCACAGGAGGTTCCAGTGTTTTCTGCTGCACAAAACACTTACCTTGCCCCACTGGCATGAACGGCAGAGAAAGGGGTTCAAGCTGAAAGCACTGAAATCAAAGTAAGATGCCTGGGTAAGAGAAAATGGAGCAACATTAAACCCCTTTGAAGATCCCAAGAGGATCAAGATCTGAAGACTTGGTGCATTTCACTGAATCATTGCATGCACAGCTTTGTCAAGCCAATATTTGTGCCTTCATCCTCCTCCTCAGAGTCACACATCCAGCTCTCCTTAAGGTACAACCTTTGTGCAAAGTGAGAAAAGGATTTTTTTCTTTTTGAGAGAATGCTACTAGTGAATAATTATCATTGCTAGTTAGGATAACAAGAGTTTTAAAATAGAGAAATTACCTTGTCTGCAGCAAAGGTAATGTGACTGATTCTTATGCTTAAGGTAATCAAAGAGAGAACTTGTAGGTAAAGGTACCTGTAAATTCACCACCTCTCAGTGTCCTTAGCAAAGCAATTCTTGAGGTCACACATCACACTGAAAAGGAACAGGAGCTACAACCCCAGACACAAAGCTCCAGCACAATTACATCATTTTCATTCAAGGCCCTTATTTCACTGCTAAGCATAAAAACCCAACACCCTCTAGGCTAACAGCAACCATTGCTATTTCCCAAGCATAAGTTACACTTGGGGGCTTATTATTCCAATCCCCTTTTAAGTTGTAGATATTCCCTCCAGTCAAGCATCAGAATGCCAACTATCAACAAGCTTATGTTTACTAATACTCTTGCACTGTGATAAGCATTGAATGGATAAGTCTTTATGCAAAAAGGGAAAGAGGAATAAAGGGGAAAAAAAAACCCATGACATTTTCCAACAGCACACATCTCTAACTACTGACAGCTGGGGGGCAGGATAAATCTATTTTCCCACTGGATAGCAGCTACCATTTTCTTTGGTATCCAAGATTTAGAAACCCATTTTTACCACCTGAGACAGTGTGATTTATTAGCAGAAATGGTACAGTTGGTATCCAACATTTGGCCAGTTGGCACCCCAGGAGGAAACTCAAGAGCTAGGTCCAAACTGGGGCTGAGCCTCGTCTCTGCTAACAAACTTGGCTGAAGTCCCAGCTGAAGAGCCAATATAGCAGCAGGCATCAGCAGAGGAGCTCAAAGCAAACTTAACACACAGGAACTGTCCACCAGGGAGTCATAGTGAGGCTTATTCTGCACTATGGTCTGAAAGCACAAACCTTACGGGCTTGGGGGAAAAAGAAGAACATGCAATACTGAAACATGATTAAAATTGTGACCAGCAGCTTTCCTCCCCATGAGTGTGAGTAGTGAGTCTAAGATATGTGTGATTTCTGATTTAATGCAAGCTATCCATGATACAGAGCTGGTTACTACCTTTAATCTTCCAGGCTCCAAAAGAGCTGCCAGAGAGCATTATTTTTCATGGACTCTCACACAGGGATAGAGTTTCCAAGGAAGCTGCCAAATCTAGCAAAGGTTTGCACTTTTCCTTTCCAACACTTTCTTAGAAAGCTGGAAATAACATTACCTTCTTAAGTGGCCATTTAAATTAATTTAGTTTTGCTTTAAATACAACAACCAGAAAGAAAGGAGAATGAAGCTGAACTTTTTGGCACTTAAAGCTGTCCCTTTAAACATGGAGCTCACTAAAGGCTTGACAAGCAAAGCATAAAGATCTATAGGAGACCATTTTAAAAAGAGTACACATTGTCCAAGGCAGAGCCTGTATATTTCTTACTGCACCAGAGCACACGGACCATAATCCTAGAGGGGGCTCCTGGCTTGCTGTAAGATAAACTCCAACAACACTGGTTATTAACACTTTGAAAGCCAGAGCCTATTCTCATCCAAGTAAATGAGAGCCAAGTTAGCCTTTATGTTGTATTCTTTGTCCTAAGAAACATTATCTCAATGAAAATACAACTGACAATTCATCTGGGCTACAAATGAAAAACTGCATACTTGCAGTTAAAAGCAGAGCTGTCAATATCTCCTTGTTGCTAAAGGCAGACCTTTCCTGAGCTAATCACACAAGAACATCAGTGTCTCTCAAG
>VZTR01011360.1:426727-449701 GCA_013400775.1 Chaetops frenatus
AAAAAAAAAGAGGTGGGATACCTCAGCTGCAACCAGAGCAGGTAAACACAAATCAAATGTGTTAGTGGAAGACAGCATTTCTCAGCAGTTGCTGCACTGAGGGGAGAGGAGCCAGGTCTCAGAGCTTCAACACCCCCCTCTGCCACACAGAGACCACCAAGCAGCCTCCTCTTCCCTCTGCTCTCAGACTGCAGGGAAAGGGAAGGAGAGCGTGAGGTGGCATTAATATGCAGATAACTCAGCCACCCATTCTAATTGATTCCGATTAACTCAGCAGCCCATTCCAATTAACCGCACCCAAAACAAGACAATTCCAGCTTTTAATGCCATAAGGTAAGCCTGGGGAGGTGCAGGAAGGCACAGCAATGAACTTGCCATTTCCCACCTGCTCAGAGACAAGCCCTGTCATTCAGCACTTGATGCTTAGCCAGGTTTATCACCTATCTCCAGCTTCTCTTAGTCATTAGATAAAAAAACCACACTAACCATCACTGCTGTCCGGGGCTGCAGAGGTCTCTTAACACTAGCAAATGCTATTAAAGTAGTAAAGGAGAAGCAGATTGCCTGGGCTGCCATCTCACTGACTGCTAGAGAGGCAATCCCCACATAAAAGGTGGGAAGGAGCTGAAATGCATCAAGCACAGATGTCGAGGACATAGCAACAGGGTATTTTAACAAAGCTTAAAACAGACCCAAAGGTGTGTGTTTGCATGGGCCCAAATGTCACTCAATTACATCTGCACACCTGACAAATGGCAGAAAGGAACTTTCTGTGCTGCTGTATTTTTCTCTTCAAGACAGATAAAATCACTGCATTAGTCATGCTAGAGCTGAACTCTCACAGCTCTTCTATTATTATTTACCAAAACGGTTATCAGCCAGATTTGTACTATTAAATTCCTGTATCATAGAATTACTCTGATACCCAGAAAAGTGCAGCATTATGGAAGTGTTGTTATTCCCCAGCTTGTCTTTCCTTCTCTCTTTTACAAGGTTCTTTCTGTGCTGGCTGCCGTGCAGGAAACCACAGGAATCAAGTTCTGTGCAGGGATCTCACCCTGCAGGCTTGGGGGGCTGCTGGCTCTCACAACACTGCTCTCCTGAACCAGCCCCCACCCATTTAAACCAGCTTATTTTTTTGAACCTAAATAATTTAAAGCAGAACATCAGGTTTTTTTTAAATTGCCTTTTTTTTTTTTTTCAGCAGCCATTTTATTTCCTACAATAGCCAACCCACACTAGTCCTTTGAGCTGACTCAAGGAAGAAAGCACCCCTGTTTTCTTTGCAGAACACTAATATGGTCTATGGAAGCAAGTTCCTAGATTGGAGCTCACAGAGGCGGCACAATCAGGCCTCTGCTGTGAGAGGATGAAGAGGCAAATGCTGTCTTGCAGGTATCCCACTGTTCCACAAACCCAGCATCTTGCCTGGCCTCTCTGCAAAACGGGAGAGGGGTTCCAGTGGTGGAGAAACATGGATGGAAGCACTACAACATGGCTGCCTTGTTGGCTCCTCCTGCTGAATCCCTGATACACAGACAGATTCTTCGTTCTCTAAAATGTGAGGATCACGCCCCTGGGAAATCAGCCTTCAGGAGCCTGCAAGAGACAGCCCTGCAAATCAGTGCACACCCTGTCATTGCCAGGAAGAACCTGCTTGCACAGAGGGCAGAAGAGGAGGAGAATCTTCCATACATTGTTCAAAAGCTCATCAAATTAAGGCAACCAGCCAGTCAAATGACAACCCACACCCTGAGTTCAGACATTCCTTCAGTCTTCATTACAAACCCCCCTGAAGAAGTCTAACTTTCAGCAAAGCCACATGAGATGATCCTTCCACATGGCTTCTCTCCCTGGCCAGACCATCTCAGCCCATCCCTCACCTCAGGAGACATTGCATGGCACAGCAAGTGCATTCAGGATGCAAATGAGAACTAACTTTGCAAAACAAGATGTGTGGGGGGAAAGGAATTGTTTCTTCAGTGAAAAAGATTTTCTTGAGTGGCCACCAGCTGTAAAATGGGGGCCTGCAGCAGACCCAACACTGATCACCTCCAGCCCATTTGAATTCACACTGAGCCACTAATTTGGGTCTAAAACAGCAACAGGAGCTGGGAACTGCTGGCTCTTTCCTGCAGCTTATTTCTGGTTAGAATTATACCATAACAACAACAACAATGCATCTCTAAGTCTCTCCTTCCTTTATCCCTACATATAGGTATTTTGAGGTGCAGAGAGGTGAAATGCCTTGGTATTTGCATGGGAGAACTGGGAACATTAAGTACAGGGATTTATCTCCACTAAGCCCTGCTGTGACAAGTAGACCATGCTGTTTCACATTACCAAGCAGATTTCTGCAGTGTTCAGACTCTGTTCTCCTGCAGAGATTGCTGCAAAGGAGATAACAGGGACAGAAAGTGCCTCATGCTCTTTGGGAGTGCCCCACCACCACGCACACGTCCAAATCTGGAGTAACAAACAGAGAGATGGTTCCTGTGCCCCTGCACTTCACTTGACTGCAGCGGTCCTGGCCCCCTCAGGAAAGGCTCCCTGGATAAAAGCAGCAAGAAAACTGCTCAGGACACCACTTTACCGGCAGTAGAGGAACAGTCATTAGCCAAAAGATTACTTAATTTAATATTTGTTTACAGCTGCTGGGGATTTCCTGAGGTTAGATGCTGGTTAATCAAACCATTGAGCACCATTCAGCACCTGCCCCACAAAGTTTAAAAGCCCTCTTCAAATAAATATAGGGACTTGTGCCAAAGCAATACTGCAAATCATGCTTCAACACTATTTCCCATGCTTCTCTTTTTCTCTTCTTTTCTGGCACATCACCACCCACATGAAAGCCAAAAAGAGACTCTAGTACCTGGTTACACAAGGGGAGCCCATCACAGTAGCAATTCAAAAGCTTGTTCCATAATCCAGCAAAATTTTTCAATCCAGAAGTCTCATTATATATTGATGGACACATCTACCCATCCCCACAGCCGTCCATCCACTACTGCAGCAGCCTCATCAAGTGCAATGAGAACTTTGCTGTTGCATGTCCCTGGTGCATTTGCTGGAGTCATTACATCCAGCTGCACAGCATAAAGCTAGAGGAAACAATTTCATTAGGGTCCCATTAGGCTTAGACTGGGTTGGTCTTTTCACATGCAAGAGCACAATAGGGAGTAGCTTTAGGCAATAATTCAAATGCATTGCTGAAACCATTATCTAAACTACAGATTCATATTTACAGCACAGGCTTCCACCCGTCCCACAGCAGCCCACACTGGCACTTTGGGATCTGCTGTTTAAACCATTTGGTGTTGGCAGCAATGCTCCTCCAGACTCCTCCAGGAGCTTTAGGCACCACAGGGACATGAGGGTCATTCAGACAAGTCCACTAGTTTCCAAATAACCCCTGGAGGCTGCCATTAGGCTGGAGAAGGGCTCAAAGAAAGAACATTTCCCAAAGAACCAGTTCTGTTTTGCCTGGTGCTTTGCAATTTGCAGTTGCTCATGACACTACTGGTCTACCCTGACCCAACAAGAAACATTAAAGTCACAAGTTCTTTATTATGCTGATTCAGAGCAACCCAATATGGGAGATGGCACAAGTCTAATGATCCAAGCTGAAGAGATTTTTGTTTTTTAAAATGATGATTCAGTATATCCATTCAGCAAAACAGAAAGCCCTGTGTCATCATAAAGCTGTGATGATATCCTGGAAATATGGTCTCACTGGAGGAACACATTGTAATTTTATATCCAGCTATTTAAGAAGATGAGGGCAAGCCCTGAGTGACAGACACTTTGATGAAACAACACATGAATTAAACATAATTGTACTAGGAAAACAGTAAAATAAAACTAATCATTGAGGCCCCTGTGTTGTACCACAAGCAGTGACATTTGCATTGGCACAGGGCATTCCCAACCACAGAGCTCCAAATCCTCCATGAATATCAGTAATTAAATAGTCTGTCACACAGCCAGAAGGGGACAGGTTTTGCCACATCCAGTTTTGCAGACAGTGAGATCGAGATCCCACCACGACCCCTGGGACCCCTGGCTGCCTGCACAGACCCACGTGCTCCCTCCTGTCCGGGCAGGGACAGGGACTTCACCTCCTCTTTGCTCCTTGGAATGGCCACCATGCCCTTCACTTTATTAAGCTATTCCCAGTGGAAAAGATACTGCGTGCTCCAACTAGATTCTTCCCAAAAATCAAACCTAGGACCTGCAGTCATAATCTTACTAGGGAAGACTCAATGTATTTTCCCTCATAAAATTAAGATGCAATTCTACACTGGTCTGCCTGCTGTGAACATGTCTCTATGTGTAATGTTGTCCATATCCATATTTAACCTAATAAAGAGAATAAAACTGGGTTCAGGAAACCTGCTTTCTTCTAGGTTTCCACGAAAGCTGGATCTCAAAACCCTTCTTTATGTCAACAGCAGATAACTGTTTCACAGACTTCATCCAGCAGGGTTGGTAACTAACTTAAAAATGGCAGATGGAAGCATTAAATATTTATTGGACTGGAGTGCATTGATTTCAGGAATTAACACTTTGCAAATTACTTCTGTGTGAACAGTAATTAAACAGTCACAGTCCAGCCCAGGTTCTGAGTAAACTGCAACTCTTTTTGTAAAACATATGTATACATAAAAATACTAGCACTTGTCTACTGATTTCCATCTGCACACACCAAATTGCTCTGTGATTATGAATTAAAATTAATTAAACCTTTGGAATGGTTTTCCACATAAAGTTGGAACAGTGGCAGCCCTTGTGACAGGCACTCAGGCACACCAGTTAAGCTTGCAGGGAGCATGAGTAGCTGTTGCATTGCTTTAAAATACCAAGGACTGTGTGACCTCATGGCCCCAGTGCTAGTAATGCTGGGACTGAATTTATGATAACAGTGGGCTTGAACTGCAGGGGGAAACCATGAGAAAAGTGCAACTGATACTGTCAGGGCCCTTGCAGGCTCCACATGTGATCCAGGAGTACAATCATAAATAGAACAGAGCTGCTGTTTGCTTTTGAGCTCGCTTGTCCATGTGGGAATAGATTTGCTCAAGAGATATTGCAGTTTTATTCCCTCAGGAAGAGTATTAATCTCCCACTTGTGCTATTGCATGAGCAGTAATGAGACTCACAGAGTCTTTAATAGACTCTTTTTAAAAGAACATGTTTTAACTCTGCTTGAAAAGTAGCTTTTTTTTCCAGAACTACAGGTCTTCTTTTCAAACACTGTCCAGTAGCCTTTCCAAGACTATTTTCCCATTCACTGTACCTTCACACTCAGGATGTCAGAAAGGTAGCATGTCCTGTTCATTAAGGGAATAGCTGAAGCTTCATTAAAGGTAATCATCAAGGCAATAGCTGAAACTTCACTAAAGGTGATGGTTGATGGTACACTACTGAATTGGAAGCACTGGGTACCATTCAGCAACCTTCCCTTCTTCAGCACAGACTGCTATACACTGTATTTTGTTACTAAAGCTGGATTTATTCCATGCTCTGACTCCATCACTGCTTTTTTACTTTCTCTCTTCCCACAAAACATATGTACTTAAAAACCCAGCAGAAATGAACAAACCCACCCACGCAGGGATGGCGGGTGTGTAAGGCAGGCTCTGAGCTATTCTTGCGTCTGTGCTGAGCGAACGGCAGCAGCTCCCCCCAGACTGCATTTGGCAATAAGGAGCTTATTCTCATTTTATAGGCAATGCTGGGCTTTGCTGTGGTGGTCAAGGGGGCACAGAGGGGCTGCTTTCCCCCAGCAGCTGGGGTTTGATGCTGAGCCCACCACGCTGAGTGCTCCCAGCGCAGCTGTGTGCCCGGGGAACGGGGAGCTGGCTCCAGAGCAGCACCAGCACCCACAGCACAAACCCCGGCTCAGGCACTGGGCAAAGGAGACAATCAGAGGGCTCCTCTGGCTTAGCCCAGCCAGGTGAGGACAGGGTGCTGCTGAGAGTGTAGGAAAGGGGTTTTAGGTGCAGGTGAGTGCTGGTAGCCTGCACAGACGCAGATGGGCTGGCAAGGCTATGCTCGTTTTATTGTGTGCACAAGCACACAGGATTCTTTTGTTTGCTTTGTCTCTTTGTGTCCCGTTCCAAAGTGCAAATTGGGTTCACGTCCCCAGGAAATCCTAGGAGTTTGTGAGCGAGTTTGCAGAGGAAGATGAAGAGAAGGCGGCTGCCAGGAGACTTTAATGAGAGCTACTTCCACACTCATGGTACAATTAAGAGTCACATAATGAAACAGAGGCTGGTTTGTTTGTTTTTTAATGAGCTCTATTTATATTTGACTTTAACTATCCTCATTCATTTTCTCTGAATCAAACCTCCACTGGTGAAACCTTGTGCATCAGAGTTAATAGAGGACAGCTATAATCTGATTTACTGCATCATTCCAAACACGAATGTACTCACAGGAGAGGCTGATAATTTACAGCAGCAATGTTTAAAGCAGAAGAATTGACAGCAATATGAACATAACTTCTCAGCTGCCTTGCAGAAGGCTGAAGCAACTGCACAGACTTGTCTGAGGCATTTTTTAACATGTTATTGTAACACTAAAAGGTTAAGGCTCATGTCAAAGCCAGGTTTATGCTTCACAAACTGGGAGCTGGTGAAAAGCAGGTGCCTTATCTGATAGATTTCATCTGGCTGTTAGGGATGCCTACGTTTCAAGATGTCAGAGAGAGTGGAAAACCAGAGGAACTGCATGTGAACCAACTCAAAGAATGCAAGATCCTCAAGCTTTTTACCTTCAATAATGCAGAAAAGGAAAAAAAAATACCAACAACAAAATAAATCAAGGGAGTTTATGGTTTACTCCAAGTAGAGGATTAAAACAAAAATCAGCATTATTATTCCCTTGACTTCTCTTCTTCCTTAACATAGAGAAGCTCCTGATTCCAACATAGCCAGAAATGTAAAATGGAGGTTTTCTCCTTGGAGGAAGAAATTTTGTCCCTTTTTCCATACTTAAGCTTTTAAACAAAGAGAGCTTCATTCTAGAGGAGCAGCTGTGTAATTAAGACAATTTCAGGATGAACAGTGTGATTCAAGAGCCAAATACTATCTTAATTATATGCATTAATATTCTGCTAAGAAGATGCTTATCAAATAAAAAAAATAATTCATGTCATTGCACAAGGAAGGCCACTAAAAATATAAAAATAACAGAGAAGGGTGACAGTCCAAGACAGGGCAGGTCACTGCATGCTGTGAAAGAGGCTCCCAGCTGCAGAGGAAGTGCCCAGCAAGCAACAGAGAACACCCCTATCTGAGCAAGCAGAGTAGCCAAAAGTCAGCTGTCCTCAGAGGTGAATACTGAATGAGGGATTTCTGTCTCAAAGAGGGAGCTGCCCTGTGGCTGCACCAGCTACTTGGGAAGGATTCTTGGCTGTGGTGTGTTCTAATTTTTTGTGAAGAAAATCAAAAAGGAGCATTTTCACAGAAACAGGCAGCAAAGCAAGAGCCAGAGATTGGGACAGGTGGGTTAGAGAGAAGAGTCTCTTGGCTGGATTGGGCACTGGGATGCCACCCTGTTGTGGGGACACACTTCAGTCTTCATCTACAGACCCCTCCTCTATTGCCAGGAGGTGGGTGAGGAGCCCTTTGTGGCTGCCTGGGGGAGCCTGGCTGGCAGACACAGGGCAGCCAGTGTACAGGGACAGGAGCAGTGAGGGTGAGGAGCTGGGGAGCAGTGTCTGTCACTGCCCTAAGGGGACTGAGCATCCCTTGTCAGAGCCACAGAGCGATCCCACACTGCTCCCCTGCCTCTAATCAAGGCTGCATGGCAACACCACACCATCAACTGATCAAGAGAGAAAAGAAGGGATTCCTTTGAGGATTAGGACACCACAACTAGGTGTGGAACTCCTGGTTCCCACTATGAAAAGAAAACCCCCCAAAAAAAAGCAAACAAAAATCTCCTACAGAGTCTCAGAAAAGGCAGAACTGCCTTGCTTGTATTGAAACACTGATTTGAGGGAGTTTGCAGTTGTACAACAGCACAAGCCCTCCAGTCTCAGGTGTGCGAGGTGAGACTGGAGATTTCTGGCTCACAGCCCCACCGTGGGGCTCTGCACTCCCATCAGCCCCAGGAAGGCTCCATGTGTGCATGGGAGATCTCCAAGGAAAACCCAGGTGCTGCAGGGAATACAAAAGCATCACTCCTTCTGCCTAATGGGTGAGGAGCTGGCCTGTGCAGAGGTGCTGTTCAGGATGAGACCGTGGTGCAAGTGCAGAAATGCCTGAGCTGGCTCACAGCAAGGCTGCAGTGTGGCTGCAGCAACCAGGCAGGGGATGGGCAGGACCAGTGCACCCAGCTGAGAACCCCACAGGTGGAAAAGGACTGCACACACCTGGATGAGCTGCTGTGGTCACACCTGTCATGGAAACTGAGTCTCAGCTGAACTCCACCCTGGGCTGTGATCAATGAGAAAGTGCTAATGTCTCATATGGTGTTCTGCATTTTATGATGGCTTTGGGTACAAAATGCCACCCAGCTCTCCAGCTAGACTAAGTTAGAATCAGGTGTAAATCATCACAGATAGTTTAATGTTTGGTTTTGCAAAAACAGAGCTCAGTGAAGGGCCACAGGGACATGGGTGTTATGCAGTGACAGGAAGAGGCTTTTGCCCTGCAAACGTTTTTACTTGGAGACCCTGAAGTGCCATGAGAGGGCATGCATAAAAAAACTTAGCCCTCCTGCCTTTTGGTTCTCACCAGGAAGCATGAGCTATAACCCTTCTCTCTACAACAGAAATAATTTCCCTATTCCAAACTGGCTGAAAACACTACGCCTTGCAAATGGTTAAGGACTCCAAATGACTTGTGTCAAGAATACAGAAACTTGGCTGTCCTGGGGAGAAATGCTCCATTCTGCACACAGCAGAGGGAAGGGCAGGTTGAGGGCTGAGCTGCAATTTAACAGCCTCATTTGTCCAAATTCTCATGTCCTACTAAGCCACAGACCATGGTGGTGAGGAACAGCTACTCAGATCCTGTGTTGCAGAACAATTTGGATGCAGAGCCAAACTTCACCTTCACATCAGTCCCAGGATTCACTGCATGAAGGCTGTTAGGCTGCAGAGGGAAAGCAGCCTTAGGACTGGAATGGCATCCTGTGGTCCAGTGACTCCTTCTCACAGCAGAAGACTCCCAAGTGCCTTCCACTGGGGTCTCAGGAGCCCAGCACAGGGATAGGATGGCATGGGATGGGATGAAATAGGATGGGATGAGATCCATCCGTGGATGCCTACATCCATGGGATGTCCACTAAGGGGATCTCAGAAATTTCATTTTAATCTCTAAAAGGTTTAGGAAACACTTCTGTCACCCATCTTAGGAGAGCTTCACCTGCATCCTTCGACACTACAGAAGTGGAGAGGTGTTTCAGACATTGCCTCTTGCAGCTTGTCACACATGAGGCTAACAGCCCCAGTGCCATCCCCTGGAGAGATGGAAGGGCACCCATCTCACAAACAAACCTGGGATTGTTACTCAGCTACACAGAGGGCCAAGGTCTCATTAATTAGCACTGACATTTACAACAGAGACTACGAGATATGAGTGATACAAAGATGGATAAATTCCAAGAGGATCAGGGAGCAAAAAAGGCTGTGGGGGATGGTTGTTTTGTGTTTTCTTATTCTGATTTTTCCTTGTAAAAAGAGACTATTGATACTTGAATTTCTTTTTTCTATTAGAATGGAGAAAACTGCATTAGGTCTTCTGCCATGTATCTAAATTGCAAAGTGCTAAACACCACTGAAATGAAAAGAGGACACTTGGACTGGCCAGTCTCCAGTCAAAGGATTTGTGTGTGGACCTGAAGGTTACAGATCAGGAGGGGTTTGCTGAAATGCTCTGGCTTAGCTTTGGTTCAGAGGATTTCCAAAAAAATGCAAAAGTCACCAAATGCAAAAATTGTCTGCCTCTACCAACACAGGGTCAAGCTCATGATAAAATAAACCATCTGCTCTTTCAGACTTTCATCCCAAACCAGACTAAACCTGTTTTGATGCTCTTGAGGACTTGGCTCCTTCCACTGTCTTTCATGTGCTCCAGTTGACATCATCAGGCATTCACATTCCTTGGATGAGTTCCTCAGGCATCGACCAGTGGGATTCTGCCTCAATTCATGACTTCTTTCTATATGGAAATGCCAAGAGCAGAAACAGCTGCCCTGGTTTTGAGCACTAATCAACGCCACTTCTCACTTTCATCTCTATTCTGTTGCTGATCCCTAGGAAAGGGTCTTTGGACTTCAACAGAGAAAGCCAAATCTAGTTCTGGAGAGGTAATCCACTGGCAATGACAGTGGAACAGGGCAAGATCAGCAGAAGGGGAGCAGATGCTGTCCTTAATCCCAGCCCAGAGGCAGATCCTTCACCACCACCTCTACTTCCACATTCTTTCCAGGGTGAATGTGGAAGAGTCACACTCACATTGAGCTCTGGGGTGTCCTTTCCTCTCCCCTTCCCAACCTGTAGATTCAAAACTCAGCAAGACACAAATGTGCCATTAGAGGGAAGAAATGTTAACATCTGCAATCTGCATCTGTTGGAGAGTCATGAGGACACAATGTATGTCTGTGACAACCAGGCAGGGCAGGAACAACCACCTCCCTTTATTTAAAACCTTTATTTAAAGGTTTTTATTTAAACCGAGTCAGAAAACCCCATCACAATTGGTGTGTGGTTTTCCAAAGCACAACACATGAACACTCACAAGTGCTATGAGCCCCAGGCCAGCTTTCCTCTCTCCTCTTGCCATCCTGCTAATCATGATGTCTGGGGCTATAAAAAGGCACAGCACAAGAGCATGTCTCTCCTTCTGATCTGCTTCCGTGTTTATAACCATGGCTTATCTAATGACACTTAGGAAGTGTTACCAAGGAGACTATTTGCATCCTGCACGATGTTGCTAAAGCAACACTGCTAAATTAGATGCAGAGCTCTTAGCCTTCACCTACTGTATTTGCATTGCTATTAAAATGGAATAGTCACAGGCTTAAGCTATATTTGGGTCATTCATTCATCCAAACACCTGAAAATAGTCCAATGACAGCAGCAATGGAGTTTCCCTTAAAAATCTAGCACATCTAGGTTTCCATCCCTTACATGTATTTCTAGCTTGCCCCTCAATGTGACCTGCAGTCAAAACAAGCCATCTTTCATGCTGCAACCTTAGTCCACAGGACATGTTTTCCCTGTATGTTTGACTTTTATTTGAATGCATCAGGAGATTTTAACTGTCATAAATAATTACAGCATCTTAGCATTTGATGGAGCACGGCAGAAGGCATTTTGTAAGTAGCATTAATTTTTGAGGCACAAGGTAGCTCAGAGGCACTGGAAATGCGACAACTTGCCTGGAGTTTATGGGTCAGCTGTTCATCCTCACCCTGAGTCTTAGTTCAGCTGTAAAGACTCACCATTCAAGGGCTTCAAGATGGCCCATGGAAAGATTAAACAGCTTAATAATAATAACTTGGTTTACCTTATTTAAAATGGAGATGATGATAATAATAAATGATTATAAAACAGAAATTATTGAGATGATGATAATAATAAATGATAATAAAACAGAAATTATTTTAAACTATAAATTATTAGCTATAAACAAAAATAAAGGCCAGGGGCTATTTTAGATGATGTCACAGAATAAATTAAATACAGAAGCTCAAAAGACTACTGGTAGGAGGGAAAGTGAGCAACCAAGAGGTGGAGTGGCAATGGTTTCCAAGGCAATTAAGAGCTTCTCTAGAGTTTGGACATTTGTCAATATGATAAAAAACATAAATTCAAATAGCCCCCCTGCACACACACACATTAATGTAGAAATGTGGACAGCTGTCAGGAACTTTACATGAAGCATTACAATTGTGTGACAATGCATTGTATTTATTGTACATATACAATGAATATAATTTTATTGTGTTATTCATGATACCAAGCAATGTCACAAGCAAGGTCCCTGGGCCCTCTGACCTCCAGTATTCTGAAGCAAATCTGGAGCAATGTATTACCCCCACAGTTTTCTGTTCTGTTGGTCTGAGCAGTACATTTTGGTCAACAACAGGTAAGAATAAAACACCATCCCACCAACACCCAGATGGAGCTCTCCATCACTATTTAATATGTTTATTCCAAAAATAACTCTTGCTTTCAACACTTTCAAATTTAAAAGATAAACTCAGGCAAGGACATAAATACTTGGCATCTGTCACTGAATTCAATCAGCTCCCTGAATCAGAGCAAAAGCACCCCTTTTCCAGCTCTGCTGCAGTGCATAATATGGTTTGGGTGCCTCTTATTAAAAAATCCTTGCTTTAGCCCAGAAGCACTACTAAAAAGCACACCTGGGAGCATTTTACTATATATAAAACCTCTGTTCCAACAGCAAATTTGATCTGCCTACAGAATCTAATCACAATAATGTAACTCCTTCCTGCTGAACAGGATACAGCACAAGAAAGCCCATGTCCAGAGAGCATTTCACCTGCCAGGGCTTGTAATTGCTTATGCCTGGGAATTTAAGATGGAATACCAGAATCTGGACTGGTAAAGAATTTCCTAGCAGTATCAGGCACCAGGTCACCCTATTTCAGGATGAGGGGATGACACAAACTCTTTCCTCCCTCCCTGCAACACCTGTGGTGAAGTTTGCTTTAGCTCCTCCATGAGAAGGTGGGATAAAGGCACAGAAGATTTCTGCAGCTGGCCATGGCTGTAGAACATGTGTGCTCACCACCATGCTCCACAGAGGTGGCTGGAGGTGTGCCAACACAGTGCTGCTGGAGTTTCCTCCAAGCCACATGGTAAGGAAGACACCCTGCAGCAGGTGAGCTGTGCTGGGGTCTGAACAAACTCTCAAAGTCTTCCCAACTCTTCTCATATAGCAAAAAGAGGATGGTTCAAGTCTCATGGGGCTCCAGATCTACAACAGCCTCAATACTCCTTCATGACTCCTCCTATGGTCACACAAGAATACTCCATGACAGTTCAGAAAGTGATCTTCAGTCCTCTGTGGGAGAGGGTTATTTGTACCCACACACACAGGCTGCAGAAGGTCCTTTTTAGCTGCCTCTGCTCCAGGGGAGCTTTCCCAGGACCCAGCACTCCTCGCTGGCTTCGGGTGCCCCGTGTGAAGCAGGCCAGGGGGATCTCCAAGGCAGGGTCAGAAATGAGAATTTGCATTACCAGCAAGGCACAGAGAGGGGAGGAAAGGAACCTCCCTGCCTACCAACCTGCTCTTCCTTCTCCCATGAGAAATAAGATCAAATGGAAAAAGAGGTTTTCTCTGTTCTAGCTGTGCCTCTGTGAAATTTTCTAAGGACTTTGTGTTGTTTTTGGATCAGGTCCTAGACCCATGTGGACAGAGCTCGGTGTGTCTGGATTATTTATTAGCAAAAGGGTTCCCTCTGCAATCAAGCATGTAGAACACCTTATTAAAGCATATTCTGCTCTGTATCTGACCCGATGGAGCTGGCATGAAGAAGCTCTCAGCACCCCCTCAGAAATGCTGCTGGACTGTGAATTGTCATTACTTCCCTCATTTCAGTTCCTCCATAGCCTTATCTAAACCATGTCATAAATCTTCTGAGTTTTCTCTGAACTCTCCTCCTCCTAGTGACATTCTGTACTTCTGAATAATGTTGTCTCCATATGAATTACAAGGGACACAGTAATAATGCTCCAGCAGGAGCAAAGGAAGCAGTGGGAAAACAGCTAAAAGCTACACTGAACTGTTTTCTTACTTGTAATCTTCTGTCATACACTGAGCTGAAAGATTAGATAACGAGACTATTTATAGCAGCATTGCTGGATGTGTATCACAAAACCTTTATTGTAAGACCACGGCAAACATAAAATTTTAATTTTGCCTGCTACTTCCCTGTGCAATGGCTTCGTTTGCAGCAAAGCATTTTTTTCTTTTGCAGTGGGGTTATTAACAATGGATACAGCATTAACATTTCCAAACTGGGAGTTCACCTTCAGTCACAGTTCCCAGCCATCACTCTGTAATTTCTCTTCCTGGGCTTCCCGTTGGACTGACAACAGGAGACTGACAGTGTCTGCTCCGCCACCAAACACACTTGGCAGGGGCAGGAGCAACCAGAGCTCACTGCATTCACTGCTACAGGTCCCTGCTTGAAACCTTGATCTACTTTTTAACCTCTCTGCTAAGCCCTCCAGTACACAACCTGTAGGGCCTGAGAACAAGCCAGAGGAAATGCCCAGAACACCAGATGATCTCCTCCCAGCAGATGGTAAGAACTTTCTTCCACAACTAATGCAAGGCAGATTTCAAGCAGAGTGGCAAAGCTCTCAGCTGCCAGTATTTCTCTCTTAGCATCTCAACTCTAAAGCTTATTAAAGAAAAAAGTATTCATGGTTTTAATTAGGGAGAACTTCTGCACCTTTATTTTATCTCATGGTGGTTAAGGAAGTGATTGTTGAGGGGTCATACCATTAAACCAGAAACACTAAATGATATACAGAAATGCAAGTAGGAATGTAGTAATCCAGTACTAACATCAGAGGTAACCCAGGTCCTTCATTATGTTTTTAGTGCATTTTTTAATAAAGTAAGTAAATTTCAACTACTTCTTCTCTTCCTGGATTTGATGAACATAATCAATTAGTGAGGAACAGTTTGTCTTTTCCATTTTCTGTCACATCTATTGAAGTGACTCACTCACTCACGTAAAACACAGATTCTGTTCGCAACATTTACAGTTATTTGTGTCCTGTCTTCTACAGTGACTCAATATTTCTATGGGAAACCATCTCTTCCCTTCCTGCCTAGTAAATACTTGTTAAGTATAAAAAATAGGCATTCACCACAGACAAAAATGATCTTGCAAGATAGATATTTAGGTACACAATGGCACCATTTACCCAAATCAATTATGAGTAATACCAATACAATTAATGCTATATGAAAGAGATACCACCTAAGGAGGAGATTTGAACTAACCTTCTGATGAAATATGGAATCTGGATGGTAAATCAGCTCTGTACCTATATCTGCTTGGCTTATCTGTCCTTTGTCTCGTCAGAAGCCAGGCTCCCTCTTTGCTAACCCACTGCTAGTTACTGACAGTGGCACCAGTTAGTTACACAGCATCCCAGTCACTGCTTTGATGAACCCAAGCCCTGCTGCTAGACATAGGATGTGTTGTGGTCATATCATAAAAATTATGAGATTAAGTCAGTAGGGAATCCCTGCCTACACCCATGCAGGAACATCTGGAAGTGTCAGTGTTATCAGTGTGAAACTCAAATACTGAATACAAAGGAACAATAGAGGATGGAGACTCCACAAGCAATGTCCGTACTTTAGAATTAATTTTTACTAATATCTTATTATTGGGGTTTTTTTTAAAAGTTTACATTCAGTGGGTTTTTTGAAACTAAAAAACCTGCCATGGCATTTTATCTCTGAGGCTGGCAAAGAACTATTAATATTTACTCTTCAAAATTTTGCATAAAACAGCCCTACAGTTTAACCTGACAGTTTTCTGAGAGCTGAGATTCCTTCCCTATGCTTCAGCAAAAAGTTGAGCTGAGGTGGACTAATGGAGGGTTGTATAAACATAATACCACCATGGCAACCTCTGCCCTGTAATTTTAAACCAAAATCCTATTTTAATCCTGTACTTGAAAGGCCAGATAACCAATAGTGTAAACACGAACTAGCATCTTGTAACAAAACACTTCCACCATCTCAAGCTCCCCATGAATGAATGGAGATTAAAACCTATTCTCACCTCAATTTTAACCAGTTTTGCATCAACCCAGACCTTAATATGGGAAAGTATCCAAGTGTCTGCCCTCCTCCCCAGCTACTCAGCTTAGCAATCCTCTGGTTAGCCAGGCTGAAAGGCAGCCCAGGCTCGTGGCTACATCACACTCACTACAAAAGTTTTAATGACTGTTAGACCCCAACTTTTAGTTAAAATTCAGCTCTCATCCCCAAAACTACTTTGGTATTTGTGGCACAAAAGTGAGCACCTACACAGTGCTGTGATTAAAGTGAGAAACTGCTTTGGGATTTGGCAGTTTGCAGCACAGCACTGAGCACCTGCACACTGCTGTGATTAAGGTTAATCTTAGATCAACAGTTTCTAGATGGAGACAAAGTATTGTGGATCCCACTCCTTGAGACAGCTCAGAATTGGATTACTCAGATGTCCTAAAACTTCAAGGCAGAACAAGTCAGAGCACATGTGGATCCCCAGCTTGAAGTAAGTAGCCACTGTGAAGGTACAGACTGTAAGTAAAACAACATGTACTTATGTACTTGCCATGGGCAACAATTTCAGCCATGCAGAAGTAGCTGGTTCCTGCAAATATCCCAGCAGCAGTAGGTAAGAACAGCTGCCAAATCAGAAATCTTCCAAGCCTCTGTTTTAGAAATCTTCCCAGATATGGGAATATCCACAAAACCTGCTATTTCAACAGTCTAGGAAACAAAATGAAGCAGAGGCTACAAAGGCTTCTGTCATTAGGAGGTCATTGTAAGCAGAGAGAACCTGCTTTCTCTTACTCAAAAAGAGCCCACAAATGGAAAAGCAACTGTATTTGTCAAAATCACAGTGTGCAGGAGACACAGTCACGTCCAAGAAAGCTTGTACATGGACCCAGTTACCATGTCTTCTGCCTCCCAAATAAAGCCTGGGTGTTCTGTGTGTGACTTTGACACTGACATGGCATTGAACACTGTGAACAACCAGGCAGAGATGCTTATGATAAAGAGGATGGATCCAGCCAGAGACCAGCCAACACCAGAGCAGGCTCTATCCCTCCATCTGCCACTGCAATGTCTGAACAACCCAGCTGCACCTTTCACTGAAGTTTTAAGTGCTCATTTTAGCACTCCTTATCAGCTAAACACAGGTAACCTTAGGAAGACACCCTTGGGAAGTCAAAATGAGAAGGGAAAATGTGTAGTCTTTGTCTGACGCAAACGTCAAAGGATTCCTCTTTCATTACTTCCTCCAATCTCCCTTAAAATTGGACCCAATCTAGCATCCATAGCATCCACCAATAACGAGCTCTACTGAGCAACCACCTACTGCAGAGGGCTACAGTCCCCTTTTGTTCATTTCATGTCCTCCTAATTCTTGTACTGGAAGAGGCAGTGAAGAGTGGAGCTCTGCCCCTTCCTTACTTGCCAGTCATTTCCATTCTAGTTGTCCCTTTTTGCAGAGACGAGAATCCTCATTTATTCAATCATTCCTTATATGAAATTAATCCAGACTTATGATCATCCTCATTGCCCACCTCTAAATATTTTCCAGTTCTTCTGTATCTTTCCTGAGATTTTGGAAGGGGAAGAACCAGAAGTACACAAAATATAGACATTTACACCACAATCTATTAATGGCCTCTATTTTCCTCTGTTTGGCTTCCCTTATATTTTCTAGTATTTAATTTGCTTTATTTAATTACTGAGTCTGGCACTAATATATTTAGCTCAATCATCCATCTGATGTTTTGGTTCCAACTGGTTTTCAAAAGTAGACTTTCTTGCCCTTGAGAAATATATAGAATCACCCATGGGCAAGAAACCACATGATTTCCTGGGAAATTTGTGAAAAGCTGCAGCAGTACCTGCTTCACCAACAGGCTTCATCACCTTGTGAAATGGACAATGGGAGAGGAAAAGTAAGATCAATAAATTGCTGTGTTTGGAACACTGAGCAGATTTAGGCAGTTTAAATGCAATAAATCAAAGTTCAGTAGCTTGGGAAAAAATCTAGTGCTTGGGAGAAGGTCATACAAACCTGACAACCTCAGGCAGGGAAAACTTTATACCCACAACCCAGACAGACTGACAGGTCAGAGGGAGACAAGCATACCCAGGAAAGAGTAAAAGCAGAAGGGCAGGAAGTGGGAGGCATCCTTCAAAGCCTTGAATGATGAAACTTCTGACCCTGTAAGGCTGGAAGAAAATAACATAACACTTCAAAGAAGAACCAATTATGACAGCAGTGGGAGCTGAGGTTATCTCACAGTATCCCTGTTGGTATCCCCCTAGTCCACTGCTTGAGATGTCTAAAAATGTTTGTGATGCACCCCAGCCTCTAAGCCCTATGACCATCAGTTGCTGATAACCTTTTACTCTGCTCTTAGTTTTATCCAGTGAGCACACAAAATGGAGCTGGCAGCAGGATAGTCTTTCAACAACATACAATCATTGAAATGCCTACAGCAGCCAGATTACTGTCTTCTACGTGTATTTCAGAAGCCCATAAAGCACCAGTGAAATGGGGGAAAAGTCTGACACGTTTACGTGTCGGTGGGATATAATGTTTGGAGCAGCAACTGCAGAAATGCAAGCAAAGACCGTGTTACCCTGACTGGTACCCTCTGTGGGTGAGGGAGAGCAGGAAAGCCTCTGCCTTCTTGGCCAGGTGCTGCACAACAGGCTGCTGGTCTGGGGGCTGCAGCCACACAGGTGGTAACAACCCTCAGCAAACCACTGCTGACTCCGACTGCAGGTGTCCCAGCAAAAAAAAGGACTAAGAACTGTTCTGTTGAGGTGCCAGACTGCTCCATGTGATACCCTGAAGGTATAAAAGCCAAATCATCCTACAGACATCACCCAGACCTATGAGTAAAAGCTATCTGGATGAATGAGCAGTAAGTACAGGCAACCACAGGAGCACCCAGCACAACATGACTAAGATCTTGATGGGAGCCTCCGGATGCCACTGTAATACAAATAAAAAAGAACCCATGAGTAATCAGCACTGCTGAAAAGAGGATCCCTGGCAGCTGGGGCTGGTTCTGTAATACTGCACATGCATTCTTTTGCATAAACATCACAGATGCATTGACCTATGAGAAAACCAACAGGAAGGAATCTTACTTGCTGCCACTCACCATGGAAATCTACCTTTCAAGGGAAGAGGGGCTCAGGAGGGAGTACCAAACCTGAGTAGGAGGCTGGAGGAGAGGATTTAAGAGAGAAGACAGTAATACTTCTTAGCTTTTACAATGTAATATTGATCTGCTGTCTACAGCAATGGCTAAGCCTTCTTGAAGCTGAGGACACAGAGAACAAGTGAGGATAAAGAGCTGCATGGCCATGGAGCACAGGAGATGGCATTCAAGTCCTGCATCTCACTTCTGAGCCAAGGATTAGAAAAACTTCATTTCTAGCATCCTGGACCAGCACACCTGGGAACTGCACCACAGCCCAAACAGGGCACACAGCACACACCTCACAGGAGGAAGAGTTAAACACTTCCAGCAAGGTTGAGCAGTACCTAAGGAAGGAATGCAAAAGCCAGAGATTGGGAAGATATAACACTAGGCAAGGAGGGGAACTTAATGAGCCACACCAAGATTAAAAAAAAAAAATAGTTAATAGAGGAGATTGAACAGACTATCTTGGAAGAACCTTGGGGCAGGGAGAGGGGTTGAACTGAGGATGCATCTCTTGAGAAATAATAGAAGTCTCCTTGTCTGGAACAGTTCAAGACAGACTGCCCTGACACAAGTAAATAAACAGTACACAGAGCCACTGATGAGAAGGCTGATCTTTTTCATCTCAGAATTCAGGAGATTAGATACAGCTGGAGTTTTCCCACTTGGCTCCCCTCCAAACAGCCACACACACCTTGTTTGATAGTTATCACAAACCATATTTCAGAGAGGGTGGACAGCAAAAATTTCCTGGAGTTTATCTGGCTGCATCCTTAAGGAGATTGTCACCAGATAATGATAATATTTTGCTCAGCATTAGGAAAGTACACAAAGGATCACCTTCTGTCACCCCGACAAACTACATCTGGGTTATGGGAAGGGAAATACTCACAGGAATTCTGAAAATAATCTCACCTCAACCTCCCCATCATGATATCACAAAGTGAAAACCTCCTTCCAATCACTGGCCAGGACTTCAAGGTTAACAGCCATATCAGGACTGTGGCATCAGATCACCTGCAGTCCTGGAGGAGTTCAATTTGCACTGTCTCCAGAACAGCTAAAACCTGTAGGCACAACTATAGCACCAAAATCTGGATTCATAATCCAGATATGACACACTGCTTTGGAATAGGTAATTCCAAAGTGCTCAAGTCCAGTGGTTCCTAGTGAACAGTTATGTGAAGTGCTTTTATAAAGGGCTGGACATAACAGATTTTAAAGTATTACCTTACTCAAAAGCAACTCAAAAATCATCAGCTGGGGTTCCAACTTTGCTCTTGCAGGTGCCTTTGTAAAGACCTGCCTATTTCAGTTACCTGGTTTTAAAACTGCAGCTGAAGCCTGAGAATCAAGCTGGGTGCTTTCCTTCTTTTGCACAACCATCCAAAGCAAAGCAAATACTCTGCCAGCTGTGGCAGTCTTCATGAGATTTCTGTGTTATACCTTCAACACCCCCAGAAGTAACACATGGTCTTCAGAAGATTTATGTAACTAAACATGACCATTTCAGCAGGATTAACAGAAAGACACAATTTTCAGCACAAGCAGACAACAGCTCTACCATGTGCAGAGATCTTACTTAGCAGAGATGAACTGGTAAGGTACAAGGACTGAATTCAAAGTCCACAGACCACCTTGGGGAACAATGCAATCATAGCTTCTTCTTAAGCAAGAATGAGCCCTAATCACCCCCACACCAGGTTAGGAAGAGGTTGTCCCAGAGTAAGAATGTATTAGATGGTGGCCAGCCTATAAAAGTTCAGCATCCCTAACACTAAGCCAGACACTGAAGGAAGAACAACTGGGGACCTTCAACTAAAATACACTTTACAAAATGTTAAATGGCAGATATGTAACAAAACTGTGTGACATTCATACTTTCACTGCTATGCCTCGAGTCCATTTTACAGAAACCTGTCAAATGCAATCAGACTTGTTTATTCTGCATTTAAATGTAGGACCTGAGGCAGTCTGGTTTCAAAAAAGACAAAAAAGGCACATATTGTCCCTGGCAGTTGCATAGGTTTTACAACAAAGGCAGTGCCTTGTTCACTCTTTATTCCAAATAAAAATTATTTCAATGCTCTGTTGAATTACAATCTTGAGAATATTTCTGCCTGCTGCCTCAGCAAAGGTAGAAATTTAATTAAAATGGAAATTAAAGGAAGAAATATAGAAACAAAGTGCCATTAACACACAACTGCCCGCTCACCGAGGCCACACTNCCCCCAAAATCAGGTGATTCATACAGAGCATCCTCCAAATCTCACATAAGCCACTGTTAATGGATTAAGTGGCAGTGTCCCTTCTGGCTTCGGTTTCTAAATTCTTATCTGCTTAAGGTTGCTCCAGAAAGACTTCCAGCTGACAGCATGATTCTTAAAGAGACAAATCCTCCCTGGCAGTTTACAATTGCATACCAACAACTACAGCATTGCGTGTGCCTTCATATTTGCACTGATAGAGGATGATGGTTCACTGTTTAGGATTCAGCATCCCCCTCCTTTCAAGTCTAATTTGAAGCACAGCCATTGCTTGGGCTGAGTTTCTCGCTGATTTTTCCCTGATAGAGTGATGAGCATTCTCAACATCCCCTCGCATGGCCATTGAAACAGCTGTGATAAAACCTCCCTCAGTTCACACAACTGTTCAAAATCACCCAAGTACAGATGAAGGGGGCAGAGAGATTCAACAGAAGGGTAATGCTCGGAAAATGCTTCAGTGTAACAACCAGTTGCCCAGCTCATCATTAACCATTTCCACCCCTCTAGACAATGCCAAAGAAGTATCCAAAAGCCCAGCAAAAATGAGGGTGAACTGCAGCATCCCTATTTTCCAGCCATGCGGGTGGCTGCAAATTCTGCAACACATAGAGGAAGCTGCAACAAGTTATAACCTGAAATGGCTGTTAGAGCAGCACCTTCCCTCACTCCCTGCTTACAGAGATGTGTGGCATCTTCTACTCCCAACAGACAGTGGCTTTGGAGGTGAAAATGACCTTAGAGAAGAGGTACCCAGGTAGTGCTGAACACACAGTGTCTATGTACTGCTGCCCAAGAAAATTAGTTTCTTGAACGATGGGCTATTTTCTGCTACCACCCTCCCAACTTACAGCAAAAGGGGGTAAAAAAGAATAGAGACAGAGACCTTTTGCAGGCTCTCCTCTCCACAGTACAGAAGTCAGCCCCATCCCATTTGGTCCCAGCAGGTCCCCAGGAGTTCAGAAAACGGATGGCATCCTTATGAGGAACAAAAGAGCCACATAAGCTAGACAAGGAACCCCAAATACTCCCTGCCCTCTTCCAAACAAGACTGACAGTCCCATGCACACACACATCCATGGAGCACTCAGGAGAGACACCAAAGCAAAGCCTTCATTCACCAATAAGCACTCGGGGACTCTTTGGTGGTCTTACTCCCCCAGATTGTTGTCCTTTGCTTTCCTAGGGTACCTCTGCCTGGAAAGACCCGTGCACTCATCAGCCACCCGTGGGGCACTGCCGGGGAAGAAGTGACAGTGCTGCGAGCAGGGCAGAGGGGCTCCCACCGCGAGAGGGCTCGGGGTGCCAGGCACGGAGCCATCCCCGCCCGGGGAGCACAGCCTGTCCCAAGGCGTCGGGGATGCCTGCCCGGCGTGGGGTACTCAGGGTGCCATGTGTACCTAGGGATCTAATCCCAAACTGGGGTCCCTGCGGTGCCCAGGATTTGTGTCCTGCCCGGGTGCCCATCCCATCCCGCGGTGTCCAGAGCTCCCATCCCGCTCCGGGCTGCTCCAGGTGCGCCGGGACCCCGCGCGTGCCCGTCCTGCGGGGGATGCTCAGGGTGCGGGGGGTGCCGAGCGAGCCGTACCTTTGAGGCGGTGGTGGCGGGCGCGGTGCAGGCGGCCCTGCCCGCCGCGGGGCAGCGCGGGGATGCTGGAGAAGCGGCTCCCCATGGCGGCATCCGAGCCGGGCCGGCCCGGGCGGCACCGCGCAAGGTCTCTCTCCCCGGGGTGGGGGGAGCTGCGG
>VZTR01011360.1:449706-563995 GCA_013400775.1 Chaetops frenatus
GGGGGGCCGCGCCGCCCCGCCCAGATGTGCCACCGCTGGAGCGACAGGTGGGGACACGCGGAGCCTCTCCCGACCCTCCCAACCCCCTCCCAGCACAAGGATGCCCAGGACCACAAACCCCGACGGGCAGACGCAGGGTCAGGGACATTATTCCCTTCCCTTGCCACCCTGGGACCTCCCTCACACCTGCTTGCCCTAAAGCCGTTTCCCCAGCCTCCCCCTTCCAGAGAGGAAATTTGTGGCCAACCGCGGAATCCAGGCCCTCCAAAGAAGCTGCATCATGCCTGGACACTCACCCGAGCAGACCTGCTGTGGTGGGATGCAACTGTTCTAAAGCAACGAGGATTTTCATGGATGCAAACATGTCAGAGCCACACTTGGTAAGGCAAAGAAGATGGGCAAGCAGCTCCTTGCACAGTCCTAGGGCAAGTGGACAAGCAGGCAGCTAGTCAGAGGGACGAGTAGGTCTCTTTCTGGTCCCTGACCTGCCCAGTAAGTTGTGTGGGTGCCTGCAGCCACCCCTTTACACAACCCAGGGGCTCAAAGCAGTGAAAAGTTCCAGTCAAGCTCAGGGATGTGGGGTAGGATAGAAATGAGGTAAAAGCAAACACTTCACTGGCACGTCTCCTATGAACTGTCAGGAGCTCATACTGGTGAAGTGCCAGCATGGGGCACTGCCTGAACGTGTGGCCTCTGAAAGCTGCTGCAATACAAACACATCCCACATGAGCTGGGACTGCCCTGTGTGGCTGCAGCCCTCTGAGCAGAAGTGAGCCTCTGCTCAGCTCCATATTCCAGAGCACCAGTGCCACAGACCCAAATTACTCATACATGCCCAGGACATGCCCACATGGTGTGTCATACCTTAGAGGGAAGGTCCTGTGTTAGTACCACACCTGTCCACTACCAGACGTGTGGCTCCTCTTCTCACTGCCCACCTTGGAGCCACCCAGGCCCGTGAATTGCTCCACAAAAGCAGCCACAACTATTCAGGATGGGAAGGTTTCCCTTGTCCTCGCTGCAGCAGCACCTTGGCTACAGGGGAATTTCTCCTGTGATGGCCACAGCCCGAGACCTGGAGTTGTTCAGTTGGTACCACAATAAAATCAACCACAGCTGATGATGTCTATTGCATAATTACATTACCTTTGTCTTTAAAGAGGACTGCAGGCTCTGAAGATGTGGTTACAAGCTTCATCTAGACTTTTAGTGGATGCTGAAGGCTGCGGGCATCTTCCATTCAGCTATGTCATGGCTGTGAAATGTCTTTTTCCTTCCTCCTGTAGAACAAAAATTTAACATTCTGCTTTCTTCCAAAAGGTGATTTTGTTCATCTATCCATCTGCCTCCATCCTCCATTTTCCCACCTCTTAGTAAATGTAAGAAAAGCCCTTCCTGGTCAAGGACCACAATATGAACATTTTCACCCCAATAACAGTTAGTGCTGCAATTTTCTCAACCAGAGAGCCAAGAGACTCCCTGTTCTCTGTAACCACCCAAGTACCTAACTTTCAGAGGAGAAGGTAATTTCTGAGGTTAAATACCAAAATTTTATAAGAAATATTGAGAATCTCAACCAAAATATGACGCTTAAATCCAGATGAGGATTTATTTTGGTATGTGTGATGCACAGAGCCAGACTGAGGAATCATTACTGTCCTGCCCAGCCTTTGATTGCGCTGTGGGTGAAATGTGCACCATTTTTGCATCCTTTCTTATTCTCTCAGAAGTAGAAAGGAACGACCACACCAGTCAGAGTGAAGCCATGGTAGTGTGGGGTTGAAGTCTGGCTCAAACATGAGCCCTCTGTTCAGTTCTTCTGGGGTATTGGGTCCTGCTCTGGCACCATGGTAAGTGAGTCCACCAGCTGCCTCCACATGCAGGAAGCCCAAGAGCAGAGGTGAGACAGAGATTGAGACTGAGTCACATCTTTCTTTAGATTGTCTGTGAACATGAACACTATATTTCCAGCTAGCTCATTACTGTGAGCCCAAAAAGAAACACAGCCCTGAGATGAGCTCAGTTGATTAGGGCATGGTGCTAATAACACCAGGCTTGTGGGTTCAATCCCTGTATGGGCCATTCACTTCAAAATAAGACTTGATGATCTTGGTGGGTCCCTTTCAACTCAGAATATTCTGTGATCTCTGACACATGACTGGAGTGGCCCTTGGAGGGGCAACTCCACCTCCTCATCATAAAATACCTTTCATCCTGTTTTAACCTAATTGTCTCTGACCAACATAAAAACCCAATGCTGTTCTTTCTCCATTTCTTTTCTCTAATCTCTCTCTCTGCCTGTCCTTGAATTGCAAGAGGTCTTGAGCAAGAACTGTCACTTTTCTGGGAAGTTTCATGTTTAATGTGGCAAAGAGGTGTCAGTGTAAAGCAAATTATAATGGAAAGAGGCATCTTTCCATTGTATAAAAGAGATCTCGAAAAAGGAAAGGTACCAGTTTGGAGTGGAGGCATAGGGAACATCCACATAATAGCACAGGAAAGATTTCTGTGCAGTCATCCATGAAATGAGAGGTACTAACTAATGCAGCATGCAGACTGCTAACTGTGCCCTGTGTTATAGCTCAGCACATGCTGAACCTGTCCCCAGAAGGACCACGTGCTTTCTGCTTCCACCAAATCCACCCTGAGTTTTAGACACCAGGCTCCAATTTAACCTTGTTGCCATAGTGTGAGTATTAAACTATACCCCACATGGCTGGTGGGTTTTGTGCTCAACCACCTCCCTTTTCAGCCTGCAGAACCAAGGCAAAGCATAATTTCATTAGTGAAAGGAGGAAGCCTTATAGGTCTGCTTTAGCAACACATTCAGCTACCATGAGGGATGGGCTTTGCTTTGCCTGGCACAGCAGCCTGCAGCTGACACCATGGGGAAGAAGGCAAAACAGCACCAGGGGTTTGCTGTGACTGTACCTTGGTTCACTTTATCAAAGAGTCTTCAAATTTGCTCCTTATATTGGTAAGAGAAGCAGTGAGAAGGAGGGGCTGCTTGCTGTCCTTGCCAACTTATGTCAGCTTTTCATGCAAAAAATGTTGAGCAGGGTGAGAAATATGCTCTGTGATCACAGGGGACCTTGATAGACAAAACAGGATCACACTGATTCTGGGTTTTTGCCTTTTTCCTGTGCTCTAGCAACAGGGAGCATTGAAACAGCTTGGCAAAACTGCAGGGCTTTCACACCAGCAAGTCAGGAGTTTCCTTGTGTGTTAGTGATATCAATTGAATTGGCTGATTAGAGACATGCAATTTCTTGGTACCAGCCCTGTCAGGTTGTGGGGACCTGGTGCAGAGCATGCTATGTGACAGAGCAGAATGAGTTTACAGTGACTTAAAATTCCTCTCCACCTTCTGAATTTGTGTATGGGCACCTGACCTCCAATTTGTAATTTGTGCTTATATGTCAACGGAGACAATGCAGCCACACCAAGAATTTCATCTGAAGTTAGTATCAGCTCCAGGAAAAGGGCTAACATCGTGATTGTAATTATGGACAAACACAAGGAGAAAGGCTCTGCACAGTCACATCTGCTCATGGAACAAAAGTCACGAAACCCCCCATCAGTTCTCCACCCTAGAGCTGGGTGCAAGGATGAGCTGCAGCTGTTCAGCTCAGGCATATGTGAAAGACCACAGAGACAGGATGTGGAGGAGGATTTGTGAGAGGCTGAAGGGTAGTTTCTGTGTGCTGGATGATAACCAGGCAGATAACCAGCTGCTAGGCTGGGTACACAGGGGTGCTTTCAGACTGCAAAGGGGGGCAAGGTCAGATGAGTCCATTTGCATCTAAGAACTCTGGTCTCTAACTCTGAAGCACTGTGCAGCAATGAAGTAAATATAGTTAAAAATTCCCTTTGTAAAGCCTATATTTGTGCCTTCTAAGCACATCAGCCCTCAAGGGGTTACACAAGAAACCAGGTAATCACAATCACAGAATAATATGAGGAATCAGAAGAACAAAAGCAGAGATGAAGCCTGAGCCACCACTGCCTAAGATGTGGGCAAACACATCAGAATTCATATTCTGAGAGGATGCTCAGAGTAGGAGGTGTGACCCAGGGAATAAATGTAATGGGATAAAACACAAAGCAGTGAGTGGACACTAGCCAGGCCCTTTTGGATTTGAAACTCATGAGGCCCAGCAGCCTGGACCACTCACTGACACACAAGTGAGAGTGCTGAGAATGTGGCATCAAAGGATCTGAGAAAGGAAATATGCTATACATCCCTTCCAGAGCAAGGTTTGATCCATTGGGCCCTGCTGACTTCACATACCCATTAATGTAATTCTCTCCTTTATATATCGAAGAAGAATCTCAAAAGCTGTTGCTTGAATTGCTGTAATTAAATGCCTGGCATCAGAACTTCAACAGATGTAGAAGAAAAAGACACACCTATCCATGAAATATACAGATCTGCATGCTGCAGGGAGAAAGGATCATCTGGGAGATACTCACTGCATCTAATTGTTGGGCTAATCCCTAATTTGTGTATTTTTAATTGCCTGAATGAAATAGGCATTCTTGATATGGCATGCATGATCCCAAAATGAAATACCCTGCAGCCACTACATCAGGAAGGTTTACCCCCATTGCTGTCACCTTGGAAACCTATGCAAAACTGGATATAAGATTCAGATGGGTCAGAAGCAAATTTGGCCTTGTGAATTAAAATATGACAGGATGACAAGAGACCACTCTCAGACACAGGTGAACAGGCTTCTGTGGCTAAAAAGACAGCAGATTTCACAGCAGCAACCAGAAGAGTATGTGAAGATACTCCTAGGGATAAAAGGTTGAAATGAAGAAGGTAAAAAAGATCTGTACATATAAAGCCTCATAAAATGCTTAGTCTGACAGCAGTCAAAAAAAAACCATCATGACAAGTGATCGTCCAATTTTGTGGGTTTTCCCTAAGAAAACTAAATCCCATGTCACTTCTTTTGTAAGAAATGTAGATTCTTGTTTTATATGAGTGGGACAGGAAAGAAGTGTCCATCTTTTGTGACATACTGGCTGTACAGTGTGCAGACTGGGGAAAGTGCTTTGTGGAGCTATCATGATGCTCCAGATTAATTCTGTTTATTTTCTGACCTTTACATTTGCAGTTCTCCCATTCATCAGCAATGGATTTGCATGAGAGGAGGCTTTTACATATTTTAGCAGCCATTTTGCAAAGTGCTACTTCAGTATTTGTTATGAGCTATGCTCAAAGACAATCATCTGAAGACAAAAAAAACCCAGAAACAAAACAAAACAAAACAAAACAAAAAAAAATAAAAAAAAAATAAAAAAAACACCACCACCAACAACAACAACAGAATAAACCCAGGGGAGAACAAACAGGCTGGTTAGAAAATATTGATTTCTTCCACATATACTGGTCACATTTTTTTAGCTTGGACATGAAAGTCCAATTTTACTCTTGCAGTGCCTCGGTGAGGAGGGTTTAAATATCTTTTAATTCAATTCTATTGTGCTCCTCATACTGGGAAACTCAGTGAGGCCTGTTGACCCCCAAGTGTATTTTAGAGCAACCCCAAGGCTTCCTCCTTTCGTAGCAGAAATCTTCAAGGGGCACATTTGTGCCACATCCCAGTGGCCCAAATCTCACCACTAAGCTGGGGCTTACATGAAAGGCCAGTACTGAGCAGAGGATATTTCCAGGGGAATCAGCTCCTCCCTATTTAAAGAGTCCTTTGATCTACAAGAGAAATCTAACAGGAATTTAGCACAGCTAATAGTCAAGCCTTTGATCTTCCCTTTGGAGTTCCACTGGCTGTCAGGCAGCTTGAACCCCTACTTCCAGCAATAGGAGCCAGAGATTTCTCCCTAGCACTTTAAAATGAATTTGCCACCTTCATAGATTGACCAGTGTTGCAGGGTTTTTTGCTCCTATTCACTTAACTTTTGGAGAATTTCTCTCTTGAAACCTTTTCTTAGACAGTGGACCTCCCTTTCAGTCTCACTTTCATATCTCTGTCAAGGCGGTGGATATTGCTACTGAGGTGGCAGACAGCCCACAGACTCTGAGGGATGTTTGCCTTCTAAAAAAGATCCTACATTCTTTCCAGATCTAAATAGGTGTAAGTTAAAGGAGGGATATATCAAGACTTTGATGACAAATGCCAGTGCCAAACTCATATCCTATTTCTGCATCAAAATATTTACTCTTAATTAAATTTACTGTGCAAATTAACAGTAGAGGTGCCCAAAATCATCCTCAATCAATTGTAAGCCAACTTTACATCATGCTGAGAAGTCAGCATGTTTGAGGAATATTGAGAAAGAACCAAATATTTACTAAATGTGATGAGTTAGAGAAAAGGGAAGAGTGTTAAGGATGGTAAGGATGTTAGTCTGAACTCCTAAATGTGACATCCTCAGTACCTTTAATGGTGGGTTAGATTATCAAAGACGTCCACCAGCTTTGGTATACTGGTCAGTATTTCCTTTCTCCATGTGGTTCCAGAATAGCAGTGTATCTTCACAGGTTCCAAAGATTACAAACTCCAAATAAACTTAAAACAACAATAAGGAGTAAGAAAAGTCTGGGCTTTGATTTGCCAGTCTTCCATAGTCTGCAGAGCCTGCACACAGCCAGAACCACCCCAGAGAATGACACAAGCAATAGCAAAGAGCCAAGATGATCTTCCCGCTTCTGACTCAGCCTTAAACTAGCCAAAGAAACAGGATGTGTTCAGTGCTTGTCCTCCTGACAAGCCCTCATCCAAGTCAGTCAGGCCCTGTGTAGTTGATGGAGCTGAACACCACCTTCAGAGGTCCCCAGACAGGCTGAGACTGCTCATTAATTCCCTCCTGCTCCACACAGGGAGTTCCAGGCAGATTGCACTGAAATTGGCTGAATCTCAAAGAGATGACCTGGAACTGCAGCAATGGCTTTCTCTTTCCATTCTACAGAGCCCTGCTGGTGGCATTGGATGTGTACCCTGCTGGTAGCATCTGAAGGCACCATTTCTCTTTGTTCCTTGATGCAAATGGTGGGAGCCAGACAGCACAAACTCAGAAATGTCAAATTTGGTATCATAAAGCTCCACTGACTCTCAATTTGTAGAGCATCATGATGAGGAGCACTTCCCACCAGGAAAATGCCATGAACTGCTGCATTCAGCAAATAAGATGCAATTATTTCTTTTTCCAAGGATACAATCTGGTCCCAATGGTGAGGATTAATCCCCCAGACAAATATTAGCCTTAATTTTGGTTTAACAGCCAGGATCAGCTAGAATGAGTTTCAAAACTGTTCTCTTGAAATGCACAAGTAAACCAGGGAGGAACAGGGAAGAGCACAAGTCCCCAGCAGTGCTTATTTGAATAATCTTGCTGACAGATCTGTTCTTCTCTCAGAATTTCCAGTCTGCATAACAGATCACAATATGAAATCAGATACTGTCACTGGGCTCTGATAAATGGGGATGTAAGGACTAAACACTCCCTTTCCATATGAATAAATACTCCAATTCAAACGGCACCACTCGCATTGTTCTTGCTGTCACCAAAATCCTGCAGGCAGCATCACAGCCTAGTAACTGAGCAGCACCCATCATTATTCACTTCATGAGCAGATATAGATTTTCAGCTCTCATTTTCTGACAAACATGTTCCTGACATTATTATCTCTTCTAAAAGCTTCTGCATGGGTTATAGCTACTGGATTCAAAAGAAAATTTTGCATCTCTGCCTCTGAATTACTGACAATATTTTCAGTGTCTCTGAGAGATTTAGGGGTAAAAAAAATCCCTTTAATTTTAAGACTGCAAACAAAGGAGAAGCTATTACACTATTAGGCTAATTTTTGCAATGCTTTAATGACTGTCAGTTAAAATCCTACAACTCCCAGCCTGAATTTGCTGAGTTGCAAGTTCCATGTCAATGAAGTTTCTTAGATGTTTTTCTGTTTGATCCAAAAGGCAAAGTAGATGCTCTGAATTGTAGTTCCATTATTTGTCCTTCTTCTGCACAAATGGAACAGGTCAAGGCCCTAGTTACAGCCTTGCTAGCAGTTAAGGCCAATTGCCACAGCTTTTGCTTTTATTCTTTTTTTCTTTTGCTTTTATTTTTTGCTTTTATTCTTACAGTTCTTTTCTTCACAGTCTCCATATTTGCAGTAGTCAAAAATCCTCATGGTGGAATCTATCCTCATTTTAGGAAGGAATTCAATATCAAGAGGGAAGGAATAGAAGGAATTCAATAGCTGGATCTGAAATGCTTCTGTCTACTTTCAGAGTGCACTTCTAGCTAACAGAGCACAGAGGCAATAAAACAATGATCATGCCATATTCAGAGACTGAGAATGTGATAATGTGAAATAACCCAAAATGCAATCCCTGCCTTACACTTATATGGCTGAGCTGTTCTGCTCCACTGCCCAGGGTGTTGCTGTAAGCCAGCAAACATCTGAGTGGAGTCAGATCCAAGTGCTGCCTGTACCCAGGGCCAGGGAAGCCAGCTTGTGGTTGCTTTGCAGCCACTGTGTGCTGGCTTGGTTCCCCCCAAAATCATCCTCAATCACACAGAGATGATTTACTTCTAAGGCGCAAGGGTGGTTCTTGACAACGGGGCTGGGAGGGCCAGATGGCTGGGAAAGTGCAGGTGAATACCAGAAACAGATCAGAGGCACAGAGCTGGGCTAAAGGTGATGCTTCATGGCTGGAAAATTGGTGGCAAGAAAGCATTTAACTGCTGAGGGCTCTGGCTGAGACTGAGCCAGGGAGGGATCAGCACTCTCCTGAGGCTTCCCACTCACCTATGCTGTCACTCCATTGTTGTTTCTGATGTGGATCCCAAATGTTTTCTGTAGTGCCCCTCAGAGTCACTACAGCATGTTACTCTGCAGAGATGGCATCTGCTAAATAAAAGTGAAAATATAATGGGGTTTAGAGACAAGATGTAGCTCCAATGGACATGCTCCCCTTACAGAGAAGGGAAGGGAAGACATGAGGGGGGACATGGAGGTCTGGCCATGAGAAATCTTGATGAAGGGACAGGGGTTAACTTACAACAGCACATTTAGTCTGTGTGCAGTACCAAAGCCAAGACACTGAGTTCCCCAGGAGGCCCTAACACAGAACATCTCAGGGGTATTCAGAGCTCTTGGAAAAGGCCCATACCCAAAGCTCGGTTACCACAGATAAATCTCAAGGAGCAGAGGGGTGGCTGTCACAACGCCACAGGATCCCATCACCCCACACAGTGTAATTCTAGCTATTTGGTCTGGAAAGACAGGAGTAGATAGGGATGTTACCAAAGGCAGCATGAGAAGATGATTATCCTCTGCAGAGCACAAGGCACTGCAGGTAATTGCTGTCTGTGCAACCGTAAGAGTTTAGCTGAGAACAGAGGATACAGAAAATTGTGGCGTACCTTAAAAGACCATTTCTGCTGAATCCGTGATTGCTAGTATGAAATAAAGTTATAAATTGCAGTAAATAATCTTGTCTTTAAAAGGTATTTTGTGCTCTGCATGGAGGAGCAGGATAGAAAGGGCGGAGTCTGCTTTTTGATGAACCATCTGTCTCTGATGATGGCATGTTTTTCTCCTTAGATTTTTACAAGAGCTTGTCAGAGGGTGGATTGGGGTGGTAGTGACGGTGGTGCAGCCAGAATGGTTGGTGGGCTTTACCCTACAGTTTCTATAAGATTACCTGCTGTTTTGGAGGAAGTTTTTTGCTCTCTTGGAATTGCCTCTTCTAAGAGCATGCATTAATTACTCCTCATGATTATGTAGCAGGGGGCAGTGAACAGGAGCCTGCCAGAGTGCAGCAATGCAGTAGTAAACCCACCTGCAGACAACTCCTCCTCCAATCTTCCCTCTGAAAAGGTGTTAGGGCCTGAGCTTTTAAGCTTGGAAAAAAGTTCCAAAGTCAGAATTTTGGAACTAAGAGTTGAGCAGAGAAAGGAAAACTGTATCTTCAAGACTAAACATCCTGAGATTCCTAAGATTTGTTCATTTTCCATTTATCGTGGTCAAGCATAGATGAAATCTGCCACAGAGATCATCCACAAGTCTCTTTCCATTACAAAGAATATCTGCTGCTGTTGAGAGACCCCCCGAGAAGGTCAAATCAGGACAGTACTTTCCTGTGAGAAAGTCAGAATTACTGCAGATAACTGCATTTGTGTTCACAGTGTTCTGGAGACACCCAACACCATACAAATATAATAAATATACACAGAGAGGAAGATTAATGATGTGTGAGTGGGTTATAAACACAGATAAAGACAAGAGCTAGATGACAAGACAATTTTGTAAGACAGGACTCTAATTTTGCTGGAAGATGAGTTGCAGATTCTGTGAAACACCAACTTTTAAATGCTTCAGGAATGTGTGTTTTAGGTCAGGTGGCCCTGGCATTGCTAGGAAAATGAAATGGTATTTTTATATCAGAACATGGATTTTTAGGACTGGAGGTAACCTGTTACTCTGAGGAGGAACTAATGGCCAGACAGCAGTGTGTGTGTTTACACACTCAGTTGGTAACAAACTCTCACAACTTCCATAATATTTGTTACCTGAAGCCCAGATACTGAAAAAAAAGCTCCTTGTACCAAATAAGGACAAGAGCTATGAGAGAAAATACTGATATTTGCCTGGATTATTAAAATGTCCTCTTTCTAAACAATCTGTTGTTGCTACTCTTGAATGAGCCACCTAAATGAACGGCCGCTCTCCAGCCCCCTGCTCCACAGGAGCCCAAAAAAACAGGAGAGATTTTTGTCCAGAAGCAAAGGCTTTTAGAAAAGCAGCAGCATGCAGGGGTAGAGAGATGTCAGGGCAGCTCAGGCCTTCTCTCACGGGCTGCAGCCGGGTGAGGGCGGCTGCAGCTGCCGCCCGTGCGGGGCCGTGTCTGCTCGGATGAGGAGCGGCGGAGCTGCCTCCCTGTGACGGCGCTGCCGGCGGCCGGGATGCTCGGCACGGGGGGCTGCCAAACGATGTGACTGCGGGCTTCTGACGAGAAAGAGATGCTGGGCTTTGGGAGTTTTGCAGAGAAATGCCACAATGAGCGGAATTTTCTGTCTTTGGCCCACTCTGAGGCATGTTCAGATTAGCACTGGTGATGGAAGGAAATCCAAGGCAAATCCAAATCCAAACCCTGACCAATTTAAATGCTGATATTTGTCCTTCTGTCAGAGGCAGGGGCAATAACTACACAAGGCACTGGAAGAATAAATCTCCCACCTCAGAGCACCAAGGAACATTGAGACAAAATGAATTTTAACACCTGTGGAAAGAGATTGGGTTTTCTTTGAACAAGAAAATACCTGTAGTGTTCTGTTTATGATGTCTTCCTGTATACCCTGCTTCTCTTGGGAAACTCTGCTTCATGGATTCCACTCTGAATATGAGGTTCTTTTTCCCCTTTGCAAATATTTTTCAAGGTCTACAAAAAAGAACTCCCATAGTAACTAGTTCTATTTTATAGGTATCTCTGTATTTGCAGGTATACCTAGAGGCAGGTCTCAGGGAGATTCAGAGTGGACATTAGGAAAAAGTTCTTCACTAGGAGGGCTGTCAGTCAGAATATACTCCTCAGAGAAGTGGCCATGGCACCAAGCCTGACAGAGTTCAGGGAGCATCAGGATGGTGCTCTTAGACACTTGATTTAGTTTTAGGTAATCCTGTGAGAAGCAAGGAGTTGGACTCAAGGAGCCTTGTGGATCCCCTCCAACTGGCAATATTCTCTGATGCTATGGCTTTCAGCAGAGAGGAGTGGATCCTCACCACCACCCAGCCCTGACAGTGGGATTCCTTCTCTCTGAGTTACTTCTGCTGTTTATTTGCAGCACAGAAGAAAGGCTCAACATTGCTTTAGCATATTTCAGCCCAGAAAATGCCTGATGTCTGCTAAAACTTCAAAAAGATTTGTAGTGGAGATACAGACACGAGATGAGCCCAAGCATCCTGAATGACACTTGTGCTCCATCCAGCCTCCAGCAGCACACCTACCCTGTGGGAGTTCTGACTGCTCTGTCCCTGAGCACATCTGCCCGGCACCACTTCCAGGGATGCTCAGCACTCCTGGAAAATCCCCCTCTTTCCTCTGAGTACGATGGGAAGGACAGGGGAGGGACCGGAGGAGCCGCAGCACCGCTCTGTGGTGGCAGATGCCTTTGCAAGTTAAGGACAAGGACACCAGCTCGCTCTTCCCAAACACACTGCTCAAGAGAGATGCATCGCTTTTTGTGGCATCAAGAAAAGATGTTTCCTCACCGTTTCGAGGCTTTGCTCTGCTCGCCTCCTTCCTTCCCCTCAGCTCTAATCCCTCTGCGTGCAGACAGCCTTCACTCCCAGTTTCACAGCCCCTGCACCCCAGGATACAGCAGTGATACTGGGATGCTGCTTCATAGGCCTATGCCTGACTGGAAAACACAGTCAGCTGTGCTTAATCCTTCCAGGGGAGAGAAGAAAAAAAAAAAAAAAAAAAAAAAAGAGAGAGAGAAAATTTACCAATAAATTTCTCTTTCTATCTTTACAAGTTTTTTCCATTCCTGACACACAAATTAGAGAAATACAGGATCACTCCTTACAAAAGATCTGTGACATCAGTTTTTAGATGTGACTTACCTAGGGAATTTTGGTGAATTAAGAACACAGTACAGGGAGAAAAATTGACTTAAAAGCCATGAATCCAGCTATTGAAGGATGTGGTCTGCTTCCTGGAGTACTCACACTGGACAAAGACTGGGTCAGCCTTAAATCCAAATGCAGAGCTCAAAGCCACAGCACTGAGATGGGTTTTGTAACTCAACTTCCATTTCCTTTTAAACACCTGAACAGTCTCTATGATATCTCTGCAAGCTGAAGCCAAACTGAAATTTCCAAAAACGTTTGTTACCAGTGGTTTTCATCCTGTAAGCTGTGGACTCCCCAGGGCTGGAGCTTAATTTTGAGTGTCTGAAAAGAGAAAAAAAAAAAAAAAAAAAAAAAAAAAAAAGGGAAAAAANCAAACCAAACCAAAACACACACAAAAAAACCCTAGCTAAACATCAGTATATATGTGAGCATTAGCAAAACAGAAAAAGCCAGAAAAATCACTCAGCTGCAATGTTTAGAGATGAGTCTGATTTCTTAATTCTCCACCTTACTCCCTAATTCCCTCTTAGCTGAGAAGAGACTCTATCTCAAATGATGTCACTGCAGTATCAGCTCCAGGCCAAGCAGATAAACAGCCTGACAAAAATCCCTCTCGGTGACAAATGGTGTGGATTAAGTCAAGATTGGGATACTGCAGAGATCAGGAAATAAGGCTTCTAAGGAACCCAAAAAGCAAAGTGCTAATGGCCAGGACAGCAATATATAAGGAGCTCTTAAGAAGAGCAACACCTAACTAAGCCATATATTTCCTCACTGGCAGTCAGCTGCATGTTGGTACTTTAATGACATTACCAGGCAGAACACAGGAGTATCCAATCTCCAGAAAACATCATTAGTGAAGGCAAACTACATTTTACAATGCTGCCATTATTTTTTCTAGCAGCTCATTAATCATTTAATGGTCATTACTCATTATTTGCTTAGCCTGGACAGGGTACATAACTGTGCAAAAATACCCACACAATCACAGATTCAGGTGGTCCCTGCCCCATGGAGCCAACAGAGCTGTAATCTGTCACTGCTGTCAGTGACCATCAGAAGTTTGCATGGGAGGAAATACTGCCTATGTCCATCTTCATGGGCAGCTGAAATGGAAGTTGACTTCTACTGTGATAAATTGAAGATGCTGAATGATTTCCAGGCAGTGAGGAGTAAAATCCTCTGCCAGACTTGGAGACAAAAGAAGGTAATCATATTGCCCTGCTGCTCTCAGATACCAGTGGGGGACTGGGCTCCCAAACTGTTTGAAAAAGGCCACAGAAGATAAAGCTCAGTTGCAATCTGCTGGTCAAGTATAGACAGGCTCTCAGGGTGTCTCTCTGTGGGCCCAGGGGTTAGCACCAGGCTCACCTGAGCTACAGAGGAACAAAAAACTGGTCTTCAGGCACTGCTGCTGGGAAAGGCCATTGACAGCTGGCAATGGCCTTCACTCAAACACAAGATGACAAATTTCCTCTAAGCCTTGAAAAGGCACACTTGCCCTCTGAATAAACATAGCCAGGTGGATGGGGTTTTCCAGTTCACCAGCTGAGAGGTGCCCAAAGCAGAGGCATGGTTTTGGAGATTTGCTATCAAGGAGCAACTGCCTTCCTCTGAGGATGGTGCCCTAGAGAGCAGCAGGCTCAGCAGGGTCTCTACACTGCTGGGGACATGGGGCAGGTCCACTGCTGGAGGAGAGGAGATAGATTATTTTAACCCTTTCTTCCTCTTCATTTCACCCTAAGAACTGAGTAATCAAATGTGATAAGTTTTGAGAACCATTTTGAGTCCATGTCTAGCAATTTACTTACCTCAACAGGCCTTTCTTTCCCCGGGAAGCTCTGAATGTCTTTCTCTGCAAGTTAAGGAATATTTCCTTTCTTCTGCAGTTCAACAGCTCCATGTCCCAGCTCTGAATCACTGGTGAGATCCCAGTCACAGCAGAGCACAGAGATTACCCTGAGGCATCCTTTACAGACCTCTAACATTCAGGTCAGGGGATGGCACTTGGGAGAAGTAAAATTCCCTGGTAGATTGTCCTGTCCAGAGGATGTTTCCTACTCTTTTTAGGTTTTGTTTTCCTGAGCTGCAAGGAACTGTTTAGCCTTTACTGTGTTTTTGCCCAGGAGAGCTGGAAAGGCAAAATGATTTTTCTAAAGTAATTGTTCTACAGAGAGTGCACAGCACTTTCTGAAGCCGAGTCAGCACATAAATGTAAGCCATTAAATGAGAAACCCACTGAGTATTGAAGCAGTTGAGAACCAAGACCGGCTGCACCCTGGCTAAAAATCAACTATGGAGTTCAGCCAGGGGTCATGATGCCCTGTAACAGCAATGTAGAGAGGTCCTGATGTCCTGTAATGGCAAAATGGAAACATGAGCTGATTAGCCAGAGGTTTTTATTGCTGATGGATGAACATTAACAGGCAATCCACTCACAGGTAAAGAAGAACTCAAATATTATGGTTGGAGAAAATGTATTTCATTAAAGTAACTGTGAGAGTTGCTGTTCAGGCTGGAGGAGATGCCATTCATCTGTGATTCATCTGCATGTGCTGGTGAACAACTACAGGTACCTGCTCCCTGCAGATCCCTTCCAACATGGTCCCATCAAGGCAACCAGTCCTGCAGTGGGAGCCAGCATGGGCAGAAACCCCAGCACTGGCAGCAAGTGTACTTCAGTGGAGATAATTCCTCTCTTTTTTAACAAAATAGTTAAATTAACACTCTTTTCCCCCTCTCCCCTTCCTGAATGTATTTGGAAACCTAAGCTGAGAAGAAATCTGAAAGTGTTTTCAGAGGAAAGCTGGGGAAGGGAAAATTATGCTGAATAGATCAGGAAAAATCCCCAGAGCTTCCTTGTGTAGCACTGAGCTGTATTTATCTGTAAAATGAACTTCTGAGACAAAAAGATGATGAAGATGATAACCCAGTCCCATGGGACAAAAGAACCAGCTGCTCTGGTTGCATCACGTCCCCTGATGGGGAGCAAGAAGTGCCCCAGTACAAGGGCCTCGGACATGGATGCAGTATGGTACAAATGTCATGGAATATACAGGATGTATAGCCAAAAGCAGCCTTTGCCCCCAGGTGCCATTCCAAGCTTTGAAAGTTATTGATTCTCACATCCTCTTGACTAAAGGGTTGGTCCTTCCAGCCCATTTTCATAGGGAAATCTGAGCTTGCAGCCATGCAGTGCACTTGGAGCCAGGTGTGTGCTCCCTGCCTCCCCCCCTGCCCCACACAGGACTGGGGACATGGAAAGAGAAGAGGGGCAGCAGCAGAAACACTGGTGAGCTCATTTGATTTGCCTGGTTTCATCCTGGGCAGTGACTCACTCACCAGGCTCCAGTCAGCAGAGACAGCAGCTTGCAGGTATCCACCAATGGCTCTCCATAGAGTTACCATTCTCTGGAGGGAGGGACCAAGCACTACTGGAGGCTGTGACTGGTTGGCATGTGGGACAGCCCTGAAATGAAAATCAAGGTGGAAAAAAGGGCTGCTGGAGGCTGTATCCATCAGCTCACCCAGAAAAGCTACCAACAGGCCTGGAAGAGAAGCACTGGGTGAGAGACAGACCTGTGACAGCCGTGTGCCAGTGGAGAAACCCCAGCACAGGGTGTTTCTCCTATCACAGCAGCTCTCTTCCATCCTCATCCTCCTGCTGACTGGGGGCTGAGCTGTGTCCCCTGCCCTGTGGAAGCAGAAGGAGGGACAAAGGGAGACAGGCCACTCTGGGCAGCCCAGGGATTTCCCAGGAGGAGCACCCCTGGCCAAAAGAACACCATGGACCGTTTCCGGATGATCTTCCAGTACTTCCAATCCAGCTCGGAGTCTGTAATGAATGGGATCTGTGGGCTGTTGGCCCTGGCAAGTGTAAAGATGTACACCAGCTTTGACTTCAGCTGCCCCTGCCTGCCCCAGTACAACATGGCCTATGGCCTGGGGATCATGTTTGTACCCCCCATCATCCTCTTCCTGTGCGGCCTCATCCTCAACAGACAGTCCCTGGTGATGCTGGAGGAGTGGAGGCGACCACAGGGGCGCAGGAAGAAGGACCTAGCTGTCATCAGGTGGGGTTTGCAGTGGCAATGGCATCCCTCTTCTCACCTCTTGTTTAGCTTGTCTTTCTCCATAGCTTTGATCCTCCTAGTTGATTAATTTTCTTGTAAGCTCATGTCCCAAGGCCTTTCCCCATGACCCTGGAGGGGCAGGGGCACGGGAAATGCATTTACATCCAGCAGAAATGAAGGCAGTCTCATTGCATCCCAGCAAAGGAGGGCAGGAGTGCCTCAGCACCTGGGCTTATGTTGCCACCCTGGGAAACTGCATTGCTGCTGCCCTGTCATGCACTCACAGGGTGTCTCCTGGGGCTTCAATGTGCAAAAAGATGAGGCATTTCCTTTTATATATGCAGGAGGTGTGGCATTTTCATCACGGTCATTCTTTATGAAAAGCCTCATGGTCTCTCTCCCTTCACCTGAGTTTTTACTAATTTGTACTGGTGGAAGGGAGAGGAGAATGATATTCCATCTGTTACATGCAGTTTTATGCAGTACACAGGTTGGCTCAGAGAGGGGCAAGAAAGGCTGCAAAAAAAGGGATTTTCCAGATCGAAACTGATGAGAAAAGGAAGTGTGAATGTGGAAGACAAGGGAGAGCTGACAAAGATCTGTGCATGGGAGACATAAGGCTACAGTCAAGGCAAGCACCTAATGAGGGGACTGTGCACTGACTGAGTGCAGACAGCACACAGAGCACTGTCATGTGCCAGTGCAGGTTTCACTGAGAGGCAGAAACAACAAAGACATCCCAGAGCAGAAGCATCAGCTGGAGCAATGCTGAGGACAGCCCTGGGAGTCAGTTCCCTGGGTCTGGAAAGACTGCTGGGCACAGGACAGCCTGCATCCCTCAGGGCTGTGGATGAGGAGGAAGCTCCCAGCATTTACCCACTCGCCTCTGTCTCTGCTGCTCCAGGTACATGTGCTCCTCTGTCACGCAGCGAGCCATGGTTGCCCCTGTTGTCTGGATCATAGTCACCCTCCTGGATGGCAAATGCCTGATCTGTGCTTTCAGTGGCTCCATGGATCCAGAGAAGTTTGTGGGCTTTGCCAATTTGAGCACAGTGCAGGTGCAGGAGCTGCTGGCCAGGGTGCCCTGCAAGGACGATGAGCTCGTGAGGAACAGCACATCCCGCAGGGCAGTGTCCAGGTACCTGCGCTGCTGGTCACAGGTGGGTCACTGCTGCCAGAGCCTCTCATGTCAGTGAGGTGACCAGGCATATGGCATCTGCTCCTGCTCTTCCTTTATTTGTCATCACTTCATTCTGGTCAGGCTGGGAGCAAGGCTGCTCTGTGCTTCTTTTTGCCTCCAAATGTTGCTATCCAAAGTGATAATCTTGAGTCAGGTGGGAAAAAGGAAAGAAATAATGAATGGTCTAATAAAAGAACCAGCATCTTCTAAACCCAGATAGTAAAAGACATTGTGTAGAATACAGATGTCTCCTAAAGCCCTGTTCAATGTCAAAAGATCTTTCTAGCTGCTAACCCTGCAGACCGGACCCACTGTTTTAAGGACAGTGCAAGCTTAGACAGATGAAAACAGCTTGCTCAGGAGCAATAGAACAGGGCACAGTGGGGAGTGGAGCCCTGACTGGCCTCTGCTCTTGGTATAGGAGTGCCAGGTCAGGCATGGGGACTGGTGGAAGGTCACTGAAAACAAGCCCTTCCTTCTTATCAAAGAGAGCTTCCCATAGTCTGGGCTGTCTTCACACTGCTGTGGGGATGCCTGGGCCCTGGAGTTAATGTAGTTGGCAGATGAAGATCACTGGAGATAAGGAAATGCCAAAGGATAGCACTGAAGTCCCCTAAAGGATAGCACTGAAGCCCCCTTTGCCTGTGGCCCCTTTTCCTATGCCCAAAGCAAATGCCTGTCTGCTCCAGGCTAACTTTGCAATCAGTTATCCTTACTGAATGATTCATGCACAGATAAATATCCTATATTCTCTGGGAGGAGATTACACCAGCCCTCTGAGTGCAGTGTGGTGTGCTGGACTACAGGGACAGATCAAAGACAGAAGTCCAGATATGCCACATTTCCCCTCCAGCCACACAAACTCCATGTCTCACTCACAGGCAAAGAGCTCATGCCTCTCCTTGTGTCTGTCTTGCTTCTGTTTCACTGCTTCTTTCTTATCACACAGGCACTTGGCTGGAGCATTCTGTTGATCCTTATCATAGCAGCTTTCCTTGCCCGCTGGCTCCGACCTTGCTTCAACCAGGCCACCCTCCTGCAGGCACGGCACTGGAGCAACTACATCGACATCGAGCAAAAGATTTTTGAGGAAGCCTGCTGTGAGCACAGCCGGCTCTTCGCTCACAGATGCATCCTCCACTTCTTTGAAAGCATGAGGCAGGAGATCAAACTGCACAGCTTCAGCTCACCTAGGGAGGGAGAGGGGGCTGAAGAAGAGGAAGATCTTCTCTGCGGCATCACAGATCAGGACCAGGTGAACAAACTTCTGAAAACGTGGTACTGTGAGAAACCTCCCCTCGATGTCAGCCAGGCGCACCAGAGGCATCCCCCGGTGCGAGAGAGATCCCCTCTGCCCTGGGCAGACAGCCCCAGCACCCACTCCAAATTCCCCCAGCACACCCGTGTGTAAAGGGGGCTTTCTCCTGCAGACACAGAAGGAGCATTGCCAAACCTCTGCACAAAGCAAGGACCAGTGGGCAGATGACAGTGGTGATCACATCTCCCTCCAGAGTCCCAACCCAAAAGAGTCCGCTCAGGGCATGCCTAACAAAACCCCCAAAGTCAGCTAGTTCTGAGGGTCCAAAGGTCCCAGGTGCAGTCACTGTTAATGACATTTCTCAGCCAAGGGTTCTGTGAGGCACTTTTGCCATATCAAAGAGTTTGCAGCTTCTTACAGCTGTGATAAAAATGTTCTGGCTTGAGGAAGGATTTAACCACGGCAGCAACATCTGGCTGCACACACAAACCATACACACACAGAGGTGTGAGGAGCTCATGCCCATTCCAGTGAAACCTGTTTCAAAGGGTTATCAGAGCTGACACAGAAATGATTTAATTGGCAACTCTCTTAGTACCACACCAACATATTTACTCAAAAAGGCAAAACCACCTCCTATGTCTTCCCATCTGCTGAGAGCTCTGACTGCCCCCAGCCCAGCTGCCAAACTGTTCTGTCTCCTCTAACAACCTGTCAATACTTCCATGCATTTTAAAAATGAAAAATGGCAGCACACTGAAATTCATGGAGCAGCATAACTCTAATTGAAGACACCTCTGAATAAGGATTGGATTGGGTTGGATTTGCAGAAGGAAAAGGAGGTGGAGACTTTGCTTAACACAGCCACGGGACTGTGCTGGGGTTTAGGTAGCTGCTGTAAGCACTGGTGCTGAGCCATGGAAAGAACACACTGACTCTGCCTGAGAAGTCTGAACACAGATTTGAAACACGCCCCTGCTAAATTTGAGTACAAACTGGCCTATCCAGAGAATCATCCTTGCAACACCTCTTTGGGCATTTCCATCCACAGCTTCAAAATTGTTTGAATGTAACCTCATCTCTGAGCCTTTAATGATAATTGCTTTCTCATCTGCCTTTTCCAGCCCCCTTTGTACATGGTGCCAGTTTGACTGCTACTTCTGTCCAGCATTGCTGCTTGGATGCATTAAAGTCTTTACTGCAAAATAACCCAGAGCAGACACATTTATTCCTCCAGGCTGAACCTCACACTGATGCCCGTTTTGTCCCTTGGAGGGAGAGGTGCAATGTAGAGGGGCAGGGAGGAGGTGGGGGTGTAGAAGAAATATCTCCTCAGGCATGTATGAATAGGTGGGGCAAGCAGGAGGAAAGAAGAGGGTGGGATAGGGGCAGAGAAACGTGCCACCACATTGGGACTAAACCCAAAATGAGGGATCAAAATGAAAATGCATATTAATCCCCCAGACTGACTGGTCAAGCTGCTGGCAGGTGTGTCACCTCCTCCCCAGGGTGTCTGTATGCTCAGGCCAGAGGATGAGGAGGTACTGGGTAAAACACTGGGAGGCCAAATAACTCCATAGCCCCCTCATGGGCAGCTGCACCCCTTTGCCCACTGAGGCCCAGTCAGGAGCTGTAGGGCACAGAGGGATGGGCTGCAGAGCTTTCCTTGTTTGCATAGCTCAGGATGAATCCCTGAGCTCTCTTGGATGTGGTAGGAGAGAGGACAGAGCCAGCTGTGGCCCATGCTGGTAGGGAAAAACACAGTGGTCTTCTCCCCAGGAGCTCTTTACATCCAGGGAGCTTCTGAGCTCTTATTTGAAATCAGCATTGCCCTTTGAATTGTGTCTCTGGTTTTACTTTTATCAGACACAACATCACAAATCTGAGGCTGTAACTCAGTCTGGACTCACCATTCCATACTAGTCAAATTGGGTATTTTCCTAACACGCTCAGAGCAGAGGTCTGCAGCTCCATTTGCATGCTGTTTTCCATGATTCTCAGGTTTTAAGTCATCCCAGTGTGGCCACAAAATACGAAATGCAAACAAGGGGAAGAGGAAAATATTTGTTATCTGTACCAGGAGGGAGAAAACAAGAGGGTTTAAGTGTGCTGCCAGAGATTTTGCAGGTCTACAAAGGTTCATGTGCTGCTGGGAGAGTCTGGTCTGGTCACAGTGTAGCTCCAGTTGGCTAAGGCCATGGGTGTTCATTCCTCCCAGCCTCCCTGAGTCCCCTGCTGTAATTCCTTCTGAAGCCCAAATCTTCTTCTCCATTGTGGAAAGTGGTATCTGGCACCCAATGACAGGACAAGAGTCAATAAAACCAAAACGCAGAAAATTAAATTTAAATAGAAGAAAACATTGATTTTGAGTGGGATGGAAAGGCTTGCCCAGAAAGTCTGTGGCACAATGGAAACATTCACATCCCAACTAGATGTGACCCTGAACATGCTCCGTGCAGGGAGTGGTGGGTAGAACAAAAAACCTCGAGATGTCTCTTCCCACCAGCTCCATTAAGAGTGTGTACCCTCCTGTGGAAGCTGGGGCAGAGAGGGTTATTCACAAACTTCAGCAGCTCTCTGTCTTTCAGGGCTGTTGTGATGCCTGACCTGCAGATATGTCCAACATCCTCAGGGACCCTTACCTGCCAGGAGCCTGTGAAACAGCAGGGCTGACCTCAAAGACAGCTTCCCCAGTCACTTCCCTAACTCTCCTGATGGGAATTTTTACAGCTTTCACATCCCTTCTTTCTATACCTACACTGACTGGGATATGCAAAGCCCTCCTCAACTCCACAGCCTCCAGTCTGTCTTGGTGTGCAGGTGCAGGACCAGTCCTGGGAGGGACTTGGGCATGTACCACCTCTTCCAGGACATGGTTTCTAGAGCCCAGATTGGGATTTGGGAGGAATTATCAGCTCTGCCTTCCCTTGCAAGTCAGTTAGAGTGAACTTTCTGTTGGGAAACTCATGGAAACAAAGTCCTCCAGAACAAGGCAACGCGGAAAGAAAGACCCAGGTATTGTCTTCTGTGAGCTCTTTTTTGAGTCCCACTGACCTATGGTTGGCTTCAGTGAGAACTGTAGTGCTATACACCAAGCAGGCTCAGGCTCTTCATTCGTGTTTAATAAAAGGCAGAGTTTTCCTGGAGATCAAAAAGCTCTCTGCTTTTTACAGGGTTGATTCACGTAGGCTTTGATGTGAACTGCCCTTCAAAAAGCCACTCGACACGTGAATAGAGAAGCCAGTCTGAGCTCTCAGCTAGCAATACAATAGGCCTCATCTATATTCATGCAGCAAAATCTCTTCCCATTTGATGAGATCATGCAATTAACCTCTCCACAGCAGGCAGAGCTAAGACTGCTCAGGTATTACCCACGCTCTGTGCTCACCTCTGCGGTGGCATCTCAGCATGAATTCAGCATTATCAACTGAGCCCCAGGGCTGGGGCAGACTCAGAACCTGCAGCGCTGACTAATGGTCAAAATACCTGTTCTGGCTTCCTACCTCTGTACTGACACACTGCAAAACCCTGGGGGAAAGTACCTTCCATGTGCCTTCCGTGTGCCACCCACCTATGTGCAGCTTCCCCTGGTGACATGTCCTGCAGGCAGCAGTGCAGTCACACTGGTGCCCAGTCAGATGTATCTTGATCCTCACGTCAACAGCTCAGGCAGTGCCTGGACAGGAGTGACTGAGCACTTGCCACCATCTGTTTTACAGCCACCTGTAGTCCCAGTCATGCCCCATCTTTTGGCCAGCTTGAGGGAACAACCGAGGGCACCAAGGTTGCTTTGTGAACTGGAAGCTGAGATGTAGAACACCAACAACATCATCCACTCCTTTTAGATTTGTGCTGTAGAAGCCAAGCCCAGCCTAAGTGTTACTCTCCTTCCTCTGCTTTTGCTTTTCTTTTCCCTTCCCTCTGCAGAATAAAAAGAAGAGGTATTTCCCAGTGAAGCAGGTACAGAAGTAGGGACTGGCAGACCTGCAAGGTGCTTGCCTTAGGTGCTACTGAGACAAGGCAGCAGGAACACAGTTTTCCCATGTGTGCAAGCACTGCAGAGGTGGGTTGTCCCATTCAGTCCTGGGAGGAGCACCCACCCCCTGCATTTGCAAACAGGTTCACAGAGGCCCATCAGCCAGCTCTGCCCAGGACACAGAGTACTCTGGCAAGGACACAGCCATGGCAATACCTGCACCCTCCAGGAAAGGGAACTGGTGACTGGGAGACTGCAGAGATGGGGATGTTGAGAAGAATGAAATCAAGTTTAGCAAACCAGAAACAAACCAAGTCCCAGATCCAAAGAAGAGCAGGAGGAAGCAAACTCTAAACCTTTGTAAGCAAAATCAGCAGAAAAAATATTTTGATTTTCTGCTTTAAGTAGTGGGGCATTAAGAGTGGATGAATGAAACAGTGAACTGCACAGAAACTCGGTGATGCCATCTTTGAAGAGGAAATCTGAAAGAATGAAATAAACTGAGGCCACAGCTTGGACCCTGGTGGGGGAAGGAATCAAGTGAATATGGACAAGTTTCGGATGATCTTCCAGTTCTTCCAGTCCAACCAGGAGTCCTTCATGAATGGCATCTGTGGGATCATGGCCCTTGCCAGCACCCAGATGTATTCAGCCTTTGATTTCAACTGCCCCTGCCTGCCACACTACAACCTGGCCTATGGGCTGGGCATCCTCCTGGTGCCCCCCTTCATCTTGTTCCTGCTGGGTTTTGTGCTGAACAACAACATCTCCATGCTGGCAGAGGAGTGGAGGCGGCCGCAGGGCCAGCGGGGGAAGGACCCGGCTGTCCTGCGCTACATGTTCTGCTCCATGGCACAGCGGGCCATGATCGCCCCTGCTGTCTGGCTGTCGGTGACACTGCTGGATGGCAAGTGCATCACCTGTGCCTTCTGCACCTCGGTGCCCGTGGACACCCTGGGCAACGCCAGCCACTCCCGCCTCCCCCAGGGGGAGATACAGCGGGTCCTGGCCCGAATCCCCTGCAAGGAGATCTACAATGGGCAGCAGCTCATTGCCAATGAAGTGGCCGTCAGGTACCTGCGCTGCATCTCTCAGGTAAGAGGCACCATGGCTCTGCTCTCACTGGTGGCTTGGGGTTAGGCACTGCCAGCCTTAGCTCTTCCCTCTACAGGATCTCCTTGTTGAAATCAAGCTGCAGCAGGAGAGACTGGTGATTTCACAGGGATAGGAGGTGTTCAGACTCAGCTCTGTGGAGTAATGCCTCCAGTGTGCTGCAGAGGCTGTAGCTGTAGGTCCTCCTGATAACTGGCCCCCTCTCCTGCCTGGGCAGCCCAGGGCTGCAGAGCAGTGACAGCCAAACTATATGCATGGATTTACTCAGAGCAAATTCAGAAGGGGCTGAGATGGATCTTATTCAGTGGCTGGTGGGCTGTCACTCTCCTCAATAACCCATGAGATGCTCCTGCTTGTTATTACAACTTTTGCAAGCAACGGGCTGATAACTATCTATGCCACTTGTCTCTGCCGCTGCATAGGAACAGCCAGTGTGTGTTTATTAACCATCCCAGGGAACCACAAATGAAGATGTGCCACTAACCACTTGTCCTGTGCTTAATTCCTCTCAAGCCCTCTGCTCCTGGCCATGCTGGAGACAGGATGGTCTGAAACACCTTTCATTCATGTACTCCTGTTTATAAGCAGCTCTTCTGCCTGATCTCCTTAGGGCAGACAGCAATGATTATCCCCTTTAAGAGAAATGGAGCCACAGGGACTTCTCCAAATACACGAAGTAGATTTCCCTGCATAGACCCCAAATGGAAAGCATTGGGAGCTGAAAAACAAGAGGCCCCACATAGAACCTCTCTCCCCAGGTGCTCTTTTAGGGGGTTGCATTTCCGGGAGGGTTGAACCTCATGAGCTCTGCCACTACAGCCTGGAGGCAGCTTGAGCTAAGACTGATGGTGAACATGACAGACTGGTCCTGGCTCTGCCCTCATCTCACCCTTCCTGTCAGACCCCATTAACAGGGGAGCTTTCACTGCTGCTCACTCACAGTAGATGTTACTAAGTTCAACAGCCCAGAAAAAGTTAGACAGCTGCATAAACCAGGGAGTATCTGGGACAATACTGCAAGCCAGAGGACACAGACTATCCTAGACCCAGGTGAGGTACTGTCATATCGGAGGCAGGACCAAGGGTTGGGCACAGGATTCAGCTCTGGTGTTATTTATGGTCAGTGCCTGCTGAGGGTCTACAAGGCAAGAAGAAAGAGGTGCTGCTTGTGTGGATGCACTGAACAAAATTTCAGTACAGATGCACTGCTGTGGTTCATAGGGCCTCCTTGTGCAGTTTTGCAGTGTAAACAGAGCCAAATGTCAAACAGCCCAAAGTGGAGTCAGGCTTGTTTGGAAACCATGAGGGTTCTGCTGGCTAGTGGGAAATGCTGGGCGTCTGCTCTGCCTGCCTGTGACAGCTCTGGTTCCCCTTCATCCCCGCAGGCTCTGGGCTGGTGCTTTGTGCTGCTGATGACCATGCTGGCTTTCTTGGTCAGGTCACTTCGGCCTTGCTTCAGCCAGGCTGCCTTCCTGAAGAGCAGATACTGGTCCCACTACATCGACATCGAGCGCAAGCTGTTCGACGAGACATGTGCAGAGCACGCCAGGAGCTTTGCCAAGGTCTGCATCCAGCAGTTCTTTGAGGGCATGAGCACGGACCTGGTGGCTGCTCACTGCCATCTGCCCAGGAAAGCCCCTGTGGATACAGGGGAAGCTGCCGAGAAGCTCTTGGGCATCACGGACCAGGGCACCATGAACATGGCCCTGAAGAGCTGGCACAGATGCAAGCCCCCACTGCACCTCAACCTGCCTGCCCTCCCCACTGGAAATGGCTGGGCAGGAGAAGGGCAGTCCCCCACCCAGCCCTCTGCACCCCGAAGAGAAACAGCTGCCTACTACAGCTGGGTGTGAGGGGCTGTGGGGCCGTGCAGAGGCAGAATCACATTTTTGTGAGGTGGGCTGCAGAGAGGGCAGAAGAAACCAGAAGCAAGGGCTGATGCCACAGCAGCTGCTGGGGAATGGGCTCCCAACGGGCTCAGTGGTGCTGATGTGATCCCATCTGCTCTCACATCCAGTCTTACAGTATGGTAATTCAGGTAACGAGTTCTGTGCCAGGAGGGACAATTATGCAAGGCCATGATGGACGAGCCCCAGGGATGCTGAAGGGTGCAACGTGGCAGCCAGATGTGCTATGTGTCCCACACAACTGAGCACAAGTTTGTGTTGTGGCAGTTGCCAAGATAGATGCTACCAGATGCTACCAGCAAAACTTCCTCTTTCATGGCATACTCAGCACTGAGCAGTGCATGTGGGTTTAGGCAGTATTAAAAATCCCCTGGTGGGGAAACAAGTTGTGAGTGTCCCTTTCTCCTGCGAAGCTGTGAAACCCTAGAAGATCACATTTACCCCTCCACACACTACATCCCCACAGACACATGGCTCCCTAAATTTGACCTAAGCAATGAGCTAGTGGAGAGACATCCTATATTGCACTACATGTGGCAGAAACAGCGTGGTTGGTGTTATAGGGACTATTAAATAAGGATTCAACAGAGATGCTCCTTAAGGGAAGTATCCAGACAAGGACAGCAGCTAGCATTCAGCAGCAGGGAGTGGAGAGAGGGCCAGGCCAACACCCTGCCAGAAATCTGCCTCAGGATGATTTGTTCTTACAATTTTTCCTGTATCTCTCCCTGACACAAAGACTGTTGTTAAAAACCCACCTGGGTGTTTTTTTAAGGAGCCAAATAAATAATTCAGGCTTACCATTCAAGCTCTGTGCTCAGACACCAGGATTTATAAAAGCAATTTACAAAAGCTGTTGGTGTTTCTTTACTTGGATGCAATGAAAAGGACTGGGAGAGCCCCCAGGCCAAGCCCGAGGTGCTGAGGCTGTGTCAGCTGAAGTGTTTTGCCAGTGCATGGCCTCCAGCAGCAGCCAGCCCTGGCCCTTGGGAAGTCACCACCAACACTACACAAGGAAAGGTGGCTGCCCACTTCCATAGAAACTGAGGATGACAGGATGCAGGCCCTTGAGGTGACCATGGAAGTCACAGCCCTGATTTAATTACAAATATGCAGAAGGCAAAACCCTTTTGAGGGATGAGTTTTAGTCCTGCCACGTCCCTTGCAAGATGTTCATCCCCTTGAAATTTCTGCTGCGGTGTTCTTGTTCAAACAACTTATTATGGCTAGCCAGTAACTGAGGTGATTGTCATTTGCATAAACCTTAATTATCAGTGTGTAACTCCACAGAGGCTTTGGGGAGATGAGAACAAAGGATCAAAATGATGAGGAAATTCTCCTGGCTGCTGTGAGAGCTAGCATCTTAGCAAGCCCATAGTCAAGGGCAGGCTGAATCTGGCCAACTCCCAGGAGAAAGGAGCGTGACATGGTTTTGTCATTAATCTTCACACCCAAACTTTAATTAACGCACCTGCCCAGAAATTAATAGCCACAAAACCTGATTTACAAAGCAAAGGAGATTAAAAGATAAAGGTGGTTTCCACTCCTATTATTTGCAGCTCGGTGCTGTTCGTGGCTCACTGAGAAAGGCGTGCTCAGAGTCTCCACGATGGCGAGCAGCACAGAGGGATGGCAGGCTCCATGGCATAGCCATTGAGGTATCAAAATAACTAGATGCATTTGCAATGAGAAGCTTTTGCACTTTTAATTCAGATTTTTAGGATTAGAGCTTTTCCCCCATGCAGCAAATTCAGCAGTTGCAGAGTCAGAACAGGCAGGTTCTCCTCTCCGTGCTAGAATTTGGGGACGTTGCTCGTTGCTTTTGGGAGGAGAGCCTTCCTTAAGAAGCCTGACACAACCCCTGGGATTTCAGCTGGGCTGCGGTCCCGGCGTTGATCCCGGTTTGCTGCAGAGCCCTGAGCGTGGAACAAGCTCCGGGGTCCCCAGGCCGGCAGGGGAGCCAGCCCCAGGCAAGCGCCGAGGGTGTGGGAGTGCCGAGGGATGCACCGCACCCAAACAGATGAGAGCTGCAAAAACCCGCCCGGGGACCCCAGATGTGGGAGTAGGAAGGAAGACGGTCCAAAAATCCCATCGGCTGAACTGCCAGCGCTGGGCTGAGCCTAGATTTGCTCGAGGCGGAGGGGAACGTGGGTGTTGCTGCAGATTTGCCTGTGCTGAAGACATTCTCTAGGGAGGGCTGAGTTTAACCCTGGAGACAAGACGGCAAGCAGGGTGGGGAAGGAGGATGGGGGCCTCCGGCCTCTGGAACAGGCTGGGCAGGAGTTGGAGCTCAGGGACAGATGGTGGAGAGGAGGGAGCAAAGGGAGAGTGAGGCAGCCTCGCAGGCATCGCTCAAACAGAGGAAGCAGCGAGCGGAAAAGCTGAGCCAGGCAGGAACGCACCGCACTCGCCAAAAATCAGGCTGTGCCCAGCCCTGCACACATGGCCCCCGGCCCTGCTCAGCCCCCTGCCCGCTGCAGCAGCCCCGCTGCTCGGTCCCGGGTGGGGGTGAGCAGAACCTGGCACCCCACAGAGCTTGTGATGCCCCAAAAACCCGCCCAGGCGGGCGCCTTCCCGCTGGCTCAGCCGACTGCCATGAGCCAAGGCAGAAGTTTCTGCCCCTTCTCATGGGACCATGGGCTCCCACGCAGTCCCTGCCGGCTTAGGGTGGCTCCCGCTGCGTCCCGTGGGGACCATGGGGGCTGCTCCTAAGCCCCAGGTTGGGGGGATTCACCATTTCCCCTCTGCACCCCTGCAGGGCACCTCATCGCTGCCGTTCTCCAGGCAAACTCCCGGCCATCCCGGCCAGCCATTGCAGATCTCCATCACGAGCCTGAGAAAGCACGACGTGCTCTTTCAGTGACTCATGCTCTCAGCTTTTCATTTCCTTTTCTTTTTTTTATTCTTTTTAAAGGCACAACCTCAGCCGTGCACACAGCAGAAGCCAAGAGCCTGCTCTGCGCCCCACCCAAGCTCAGGGTGAGAGCAATCTCCTCCCTCTTTCCAAGAGCCGACAGCGGAGGGCATGTTTCAAACTGAGTCAGGAAGCCTTCGCAAACTGTTAAGGCTGTTTTCAAAAGCTTCCACTTCCCCCATCAGACCAGCCTCGGCTGCATCCCAACTCCTGCACAGCCCTGTGTGCTGCTGGAAACCCCCCCGCAAGCAGAGCCCGAGTGAAAAACACAGGAAGGGCTGAGAAGGCTCCAACTTTTTCAAGTAAGTGACTTAATTTTTTCTTGCTTTCAGATATAGTTTGGGGAAAGAAACAGAGGCTCCTAAAAACTTACCTGCTGCAAAAAACTTCTCTCCTCCCCTTCTACTAAACCCTCTCTCCCAGACCACAACTACCAAGCAGAGGAAGGGTAACCTCCTCCAAATGGCCAATACTTCTCTTTGCCAGCTCCTCAGATTTTTGCTTTGCTGTTTGCCAGGCTCTGTCAGGAAGGTGACAGGGCCATGTTTATCAGGGCTGGTTTGTGGGTAACTAACAACAGATGCTTGAACTAGAGCAAGTTTGTGGGTTTAGCATCTGGCTGCAAACGTGGAGTTCCACCAAGCATGGAGATGGAGGCCTGGCTCCCCATCACGTGGTGGCAGTTTTCGGCTGGTCTGCTTTGTAGAGGGAGTTTTGCATATGGAAAACTGGGAAGCTGCAGGAAAACATTAAGAGCTGTTTGCGTTTGAACTCAGCCATATCACAGTGTGACTTTAAAGGGATTGCCGTGGGTTAGACACAGTAAAGAACAGGGGCCAAATTTCTGCCCCCGTTCTCCTCCCCTGCCCCATGGAGAGAGGGAGTAAACCAGGATTTGTTGAGGCAGCAGATGAACGGAGGCATAGTAGTGACTTAAAGCACAGTGTACGAGCAAGCCTTGTGCAAAAGACCGTAACAATTAAAGTATCTTTGTCTCTTCTGCTGGAATGTCTCTGAAGTCTTGTCCCTGCAGTTGAGGGTGGCCCAGAGAAGACTTTGGGGCAGCCCTGTGGGCCGTGGCTCCAGGGTAGCCCTGGATGTGTGCTAGTGCTTCCAGCACTGTGCAAGCTGCCAGAGATGGTTACCCGGGCACCCCGGCCCTTCCTGTCTCCAGCAAACCCTGGTGACAGCAGTTCTCCTGAGGCCAGCGGGTTTCATCACAGGGTGAGGGCTCCCAGAGATAGCAAGGTGCTTGAGGCTTCCTGAGAAGAAACCCTGTGGGGATGCAGCAGTGATGGAAAGTCAGCTGAGAAATTAATTGAATCCAGCTTGCAGATGGGATGGGGGAATGGACATCGCTCCAGAGAGTGTGGATACATTCCCCAGTTATTTCCCTGCCCTTAAAAAAAAACCAGGGCACATGCTTTGCCCTGCTTGGCCCCAAGTGCCTGCAGCCCTGTCGGTGGGGTGTAACACAGGCAAAGGGCACCAAAGAGCATCTCTGGCACTGAGGCTGCAGGCTGAGGGGCTCAGTCTCACGGCAGCAATGAACAGGCTGAGCTGGGACTGCAGGTCAGGACAGGGAGTATGATGATGTCAACCAGCTGCAGGATGGGACATCATCCTGCCACACCTAATCCCAGCAAAAGCTCCCACGTAATTGCTGTCCCAGCTCTATCAGCATTTGTTGTTTGTATCCTGGGACATCAGGATAAGCTCTGTTTTCCCAGAAAGTTACTTCTCCTGCTGGTAGCAGCAACCCCCAAGCACCCCTTCACCCTTCTCAGCAAAGGCTGCTCCTGCCTGGGCCTCCCAGCCACATTTCTGCACTCCCAAGTCTGCTGGGATGTCTCACAGCACCCCTTGCTGCCTTCCTCACATACCTGTGTCTATTAATAACTATTAACTCATCAGCTCTAAAGAGGGAGGCAAAAGCCATACAGAGCACTTTCAAAGCAGCACAACTCCAGCACCCACGTGCCACATGTGGCTGGGCTAGTGTGAGTCAGTGGCAGGGCTGGGGACGCATCCTAGTGCCAGTGCTCTGATCCAGTTTTCCCAGTAACATGGTGTCCTCCTTCATTGCAGGTTTGGGGAGATCATCAAGAGTTTGCCAGTGATGCTGACAATAATTGCCTCTGTGGGAGGTGACTAAAACCAAACAGAAGAAAAGAGGACAAACATGCAATTGAGAGGGACAGAAAGAGATGTCTCACCTGTCATCTTTGTTATAGTGAAGCTTTTGGAGGCCTTAGTGGGAAACTAGAATGGCTGAGGTTTCATGTATTGCTTAGGTGAAGTCCCTTCTCAGCCCCTTTTGAAGTATCCCTGGTATCAGCAACCAGCTGCAGAGACTGGGACACCAGGTGGGAGGAAGGGACATCAGTGAAGGTGTCTTGCTCCTGGAACAGGTCCTTGCACATCAGCTAGCACCAGGCCATTTCATCCCCCGTTGGAGTGTTCCTCAGTGCTGGGGGCCGAGCCAGCACAGCAACCCCCTGCAGCACACACCTCTCAGCCCCCGGATGAGATGGCCGCCCTCATCGCTGAGAACTTCCGCTTCCTCTCCTTGTTCTTCAAGAGCAAAGATGTGATGATCTTCAATGGTCTGGTGGCCCTGGGCACGGTGGGGAGTGAGGAGCTCTTCTCAGTCGTTGCCTTCCACTGCCCCTGCTCCCCTGCCCGCAACTACATCTATGGGCTGGCTGCCATCGGTGTCCCGGCCCTGGCCCTCTTCCTCATCGGTGTCATCTGGAACAACCACACCTGGAACCTGGTGGCCGAGTGCCACAAGCGCGGTGCCAAGAACTTCTCTGCTGCTGCCACCTTCCTCCTCTTCGGCTCCATCATGGGCCGGGCATCCGTGGCACCCATCACTTGGTCGGTCATCTCGCTGCTGCGTGGGGAAGCTTACATCTGTGCCCTCAGCGAGTTTGTCAAGCCGTCCTCCCTGGACAAGTTTCCAGCTGAGTATGGGGCCGACGTGCTGGCCAAGTTCCCCTGTAGAGACGTCCCAGCAAACCTCACCAAGTTCAGGGACGAAGTGACACGGCGGCTGAGATACGAGTCCCAGGTAGGCACGCCAGGGAGAGAGCCCCAGGGAGTGGGTAAGAGCACCGTGCCGTGTCCTAACGCAGCCTCTCTCTTCTCCCCCAGCTCTTCGGCTGGCTGCTCATCGGCATCGTCGCGGTCCTGGTTTTCCTCACCAAGTGCCTGAAGCACTGCTGCTCGCCGCTCAGCTACCGGCAGGAGGCCTACTGGGCCCAGTACCGCTCCAACGAGGACAAGCTCTTCCGCCGCACGGCCGAGGTCCACTCCAGGATCCTGGCAGCCAAGAATGTGAAACAATTCTTTGGCTTTGTGGCACTGGACAAGGAGGAGAAGGAGCTGGTGCAGGAGTTCCCGGTGGAGGGTGTCCAGCCGAGCCCCCAGTGGAATGCCATCACAGGCGTCTACATCTACCGGGAGAACAAGGGCTTCCCCCTCTACAGCCGCCTCCACAAATGGGCCAAAGGGGTGGAAGGGAACGGGCCAACCCCAGAAGGCCATGAACTGCTGTTTTTGGCTTCCTAAGACAGATGTGCACGAGCAGTGCTTCCCCAGACTGCCCAGCAGGCCTTCCAGTATCGGTGCCCAGCTGAGGGATGCACTGGGAACATTGCTCCTGGCAGGATTACTTCTCTCAGCAGGTAAACAGGAATCAACAGCCTCAAGGCAGAGACTGATAAGCAATAGCCCAAGCAGGGGAACCCCTCCCTCAGAGACAACAGTCTCACTGCTGTTCCCAGACACCAAGGGGAGTAAAGAGCAGATGCAGCCCTTACCTCCAGGCTGCCAGTGCAGCCCATTGCCTGATGCACCAGCAGAAGCCTTGGGGAGCAAGAGATGGACACATTTCTCACTGTGACTTCTGCAGTCCTACTTGTCTCCCCTCCAGCCATCCCACACCTACTTGTTTTATTGGCATTAGTATCTTCTTACACACATGTGCAATGCCTGTTACACAGGCAGGTCCCAGAGCACTTTACAGACTTTACAGTGCAAGTAAAAGATGGAAGCAGTGGGTAAATTCCTGGGGCAAGGAGGATGCAATAGCATCTGGGAAAGAATGGGTCAGTAACATAGCCACACACCAAATAACTGAGAGACTAAACCAGGAGGAATCACCAATATTCCTGGTATTCAGAATGGCACTCTGTAATTACCAAGGTGAAATTTGGGTAGGACACAAAAGTCCCTTTGTTCTTACTAAAGTGCCTGGCAATCTCTAATGAGCCCAAATGGTCACAACCATGAGTTTATAAACACAGAGGAGGCACCATCAGCAGAACAGCTTTGGGGCAAGTTAGCAAAGTGGAGACTGAAAGGAATCAGTACCCACAGTGAGCCACACCACTGTCTGCAGCTCATTGCTCTTCTCATCCAACCATCAGATGAGAGTCCTTTGTTTGGGTTACAAGCTGCAGGAAGGCCTCAACCAGAATTAGCTTTACATATATGTATATATAAACATACACGCAAGTGTATATACCGTGTAACTGTAGTTAGTTGTATTAATGGAGCATCTTTTTCAGAGGGGAAGAGGATGAGAAAGCTGCCAGCCCTAAGAGCACATTACATACACCCATCTGCTGCACTGGGACTGCAGCCTTGGAGCAAAAGGGACAGCAGGAACAGGATGGGGGAGCAGCTCTCTCCCTACCCATCTACCACTGAATTTTCTAAAACTCTTTCCACTGCCTTAATTGGCTCCAGGAGCAGGTCTCTTTTATGGACTTGGCCATACTCTGGGAAACCAAAACCAGAAAGGTGTAAAATGACTACCCTTACCATGACACTGTGTGACTATGGCTTCAAGGCTGCTCCTCTGGCATTGCACAGTCTCTTTTCTCCCAGGGGTCAACCTTGTGTACCCAACACTGTTTAAAGAGCTGGCACAACAGAGAAGTTTGCTTTTCCTGCTTGAACTGTTTTGTTACAGGTACAACTTCCTTTTACACTGTGCCATTTACCAAAAAGCCTTAAGTTGTTCAAAAAACAGCTCAAACCCACAGAACTCAGAGGGGCTTACACACAAGGAGATTTGAAGTAAATTATTAAATAAGAGTTATTTTTCATTGCTTTCTGAGTTTTTTTCAGGGGGGCATAAAAGGCATAATTTAACATTCTCTTTGAACTCAAGGACTAGGAACTTATTTTTTCTTTCTATTAAACATTCGGATCCTCTCCTGTCCAAATCATCCAAGAATGTTTTAAAGCATTACCACATATTACAAGTTAGTAACAGGGCTTTTTAGTTATCCTTGCAGTGAGTAGCACAAATCTCGTATATCAGGATACACAATTGCAGCAAAGGAGAGAAAATTATTTAGAAAGCTTTTGACTAGTATGGTGTCTTGCAAGAAAGAGCTGCAGGGTATTCCCTCACATAAAGAGGCTGGAACACCGCTTACTAGGCGAGGCATCCCAGGATCCCTGTTCAGCCTCTCTACAGATTTGCTTTGCATTTGTGGGAAGGCTTGGCTCCCAGCCTCACCATCAACTAATCCACAGAAATAATCAGATGGAAGTTAAATGAAATTGCATTAACTTGAGATGAAAGAGATCTCATTTGCATTTCTTCTCGCTGGCCCTCGAGTGCGAACATGCAGACACGCACGCCACCCCCACACAGGCAGCAGACACAAGGTAACTTGCTGAAACAAAGCTGAGTTCCTTGTACTTCCTTTATTTCCCTTGCCTTCTTCCTTGACAGTCCTAATTATTCCTTTGAACCACCTCTACTCTGGTTCCTTCTCTTCCCATTCCCTCCTTTGAAGGAAAGGGGCAAGACACATAATGCTTGAGAATGGATTTCTATCCTAAGAATAAACCATGAGCATAAACCATCTTTTGTTCTGTTTACATCCCTTCTCTCCTGCACTAAATCCACTCTCTTTCCGTGTACTTGGATGGGCTAGGGGCTTGTCCAGATTCCCTGTTTTCCCTCCCTCTTGTTGGAGAGGCATGTTTGAGTGGACATCTGGGGGCAAGGAGTGAAGCAAGACACTGCACTCAGAAATTAGTTTGCAATTGCAGGGATTTGGTTTTTCCCCTCTTCCCTGCCACCCTGAGTGTGGTCCCCACTCAGACAGCCCTAGGCTTCTGCCTCTCCTGGCACATCAGCACCCTCGGCAACATCCCTGCTGTTCTGTGCCTCAGTGACAATGCTGAGGCGAGGAACATTAACCCACATGGTTTTACACACGAGCACAAGCAACCAGGTTAGATTTCTCACTGAAATGCCAAGAGGAGACTTGAGCCAACTACCCTCCTGGCATGTTGGATCACACAAGCTGTGAGCTCACACTCCCTGCTTTTCTCCAATAATGCCATCACAGAGCAGCCCACAGGTCACAGCTCCCAGCAGCAAGATGGGTTCAAACCAGGCTCCCTCCAGTACAGACAATTACACACAACTCTATCAATTTTTCTGCCTATTACAGAGACTATAATAGCCCCAGTAGTGAAGAAGAAACAATACCTCTGAGGGATCTTGGTTTCTATTGTCACACTTATTTACATGTTCTATTATGCAACTTATTAAACCAGAAGAAAGAGCCACCATCATCGAAGCTGTGTTCTTTAAAAAAAGCAGCAGTTGCTCCTGAATGTTGCAATCAGCCTCCTCCACTACAAGACCATTAAGCAAAATCTGAGTAGAGCACCCTGCTCTCCCTGGGGCAAAAAGTAAAGTCGAAATGACTTGTTTCTGGATCCCAAAGGACTTGGGAATGAAATAAATGCTGAATCATCCAGCCTTGCCAACACTGGGCATTCACAGAGGCAGAACAGCTGGGCCCTGCAGAGCTCTGGTTTTGAGTTTACAGTACCTACAATGTGTAAGACTCTTCAAGTTTGGTACTTCAAAGCTGGGCATCCACTTGCTAGGGTCTACACTGGTAATCACGCTTGCTTGCATACCCTGGTTTTCCCCTTGCCTCGAGTTTTTCCTCAGTAAAACATGTGTCTGATCATATCCACATCTCAGTGGAAAGTTACAAGAATATAGAATTGTAAGAGACAATGACTACTGAAAATCACTATTTTTTCTGTCATCAATCCCTAGCAACTTGTTACAAAAGATAGTTGCCCAGAGAAGTTGTAAAGTCTCCATTCTTGGGGAATTCAAAACCAAAATGGGAGTGCACCTGAGCAACCTAGTCTTGCTGACCCCTGCTTTGAGCAGGAGCTTGAAGATCATCACCAAGAGGTTCCTTCCACCTTCAACTATGCCACAATCCAGCGTTGCTCTAGAGCACAAAGGCACCTGAGATAAATCTTTTGAACTGTTAATTCATCCATAAGACAAGAATCTTCTCTGCCATCTTAACAGTGAAAGAATTCAATTTATAAGACATGGCTGTACTTAAAAGCAGCATGTCATAACTGCACCATTTCTCCAGGAAAGTAAAACAGGTATGGCTGATGTATCTTTTGATTATAAAACAGTCTATATTTAAAAACATGTCATCAACAGACCAGGATTATTTGTAACATCTGGACAAAGCTGCAAACATTTATCAAATCTTTTCATTTGGTTGTTTGTTCTTTCCAAGCTGGTTTGGTCACAGACCAATTCTCTCCAGAAATTCACTGTCCATGGACAGTCATGGCAAAATTCCACACCTCTCAGTTCCCACACTGCATGGAAAGCAAAGTCTCTCTGCTTTCACTTCCACCACACTTAGGTGTCAGCAAGGGAACTCTTGGTCTCCACATACTCAAGTGCTGCTCTTTTAACAGCCAGGACACTTTCTGCTGTACCAAATTTCTTCTCATAATCCAGGTAGCGTTTGAAGAAGAATTTCATCTTCTTTGGTGCCAAGCTCAGGTGTATGACCCTCTCAAAGATGTCCCTGCAGGAAACCAAAGTGATTCAAATCACTGTGTGACAGCACTCAATACAAGCCCTGTACCCTATCTTTTAACAAAGAGCAGAAAGTCAGGGGAAACATTCAGGGGAAATTGCTGCAAAGTGGTGGTGCTTGAAGAAGGAGATTCATAACAACTGGCCAAAGTCTTAAAAGCAGAAGTCTAGTACTTGCTTGCAGAACTCTAACGCTGCTGGTCAACTTAAACAAAGATCCAGACACTGCATGGGACCTTGCATTCATTAAGTGGATGTGGAAAATTACTTCCTTTTGACATCTCTCAGAAAAAAAAATGTTCTTCCATTTTTATTTTACATTATATAAAGACGATTATTGAAGATTGATTTCACCTTCAGATACAAGGCAATCCCTGTAGAGGGACAGGTGAACCTCAGTGCAAGGCCTCTAGTTTCTGTCATGCAGGCCACAACTTACAAATCAGTTCCCCTCTGCCCTATGGAACTCTTTGGGGTCTCCTCAGCCCCAGCCAGGATAAGCACTTCCACACATCCCAGTTTTGTGGAAAAAAAATCCCTCTTGCTCTGCTGTGGGAAGCCCTATACTCTGCAGGGCCCTCACACTGCAGGGTACCTCTGCTCTTTTCAGGTGTGCTCTGCCCCTTCCCAGCCTGCTGCACCACAACTCACCGTACTTCCTTCTGGCTGCCATGCTTGATCATGATGTCCATGTAGATGGACCAGACGTCTGTCCGCTTGGGATAGCTGCTGAGGGTGCTCTCAAAGAGGGCCTTGGCATGTTCTGTGTCCCCAGAATGGAACTCTAGCTGTGCAAACCTTGAAATGACATCCACATCTGGAAAATAATGACATGTTAGGGTATCACAGCAACTCTCTTCCATGTGAACAAACACGGGTGAGAATTACACAGAACAGAGGCAGGCACAGAAACAGCACCATCTCTACCCAGAGACAAAAGGCTCTGTTGTAAAGAGGTTCTGGACCAAGGTGGGATCAAAGTGGGAGAGAGAAGGGTCACAGTTCACTTCCCATTTCAGCTCTCTGCAGGAAAGAAAGGTTTCTTTTTAGATTCACAGCAGATCAGGCAGCACCCATAGGCAGCCCCACAAATCTGGGCTTAGACCAACTTTTCTAGAGGGCTGTAAAAATCAAAGCTGCCTTTGCTTTGGGTGCTTTGCTTTTGTGCATCACAGAAAATTCTATTATAGGTGGATTTAGCAGTGACATCCAGCTTGAAAGTTCTCTTCCCCTGAGAGTCAGCTGGCTGAACTTTTCACTTATTACAAATGCTGTCACAGGCAGAGATAGCAGAGAGCATTAAGATCCACATTGAGGCTGGGGCAGAGAGAGCTTACGTTCTTTGGTGGGCAGAGCCTTGAGAGCACGCTCCAGAAGCCTGTGTGTAGCCTCAGCCTGGCCTTGCTTCAGGAGGAAAGAGGCATATTTCAGCCACACGGATTTCTCCTGACGAAAACGCTTCAGCATTGTGTGGTACAGTTCTTCTGCTTGCTGGAAGGGCAGAGTTGGGTTAGACCACACAGATTCATTAGAAAGCTTTGTAGCTTTAAGATTCTCAGGCTGGGTATCTCTGAACACATATGACATAAAAGCAAGCATCAATGTATCATTGCCCACTCTCAATCATAACTATTAATTCCAGTTAAGAACAGGACAGGCCCAACATCTGACAGCTGGAAGCTCACACAGCCAGCATTTGCATTTTACTGGCATGAATGAATGGGATACATGCCAGGGACCTGCTTGCTCTGTCTTACCTTGTACTTCTCAGAACTGGCATAGATGTCACACAGATGCTGGAAGACTTTCAGAGGTTCATTGTATTGAACTGCTCTCTCAAAGACCTTCATCAGTGTCTCCTCAGTACCATACATGTTCTCCAGGTTCAGCAGAGCTACCCAGACATTCAACTTCTCCTGTTCTTCCCTTAAAGCAGATGTGAACAAGAATATTTAGCCTTTTGCCAGTCCTCACCAGTTTTTTGCAAACTACCCTACACAGACTCACTGACTTGTAGCAGGCCTCCAGGACAAGAAAAAGGACATGCTGCTCCCTGAAACACCATTTTTGAAATGGAGCACAGCAGCTGATTCAAACTACAGTTTTTTATCATTGCTGTTTGTAATGAAAAACCAGAAGGATGAGTCAAGAAAGCACAATGTACTTAACCATGCAGTAGAGATGATTTAAGGTACATACAGCCCTATGGCAAAAGCAACAGGAGTTTCACTGTTTGTTTCATGTTTTAAGGACAACATCACTGATAGTATTATGCTCTTCCAAATGCTTCTGACTGCCCAGAAGAATGTCTGTGCACTCACTGACACCTTCAGGAGTTCCTGAGCTCATGACCTGCAGGTTAGCTGTGGGCCAGTGGTGGTGACTCAGGCCAGACCTTCAAAGGGCCAGTTGACAGTTGCTACCACTTAATCCTTCTGAGCTCATTAAAACAGACTCTCTCACTTCACACACACAGACACACACAGACACTACCAGTGTTCTTCCACCACAACTACCCTGTGATGATTTATTCTTTAGGGCAAAGAAAAGCAGAGCCCCATTATTACCTGAAACTGATTGTTTTAAGTGCTCTCTCTGCCACAGCTCTGGCTTTCTCAATCTCTGTGGCCTGGAGGTGGAAAGCCATGTACTGCAGCCAGAGGATGGAGCTGTTGGGACTGCCCAGCACCAGGCGGTCAAAGTCATCTGCTGACTGCGGTTGCCGGCCCGGGTCCATTAGAGCTGCCTCTACTTTGCAAAGCTCCTTCTCCTTCTTCTGCTTCTCCAGCTCCTTCTCCTTCTTTGTTTGTTTCTTTAGCTGAAAGAGCAAAACAGGAGGACTCAGGAGGGACAGGCACTTCATGGTGGAATAGGCAGGTCCAGCTAAAGCACAGCCAGACCTCAGTACTTCCAAGGCTAAGCAGTTTCCACAGGAAGAGATGAGGCCAACAGTTTAAAAGAGGATAAAAATGATACACACCCCCCACCCCTTCTCACACAGTTCGCACCTCAAAGAAGAGCGGCAGTACAAGAAATCCCTTTTTCTTTTTTTAAAAATACATTGAGGGACCAAATACTTTGCTAGTCTGGCACCCCAACTGCAGGAACCACACTTTGCCCTTCCCTCTCATTCTTCCATCTTTACCGTCCAGGCCAGTATTCCCCACCACCCTCCTTCACTCTGTAAAATTCCAACACAATTTCTCCCCATGTACAACTGGGACATGTTGCTGGATCACTAAGGCGAGTCAGGTCTAAATTTGGAACTGACAGTGCCATAGTTCTCTTCCTTGTTACCTTGGGCAATAAAATATCAACCATGCATTGCCTTTACAGAGGTGAGTTTTGACGGACAGGGGAAATCCTGAAGAGCAAACATCAAAAGAAGTTCATAAACTTGTTTCTGATTTTGCAGCTAAATAAAAGAAGTTTTGTGTTTATGAAAACATTTGTTTGACTCTAAATATTTATCTTTTTAACATGTCAACATGACAAAAACTATTTTTCATGCAGCCATGCTAAAATTGGGCCCTTTCTCATCTGCTTCAGAGATATCTGCTGCTAAAGTCAGTGTTCTGTGTCAGCTGTCAAAGACGTTTCCTTGGGTTAAAAGGCTTTGCTACAGGGCAGACAGACATGCAAATACCAAAACATCACATTACAGCCACCATGTGGTGTCTCCCATGCAGACAACACAATTACACAGTACCTTGGACTGCCTATCCTCCTCCTCCTCCTCGCTCTCTGAGCTCTCTTCCTTCTGATCCAGCACAGGTATATCCATTGCACTGTCTTCATCCCAGGTGAAGCCCATGGAAACTTGCAGCCTGGGAGCTTCACCAGGCTTCCTTACCTGTTTGCAGGAAGACAGAAAATGCCCTGGGTTTTAGTTTTGAGTTTTTAAACTGAGATCAGACAACTGTTCTTTGCTTGTGACATCTCTCTGTTCAGTACTATTGACTTCTGGTACTTGCAAACAGCCCATCAGCAAAAACATCAACTCTGGGACCAGCTTTGCTGTAATTTAAATTCAATACACCTGAAGTCATTTTCAGATGACACAAACACCAGCCTGTGTCACTCCTATCTGCAGCAATAATACTTTTTGTCTTTCAAGTCAAACTGACACATCAATAGGGCTAGAAAGCCATTCAAGGCTCAAGTTCCCCTCTAAACTTCTCACCTTAGATTTCTTTTTAGCTGCCTCTTCCTCCTGGTCATCCTCATCCTCCTCACGGTAATACACCTCAATTCCACTGTCATTTTCATCTGCTGGGCAGATCTTCCTCTTCTTTGGCTTTGCCTCCTGCAACAAGTGGAAATGAGTGGATTGTGGAGGGGAACAACTGTGACAATCTTAAAGGCAATTCTGATCCCAAAATAAAGAGCCTGGCAGCAGAGAAAGGGCAATGCCCTGGCACAGATCCCCCACTACTCTCTCAGATAACAGAGACTGGAGAATAAACCCACACTCACCTACACAGGGCAAAGACCAAAGGAACAAGAAACACAATTGGGCTGTTATATCAGTTAGCTCCCACCCAAAAGGAATAGTTTTTGATCTTTGTAATCTCAAATACAATTTAATCTCTTTTTTCCCTAGTATGTATAATTTCTCAGCCTTATCCTTCTGGGATGAGACTGGGATCTTCCCAGTATTTGAATCAACAAAGTCCTTTATCATGTCCTGTGCAATCACACCCATACCTGACAACTTTCAGAGTTTCCTCTTCTCCTCTTTGTCTTCAGCTTAGGTTTTTCTATTTTTCCCTCATCATCTGCCTCTCTTTTCTCTTCCTCTGCTCCATATTGCGGTAGTCCTAGGGATTCAGGCAAGACACTTGGCATCCCAGTGTCCTCAGGCAGGAGAGAGAGCTCAATATGTTTTTCTTTTTTATTTACACTGTGGTGCATACATGAGCAGCAGGACAGAAGAATAAGAAAAAAATCAGAGCATTTACAATGACTTCAAGGATTTGAACTTCTTTCAAACTTCCCTGTATTTTATCCTCCCTCTTTCCATCCTCTCCTGTCTACTAATTCATAGTCTGTTTTAAAGAACATTAGACCTACCCAAGCACTTTGGCAGTGAGCAGCTTTCCCTCAGGCAGGTACTTTTCATATAAAGAGTGTTTCTGTACAAAGTATGGGGAAACATTCTGGAACAGGATTCGGCCCAGGAGAGAAGTGGACAAGCTGAGAAGAGGAAGAAAACCAAAAATAAGTATTCTACAACAGGGGGAAAGAAAAACAAAGTGCAGTGACTGCATTTATGGCACCAGCAGTTCTATAAAGTGTCATACTAACTTTCTGTTGTGGTCATGCCCTACTTTAATTTCATAGGCTCAAGACAGTATCCATGACATCTTGATTCTCAAGAATAAATTAATTTTTTAACCTCATATTATGCCAAAGACCATCCCCAAACAAGATTTCATAATCATACGCTCAAAGTAAGCTCTCCAAGACACATCACTTGCCAGAATAATTTTCTCAGGCTACTCACCCAAAGAATACACCTGATGGAGTGATAGATTTGACATAGCCTCTCACTAGCTGTCCTTTTTTAACATCCTTAATACTTGTTATTTCAATATCCTCCACTTTGCTGTTTATCTTTGGATTTAGCCTAAAAGAAGAGAGGTTAGAAGTTAAAGCACTCATCTGAATAACCCACATTTTGCTCTAGATAGCAGAAAATAGATCAGTATAAACAACACCTAGTACTCTCTGGAAAACATATTGGATCAGAGACACCCTTCACTTTATTCAAATGTATTAATGGACTACCTGCATCTCTGCAAACTCTACCTAGCATTAGGGAATCCACATGCTACTGCAAACAAAGCCAAACACATCAGCCCGGCTTTCTCTGACACTAAGAAAATGAGGAGAGTAAAATGCTGTCTGAAATTTTGCACAGCATTTGCTTGGTGTTTTCCCCACTTATTTCTAAGATACTTAATTCCACACTTTTGTTCCATAAGGAAGGCAAAGCAAGAGGCTCAATTTTAAGAGACATTTAGGACTAAGTCTATTATTTAATCAAAACTGTTAAAATGCAGCTGAACATTGAAACATAACATGTTTGTATTGCAAATTCAGTGGTAGAACTTTCTTCCCAAATAAGCAAACAAAGAAGATAAGGCAGGCCTAGAAACTATGACAATCAGAAAACTGAACCCACTTGAGCAGATTTATGTTAAGTGTCAAACCCTTCAATGATTGCTGATACACAGGAAGAAATCTTTCTGAAGTAGGAACAAGTATCACCCCTTACAAAAAAAAGCATTCCTTGTTTTTTTAAACCTTCTCACTGATCTTCCCAAACAAAGAACAACGGTATTTCAGGATAATTCTTTTTACTAGTAGGAGATCAGCAGACTAGAGGGATGACACATACCGGGACTGCCGGAGAGATAACTGGATTTTACCATTCTCATTGGAGAGGATGTAACACCTGCATGGCAAAGGATGGGGAAAAAACAGAAAGCGTTTTTACACACTAAAAAAAGCCACAGGTAGAAAATAAACACTTGCAGTAGAAAATAAATATTTGCAGGAGGAAAGCAGTCTGTTCCTTGGAGCACTTCTGTCTAATACAAACCAGCATGACACTGTAGTTCATAAAACTAGATAAAGGACTTTTGAAACATGTCTACTTGATTTACCCAGTCTCTACTGCCAGTACAAAAGAGTTAAAGATTGTTACACCTGAAATCACTTGGCCTGTTGCACTCTCCAAAATTCCCAACAAGTATGTGAAGCAGGGAAATGCAATTGCTTGTGCATTACTAATGTAAAACCAGCTCAATTACCAAAGAGCCCACAGAACCACTGCAAAGCTGGGATACCTGGCTACCCTTAGACTCATCAGCACCTTAGCTAACAGAGTAGCTACTCTCAAAAAGAGAGGCAGCTCAAAAGGGGCTTCTTCAGAACTGGAAAATATAAGACTTTCACCCAAACATTTATAAGGGAAGTCAGCATCACTTCTTAGCCACAGACTGACCTTACAGTCTGGCACTATCTCAAGGCAGTGAAAAGCCTGTCACCAAAGAAGGATATTTCTAAGCCTTGCAGCTTGAAGGAACAAGAAAGACAATTACTGACCTGACAATCTTGCCAGCTTTGAAGTTCCACAGAGGATCCTCTGTGTAAGTATCACTCAGGTGAAAGATGCTGACTTTGCCAGTCTTCCCACCTGGCAGCGCAATGGTCAAACCAGTGTGTGGAGTCACCTTTGTTACCATGCCTACGGAGATGGTGTCCTGCTCCAGTGACTGAACTCCTGGAAAAAGTGAAGAAGGGAAAGGGGCTTCATAATACTTGAACACATGAAGCAACAAAGGTAGTAAGTTAGTGTAGCTGATTTTAGTTGCCTAGTCACATACCAAACCTACAAAGTTTTGGTAAGGTGCAGTCTATGCAATCCCTGTTCACAGCAATGTTTGCCTTGGTAGCCCAGACAAGGTTCCTTAGTTGCAAAATTCCAAGATCTGGAATAACTGACAAATGTTGATAAATGTACCACCTCGTGTCTGAGATTAGAAGGGAACATATTCAGAAGGGCACAGAGAAGAGCTTCAGTCTGAGACAGTAGGAAAGTGATTCTTTATTCTAGAGGTCTGACCTCACTTGTCTTAGATGCTGCCACATCTAGGTCAGGGTCCCAGGGGTTAGTTCTGTTCTACAGGGAGGTACAGCTTGGCTCTGGAGTGTAACATCTTTACCTGAGGGGTCAGTGCAGGCCCAACCCTGAGTAAAGCATCACATGTGGTGGGGTCCTGCTGTTAAGGCTCCACAATACCTGTGAGTGACAAGCAGAGGTTTGTTTCGGTGGCATCTGTTCCAGTCACTGTAGCTGATATTGCCTGGCCATTTTTAAAGTTCTTTTCTGGATGTTTTAAGACCTGAAATAAAAGACACGTTTACACTCATTTCCAGAAAAGGAGCTTTGCACAACTCTGATAGTGTTTCCCCTATGAACCTTTACATTTTCTATAAACATCTTTGCTGTGCAGTTGACTGATAGCTCAGCACTGCTTCAATGGCTCTGCTATCCTGAGCCAAACTAGATACAGGCACAGTACTTGCTTGTCAGCAAGGGGCAGCAATGCCTGAAGGGCAGAGCACTAGGTTATGAATTCACATGGATGTCAGAAGTGTCTGCAGTCATTATTTGTGGCCAAGCACATTCAAAAAAAAAAAAAAAGTCTGTGTAGCTCACCAGTAACAGCCTCTTACCTTGGTGTTCAGAGACAGCAGCAGGTGAGGAATTCTTCCTCGAATGTCAGGGGCAACTTCTACCTCCAGCCAATTTTTGAGCATGTTATACTAGAAAGACACCAAATAACCAGAGAAGACAGCATGACACCTTGGAGGAAAAAGAAATCTCCCCTGGCAGAAATTTTTCACTAATTTTTAAGGCTAAAAAGAACTAGTCCAGTCTTGGTTTTTGCACTAAGCAAAAATAGTTGTTTAGATTCTGTTCTTACAAGTATAACACTGCTGTGGTCCACAGGCAAGTGCACACAGGGGATCAGCAGTGAGTGTACTTTGTGCTGGTGGCATACTCAAAGGCCATTTTACTAGAGCCTGTTGGCAACAAACAGGCATGTCAAAAAGGACAAGTCAGCTTGACACTACCAAGTACCAAGTATTTTGGTTTCCTTCCCCTACTTTCCCCATAAGACACTGCAGTTGCCATGGGCCACTCTCACAGTTATTGAAGACCACAGTCTTCAGTATTTAGATCTGAGTTAAGGCTCCCCAAGGTCACCCCCACTTGCTGCCTCCCCCAGTACACTTCCTAAGAAGACTCTGACCTCACCTTCTTTACAAAACAGGTGACTGTCTGCCCAACATTGTATAGTCCAAGTTTCTTAAGAGAACTGTCTTCTTTGAGGTTCAGCATTGCTGTGAAATCCCCTTCTTTTTCACTGTTTGCAAAAGAAGGAGGACATCAGTAAAACAGCTTTGGTCCTAATGATGAAGATGGAAGGTGGAAACCCAGGGGAAATATGGTGAGCTAGTACTATTGTGACAATGTCTTTCACCCCTCCCTAGCTGTATTTTTCTGCAAGGAATTAATTCTTCCCTGATCATAAGTGGGAATCTTTCTGACATGAATAGACATGACAGAGTCCACACTGGCAGAACCTGAAGTCAAAAGGACATTCAAAGGAAATCATGTGCTAGGAGAGCACCGTGATGTTTAACACAGCTACAGGACCCAAGTTAGCATGAAAGAGAGAGTAAGAGGCCTTGCCTTGCTGCATGCATGTGGAAGTCCTTGCTCATGGCCAGCTCCTTCATGAATGGGAGGTATAAGGGACAGGACATCCAAGGACACAAGGTCTGTAAAGCATTTGCAGACAGCACAGAGGCCAACACTTACCTTGGTCGAATGCTGAGCTCTGGAATGGATTGTGTGAAGTGTGGATGGGTGATGGGCAGGCACCTAAAGAAGAGGAAAAGGATCAAAGTTTCTCATGGTCTCATGGTCTCCCCAGGCCTCAGTCACCCACATTTAATGCCTCTACACTGGCAAAAAAAAAAAAAAAAAACAGGTGCAAGCCCTCTAAAACTACCAGAGCCTTTCAGTTCTTCCTATTACTATTTCAGTGGCAATTTAGGTAACCAAAATACCCCAGCAAATTTAGTCCCTGGGGTCTGTATTTAGGGTCTTCACTGGATCTTAAGAGTTTAAACATCTTTTTTTCTTGCAATCTATACTCAAGATAAATACAGTGTCACAGGTAGAAAGCTAGGATCTGAGATAGAATATATTAGCACATTTCCTCAGGCCTCAACTATTCCAGCAAAGGCAGCTGTAACAGCATCTGTTGACAGAGGGCCTAGATGACCTGAACAGAAACACAAACTGTTCCACCCTTTGCATTCCCCCACAAGCAACACCATGTACATGTTTTCCCACCTGTGAGTATTCACATCTCTGCCTCCAATGACTCGAGCAGTCACTTTCTGTCCGGCTTTCAGAGTAGAAGTTGGAAAAGAGCCTATGGGCACTTCATCCAGAATCCGGGATGCGTGGATTGAACCTGTCAGCTTGTCATCAATAGCAACAGTGACGTGGGTCGGTTTGACAGATTTAACAGTACCAGTAACGACATCCCCCGGGGAGAGCGAGTGTTTCACAGCAGGAAGCACCTCCTCTAATGCTGTCTCGGATTCGTTCCGCACCCTTACAAAAACATTCTTCTTGGCCGGGCCTTGTACTGCTAACAGGACTCCGTGGTCGTTCTCCTTCACAGCTTTTAAGGTGGCAGGGATTGTTTGTCCCACCCTCAGTTTTTCTGAGTCGAAGCGGAAGGTGTCGTTGAAGTGGCAGGCGATGGGGACAGCTGCCAGCTGGCCTGTTTCCAGCAGAGACACGATGGCAAAGTGCTCTGTGATGTGCTGCACCACCACAGAGTGCTGGGAATTCTCTCGGAGCCGCTAGACAGAAATGGACAGATAGAGTGAGTTCTCCTGCTGGGATTTGGATTCCCTCCACTCTACCTCCCACAGTTCTAAAAGAGGAAACAGCCCTACTTGAAATTTATTAATCGCAGTTTGCCAGACAAGCAGAAACACACAAACCCAAAAACTGAATGCATACTCACTCGCTTGGGTCTTTGCTTTAACAGTTCTTCCCGAAGAGAAACATACACCTCAGATGTGAGGGCATCCACATGAAGAACCAATGCCTTCCTTTTCTCACCAGGAGCAATATTTTTCTCTACAAACGAGAATAAGGAGATTATGTCCTGAGGACAATGAAGAATTCTGAGCTACTGTGATAGTGGTACATGACAAACATGAAAGGTTTAATTCCTGAAGACCAAAGACTGCTTAATTACTATTGTATCTGAACCAAATTAGTACCAAACGTATAATAAGTCTCTCTAAGAACAGATTCTTCTAACGTTATTGACAATGAGAAAAAAAAAAGGGAATTTTGTATTTGGAAAAAAGTCTCATCTTTCTTGGAAAAACTAAGTTGATTTTACGAACACACAACTCTTAAATAATGAAGACAAGGCTGACTAAAAGCAAGGTCAAGATAATATAGGTTTTGAAAAAGATTTTCCCAACATTTGCACAAAACTATGATCAGTCTACCTGTTGCTATGGAAAAAAAGACTCTTCTGACACAGAAATGCTGGGGTTATTACTCCTGCTGAAGTTAGAGGTTTATCATGCTTTCACTGGTCCATTCATTACTTCAGCAAGTATATGTTTGGTTTTGCACAATATGACACCTTTCTTTGACTTTTGAATTGGAAAATACTGAAATTACATTCCTTTTTTAAAGTTATTGATTTTTCAGGAAAAATTGAGAGCAATTTCAGATAGACATTCCCTGGAGTATGCTCTTTCTAAAGAATGAAGAAAAGAACCAAGAAAGCTGGAGCTTGTATTAATACCTGTCTATATACAGTATAGTTCAACTAAGGATCTCTGAGCACAAAATATGAGACAGAATTAACAGAGGCCCAGGGAGGTTTATATCATATTTTCTGAATCACACAAATGGGTCAGCAAGACACTGAGAAACTTAACTACTCTGCAAGGCCATCCCTACTTAGATCAGACTTCTCCCTGTTAGTTCCTCATCAGCAGAATCCATGCTGGGAGAGGTTTCAAAGTACAAGACTGGAAACCAACACAAGCAAAGGAAAGACCCTCACCTCCCAGATGGTAGCGGGTGGCAGTTATAGTCAAGCCTGTGACAGAGCTGCCACTGAACACAGCTGAGCCATCCTCCCTAACATCCTGCACGACCAGATGCACCTTCTTCCCAGGCACAAGCTCACAAATGCTGGGCTCTCCTAAATAAATGGAAGAAAAAGTGGGAAATCAGTTTTGCTTATGTTGTTTCTGTGCAAAACAAAGGCAAGCTTTTCCATTTATTCAGTGGTACGTGAAGCAATCATCTGCCTTCACAAGGAAAAACAAAGCCTAGGCTCCTGAACCTGTAGAAATACAAAGTAAATTAAAAGAGTTAATCAAAGTAGAAACCCTTTTGTGACATCAAGGACCTAATAATTTTGGAGAGAATATTTTCCAATCTTATAGGAACACTGGCACTCAGCATTGCATATGGAAAAAAGTGAAAGCAAAAAATAGATTAACACTAGAAGAACAAAAGAGACCTGTCACTTCACAATTACAGGAAACAAACATTAAAAAGTACTGGATATAACAAGAATCTAAAAAGACAAAGTCAGAATTTGATAAAACACTAGAAAAACAGCATGTGAGAAAACCCCCACTGAAGGACCTGTAATGCATGTAGGTAAATCTATTTGAACAAACTCATCCTCATGTGAGTACTGTGTTTGGGTTATCACAAGCACTTAACCCAAAATCTATGCAAGAGGGTTAGCAGTCTTCAATGAAAAGAGCAGTTGCTTTGGCTTGCTCCAGCTGTACTTACAGAAAGCCTCTGGTCAATGGCAGACACTGCACACACATCCTTTTTGTAATAAACTACTTTGGGAAGTAAAGCCTTTGCTTGAACTGAACTTCCTTCCACTTAAATGTTTTTCTCTCCTTGTTCCTCTAGGGCCCCCTTTTTTTTTTTGACCTGATATCCTTTAGCAGAACATGTACAGTCCTTTACCTCTTCTCAACATGTCCCTGAATTCTTTCAGCTCCTTGAAATATTGATTCAGGAGGGCAAAGCTCTCTGCAGCAGAATCTCCTGAGCTGCACTCCGACACCTTCAGATTGAGGAGGACACGCTGCTTCTCCTCATCAATGCTCATCACCTTTGCAATCACAGTCTGTCCCACCACAAAGTGGTCCTTGGTGTCTGTCACAAACTTGTCACTCATGCTCTGTGCAAAGGAAACAGAGGGCAAGGTTACTGATCACAGCTGGTACCAATCAACCACCCACAGAGCTGTTCAGAAGGGCCTGAGTTACAACTTCATGAAAATGCATAAGAGAAATTAACAAAGACTAAGAAAAACCCATCAATTAAAATGAATTACTGAGGTCACATGAAATCCTTGTTGAAGCTTAAGCTCACTTGAATGAAAAGGTTTGTTTCATTTTGGAAGTGATTTAAAAGGCAAAACTAAACCCTTTTACCCTGCAGCAGGAAGTTGTGCAAATGCAGGGCCTGCAGCCCAGTTGTTCCTTCCTTGTTATTGTACCTTTGCTAAAATCATGTTTCAAGCAGCCTGATCACACACATGCTGCTTACTGAAGTAGAGGCATTGCTTACCACTTTAGGTGCCAGTCCTGTCACACCAAAAGGGAACTCCACAAACACTCCAAAGGGCATCACATTCCTCACACAACCAGTCAACAGCATGCCAGGCTGGATTTCAGAGAAGCTTCTCACAACTTGCTCCTCCTGTACAGCAGAAATCAGTGAAGACTTTCTACTCAAGATCTGAACAACCGGTTAAGAAAAATGGGAAAAGATGAATGAAAGCAGCACAATGCCAAGCAAATATCTCAGTGCTGCTTAACCATTGGGCTAAAGCACTTGCTGCAAGTTAGAGAGCACAGGAGCTCTAAATGGTATAATTCCATTTTCTGTCTTGATCTTCCTACACAAAAATTTAGCAACTCATGTCTCTTAAACTGCTCAGCATTAAAGATACATGCTTCACACAGTAGCAAAAATATCAACCTCCTAACAAATCAGTTCAGATTTTTGAGATAAAAACAGCAAAATTTTTCTTATGGTTGTGATACGATTAACAGTGCAGAAGTTGGTTGGGGAAACAAGTCAGCTCACAAGCTGGTTCTGGAGGGATTCTAGCCCCAGCTGAGCCTTACTTCTAGCACAAGCTATGACTCTTTGAAGTATCACTAGCCTGACAGGCATTTCCACTTCACACTAACTCCTGTAATCTTAGGTTGGTTGCAGATACTCTGGCTTCCTGAGAGATACTGCCTTCCCCACACTTTGTTTGCCCAGTTGAGGTGGCAAAGGATACAATGTGCTCTCCCTTGTCACTCAGATACATAACTCTGGGCAGGACATCTCCCTCTCGAAGACAGTGCCACAGGAGCTTGGAGGTAGCAACAAAGTCAGAGAGGTGCAGCGTGGGGATCCAGGCTACCACGTTGTCTTCATCTTCTACGATGGAAACTTCTAACCCGTTCTCTTTCTTCTTCAAGATTTTCACATTAACTATCTGAAAAGAGAACAAATACAGTGATATAAAATTCCAAGTGTTTTTGAAGTCATCTCTTTTGATGCACAGGGTACCAAATCACGTGCTGCAGGGGATCTGATGTTGCCTCCCAACTATACATGGAAAACTCTCAGATAAACAGAACTGAGCTTAAAAAGCATGCCAACACTGAAAGTAAAATAAAAACTAATTTTCAGCTCCCAGAGAAATAAAGAGCTGGAAACATTCTCTTGGTTGTGACTTTTCGTTTCAAGGGTGAAGGGAATAATTTAATCAAGATTAGAACTGTCCCATTCCTGCATTAGCAATATCTGCAGGGAGTTGGAAACTGTTTATTGCAAAAACAGGGAAACATTTCAAAATATTTCTCTAAAACTGTCTTTTTCCAGGGAGCAAAAGCAGCTGCTTTTGGAGCAAGAAAATCAGCAGCATCCAGAAAATAAAAAAAGAGGATTCCACCTAGGAGTAGGAGCACTAATTGGTACCTCCAGAAGGACTCTCCTGGGACTCCTTTATCCTGACCTCTTAAAGGAGAGATATAATTTTTGATCCAGGAGATCAACCACACAGTAAGAAATGCACGTTTAATGCTGACTCCTGATCACCGTCAGCTTTTTTGAAGCAAAGTTGTTCAAAGTGATACCAAACCATATAGAAAATTAGTAGGAAAAGGCTAAAAAGGAATCAGCTGTTGAATTCAATACCTCTCCTATTTGATATTTCACTTCCTGTTTCTCCTTTGGAGTACATTTCCATTTGTCCCCAGGGCTAGGCCTGCTGGATAATCTGAAGGTCAACAAGAGTCTTTCCTGCTGAGGCTCACATTTTAAGACCATTACTTTAAGAACCTGCAGCAAAAAAAAAAAGAATAGAACAAAAGTTAAATTCAGCTGACCCTCCTCGTCACTGTACTACCACCTACAAAACAAAACAGGGGCATACATACACAGTACACTTTTCTCTCACACCTGAGGACAGCAGGCCAGTGACTAGAACTTACGAGTTTCAACCACAGACATATGTTCTGATCACACAGATGGAAAATAGAAGTACATAATCATAGAGCTGCCTTGTGAAAGTATGTAGTAGGTCTGTAGCAGAGTTGAGAATAAAATCCACATCTCCAGATCTGCAGTCAGAAATTTTGACTAGAAAATTACCTTTCTCCTAAGCCAGCCAACAAATAATAGCATTAAAGACAAAGAAATGCACCAGAAGAAATAATGAAGAGGGCTGAGATCTCTGTAAGTTTGCTCACAACAAAACCAGAACTGTGAATAACACAGTTCCTAAAGTGCCTATAATTTGAAACCAACAGGATAACCAGAGGAACACTGAGGCAGAAAACATCATCCTTATGATTCTGTAGGTAAGAGGTTTAACTTCCTTAGGAGAAAGAGCAGCCTTGAACTCCAAACTTCTAGTGAGATCTGTAACATACCATGTTGCCTCCTGCAGAGGAGGCAACATGGTATGTGGCTTAGAAACAAAGGCAGGTCTGACACACCCAAAGAAGAGCTGCCCTTTTTACAGCGAACCCTGTTTAAATGGAGCACATCCAAGTGATAAAGTGAAAGGACATAAATATCTCCTGGTGTAGCTGGAGAAAATCCACATTGAAGCCAACTCAACTGCAGATTTCTCTTTCGCATTCAAACACATGGCACAGCAGAGGGGCATTAATTACCTGGCCTTCATAGAAGACTTTTTCTGGACACGACACGGGTTCTGAGCCCAGCTCATTCTTGGGAACCAGACCTTTGACATCATTGTAGAACTTCACAATACAACCAAACTCCCTTGCACACACTACAAAGCCATGTGTGATCAGGCCTGGTTTTGCATCTTCATAATTTGAGAGGACTGGAAGCTTTGATTGGACAAGACTTTTCTTTAGAGTAAGGATCAGCTTCTTTCCACCAGGATTGCACTCTAGCACCTACAAGAATGGAGTATAAAGAGGTTCAAAAAGCATGTCTGCCGTTGCCTGATCAATCCAGCTGCTAAACACTCAGAGGAGTGCAAAGCAGCTGAAGACCCTGTCTGGCAGCTCTCACCCGACACTTGACTTCATCTCCTGTGTTATACTTCTTCTCAGGCTGCTTCAGGATCACATCAGAGAGATGGAGGGATGGCACAAGTCCTCTAATCCCATCAGCCACTTTCACCTGCATCCCAATGGGTTTTAGAGAGAGCACTTTGCCCTAAAACCCAAAACAGGGGAAAGAATTGGTAAATTCAGCATGAAAAACAGACTGTGCTCAGGTACGAAATAGCAAAGACACTACAACACCTACAATCACCAAGTCTACTCACACTCAAAAAAAAAAAAAAATCTTAGACCAACCTATACTTCACCCAACTAATCTGACCATTTAGCTTTTATATACTTCATAAGGTTGTTGTATAGCCTCTTTTCTTTAAGCATAGACTATTTCTGCAAAATTCCCATTGATGCCAGCAAACTAGAATTGTTTCCAGAGACATATCTAATATAGCCATGACTCAGACATAACAACAATCATAGTGAATAACTTTCTGCCCATCAACTCATTGTGATGGTTCATACACAAACTTTGACTGCAAGGCAAGTGCTGGTTTCTTTCACTCAAGTCTTTCTTAAAATGTATTCGTGCCCACAAGTAAATGACTGACACCATAGATAAAATTTGATTGCCTTCACCACATCATAAATAAAAACATGAAAAAAATGGGAAGAGTATCCCATTCCATTAATAAAGTTCTGCAAGACAAGGTTTTTCTCATTTTCATCTCACTAGTCTGCATCAGAAGTTGGACATGCATATTAGGCAGAAGGAGTGCACATTGGTTAGATCATTGTTATAACTATAACATGCCCGAGTCCTTTGGAAGCTCACCTGCACCACATCACCGGTGTGGATATCCTGGTATTGCAGAAACCGTGCTTCAATAATCTGACTAGGGAAGAGACACAAAGAGAAGCCAAATCAGCCAACTTGAAGGAAATCCAAGGTAAGGCAAGACAGTCCCATCTCTGACTTGTCCCAAATATCCATTATTCCACACACTCTCCAGTGTTCTACAACTCCAGAGCTGTGCTTTACTCCAAACCTGACCTATCTCCCAAAATAGCTCTTGGGATGTAAAGTTAAGGGAGGTTCACCAGGTTACAGTCTTACAGTTATGGCCCCATGAAAGGAGAACCCATCATCTGCTTTGCTTAAAGCCACAAAGTTGGAAGCACGAAGAGGGAGTTTGTAATACAAATGAGTTGCAAGATCAAGGCTCAATTTCCTGCTGAGCCATGGTCTTCTGACACAATTGTGGCAGAACTAATTTAGCCTTCTTGTGCCTCAGCTCACCAATAATATTGATGGTGTCCCAGTTCCATAGAGTATGGGGAATATGTGCAGGATGCCCAGACAACCTGATGTGCCACAACATAGATACAAGTCAAAAATCCCAAATGGCAAGTTCCAGTCCAGCAAAGAAGGGTAATATTTTCCACTCTCAAACACCTTTCTGATTCTTCAACCAGTTTTCTGGAAGGGTCTATCATACTTACTGCTTCAGAGATACAATACACATCTCATCCATCAGGCTGTAGTCAATGATCCGACATTTATGCTTGCAGCCTTCCTTAAATGCCCCAGGTTTAAAGGATTTTCTGGTTTTTGAAAGATGTTTTAACTGGGAAAAAAGGAATTACAGGTGAGTGTTTGAAAAGTGGAATATGATATGGGCCTTAGATTGAAGTGGTAGCATCTGACAAATCTGTTCATCTAACATTCTCTTTGTTTCACCAACTCCTCCACAACAACCCTCCTACATTTCAAATCAAACAAGGGGATGTATCATTTGACAAACACCCCCCAACACTGTCTTATTTTTATTGTGTTATCTTACAAAGAGGATAAAGGCAAAAAATAAAACCCTCTCCTAGCCCCCTTTCCCATCAGGCTAAGACAGATATGGAGGACTTGCCCCACCAGCCTGGTACTTACCCGTGCAAACGCAAGAGTGCCATCATCAAGCTCAAAGACAGCCCCAAACTGCTTGTAGAAGGCTTTCACCGTGGCCTCCTCCAGCACTGCCCCCAGGTGCTGGCTGGGGAGCTGGCGTGGGGCTCCCCCGGGGTGCAGGAAGGGCGGGCGCAGCGTGAGCCGCACCGCCCTCGACGCAGGGTGTACGGACAGCACACAGGCCTTCACCTGGGAACACAGGGTGCTCATTACACAGAAGAGGACAAAAGCACCCCACTCATTGTAGACATTCTGCTTGGTACCTGAACCCTCTGTCCACGTACAAGCATTTTCCAGTACTGTTACTAAGACATCACTCCCTTCTTACAGCCTCACCAAGGAGGGATTTTTGCTTTTGTCTGCTGTTTACAGACCAAGCTGCTATCAATGCAGGGAGGGGAACATGACCACCATGGCAAGTCATGTTTCTATCCTTTGCAAATCTCCAGGCTTCCCAAATAAGTCTTCCAGGAATGGCTTTGCTCTTTACAGCTTTAAAGCAGCCACAAGAGTAATTCTAGTAAAAGATGTGAAAGAAAGCTCTCAGTCTTAAGATTTCAGAGGTAATTCCACAGAAATGTTGGAGAACATAAGAGATGTTGTAAGCGAAGTAACAACTCCAGGCATCCTCCACCCTCCTTACCACTTGATCTGGAGAATAGCTCATGGATTTCTCTGGGTCCATGTGCATGAAATCCACAATGCCAGTGAAGTAAGTTAGAAATGTCAGTTTCATCCCAAGTGGGGCCACCTAGGAAGGGGAAGGAAAAGACACCAAAAACATTTTGCACTCGGTTTTCATGCAGCACAGAGAGTAATTCACACATTTCAAAAAATAGCACTGTCAGTGTTAATCAACAAGCACATCACAAGAGACAGAAAAACTGCTAACAGCTCTGCTTTGCACACTCTGTTGAAAAAATATCCTATAGTTTTTTGATGTAATCTGTGTGTACTCTGAAGACTACTGCTATCCTGTTGAATACTTTACCTAAGAAAAGCCCAGATAGCACAAAATTAATCCTGTCTTGCTTCAAACTCCACCACCAACTTCAGGCTGAAGCCTTTATACTCAGGGTATCACAACCAGAACTGAGATCAGACCTCAGGTGAATGTGGTGGAGGGAGTATCTAGCAGATTACATCTGCTACTGCTAAGTAATTGAGACCAAGCAGAAATTTTTCAGGGCATAAACTCCCATCTCTGCTTCACCTGTCTCCTGCCTTCAACAATGCTCAAAAGAAACCAACACAACAAAAGAAACCCAAACCACAGCTTACCTTCTGCACTCGAGCTTTCACCACCAGCCCTGGCAATAAATTAGAGAGTGCCCAGTTCTGTCGCTCTGTGGCAATGGATGCAGCCACCTCTGATCGATCAATGGACAAACAGACCACTCTGCCCTCGTTCTTCACTTCCACAATGAGGCAGTTCAGGTTCTGGCCTATTTTCAAGTCAGGCCCTACAAAGACAAGCCACAGCATAAAACCTCTACCAGGAACACTCAGGATTTCCTCCCACTCTTTCCAATGCTTTTACAGAGCTCCCTCTCAATCTGAGTGAGGTTTACTGCCAGCAGGGCTTGGAACAGTAGCACAGTCTGTCATATCACAGGCTGAAACACAAAGGCTTGTTGCAGACCAGCCACAAAACTGCTGTTTGCAGCAAACTGCAAAGCCTCCACCTTGACCCAATCCCACTAAGGTGCACTAACACCACAGATATAGTAAACTCTAATCCCTGTCATTCTTCACCTCCATTTTAACCCAGCAGATCCTCCTGCACTACTTCTTACCTTTCTTGACTGCTTTGATGTAATTTTTGGCTTTCTGATGAGGCAGGAAAGCATGAGTTCCAGTGACACCAATGTCTACGAGATAGCCATGGTCTTCCACACTCAACACAGAGCCAGAGAGCAGCTGTTAGGAGGGAAGCATTGCAACTCAGTAATGCAATGAAACAGCTGGGTCTTCTAAGAATGAATGTATGGTAAGAGATTCCCCACCCAAGTACTCACTTGTTTTGTATGGACAGAGAACTGAGCTATTCAGAGCAGTAGCAAGGACACTACATTCTTTCTTATTACACAGCTCACCTAGCAGTGAGGCCTTAACTCTATCCAGCTATGCACATATAGGAGCTCACAAACCAGTAGGAAAAGAACTGTGATGCTCAAAACTAGTGCATACAATCATACAGATGAAAACACAAAACATAACCAACCAAGCACCTCTGCAAGGCATGTTATATATTACTCCCTGTAAAAATTAACAAAGAAACCTACTCAGAAGGAAATAATGAAATAACTTGGCCATATTGAAACAGAATAAGGGGAATTAATTTCATGAGTGACAGCCTGGAGACAAGAACTAAATCCACCCTCTCCTCACAGGTGTCTTCCATGGTGGGAGCAGCTCCACATTCTGCTCTAATCCCATGTATGGACAAACTGAAATGTTCCTTCATGCACCATGCAAAAGCCCAGAGAGGCTGTGACAGACCCAGAAAACCTACCATGCCTGCTGCTAGTGCTGTAGAATTCAGGCCCTTGTTGACCTTCTTGGGGTCAATTGACAACTTCACACTGCGACGTCCATCGTCACTCTTCTCAATGCTGGTCACAATGCACCTGACCAGCGTCCCTGGAGAAAACATGTCTGGGAGCGGATTCAGCTCCTGCCCAGCAACATGATCAACACAGAAACATACAATTTTTACAACAGAAAATAACATAAGGCTAGAATTTGTTACTGAAGCCGCTTTTGAAAACAAAATCCCATAGGAAAGTCCTGTTTCTCTGTCAAGACAACAGTAACAGGCAGAGAATGCCACGAACACCAGGATCTCAATAGAGAAGTAGGGATGACACTATGTCATGTCAGCAAGACTGAGAGGCTTTGCTTAAAAACAAACACTGTGTGGGCTGGAGTCAGGAGACTGCAGCTGAGGAAACATCTACAGAGCCAACAGTGACCCTAACCTAGCCTCCCGCTTCAGCAGGGAAAAGCACCAGCAAATGGGCAATGCCAGTCCCACATTCCGCAACACCTAGGGAAAACTTAGGCACCACTGACACCAGAGAGACAGGGTAACTGATTATTTCATCCTATTTTTTTCTAGCAGTCAGCCATTACCAGCAAATTGCAAAGTTTGCTTGGAAAATCCAGTTCGAAACCCAGGTTAGTCAATTTCAGGCTCCTGAGCAAGACCTCGGGGTTGGTTCTGAGGTACTAACAACACTCTCTAGCTCCAAGCACAAACCACAGCCCCACTTCCAGGTCTCACCTCCAAGAGTTCTCCTTGGGCCACCTGCTTGGTCAGCAGTTTGCTGTAGGCATCGCTGATCTGCGTGACCGGCACAAACCCGGAGAGGCCGTTGGGCAAACTGATGGTGAGATCGTAGTCACTGACCTCTTTTATACAGCCAAGGAGCAGCATCCCCTCACTGAGTGCCTGGGAAGGCAGCAAAAATAGTATACTATGGATATCTTGGTAAGTCAGTGATAAGAGGAGGATAAGCAGTTACATCTTGTACTGGATCACAGATGTATTTGACAGTTTAAGGAGGAAAAACATGCCATTTTTATGTAGCCCAGAAAAGAGGCACACAAAATCAAACATTTATGCACCAACCTCAATTGTGAGCAGTCCAATATTCATAACATTGTCCTTAGCAGCAGCTGTTTTGTCTGCCTTGAACCTTTTCTGCTTTCCTTGATCTTTCTGGCTCCTTTTTCTTTTCTGGGATTTTTCTTCATGTTGAACCTAAAGCAGATTACAAGGAGAGAAGTTTAAACAACAAAAGTGGATAAAGAAATAAATTTTGCATTATGGCAGACCTCTGCTGCCATGAATAAAATATTGATTTAGAGGAAAAAAAGAGAACCATCTTGTTATCTGTCTACATGCAAGCCTTCCAAAGTATCTCCTTTGGGCTGAGGCTGATCATTTATAAAGCTGAATCTTGGGAATGGAATAGAGTGGTGCAAGAGATCTGCAACATGCTCTACTAACAGGAAGACCAAACTTAGCCTGTATCCAGTAGCACCAGGCTCACCACGCAGCACCTTGGAATAAGATGCTCATGGAAAGTTTAAAAGCTACAGCCTGATCAGTAATTTTGACTGAACTTTCTCTTTCATCATATTCAACCCACATCAGACATCAGGGATTTTTAAGAGATCAGGAGAAAGGTGGATGTCAGCAGTCATCTATTTTTGGGAGTCCCTTCTGTAGTTTACTGTAAGAAAGGCTGCAGTCAAATTCTAACAGTGGAAGAGCTCTGAGTTTATCAAGAACACACAAACCACGTACATCAAACAAATTGTCCCGCTCTAACTTTGGCTTGGGTGTTTTTCCCTCTGCAGATTTCTTCTGGATCCCCCCTCGAGGAAAGTTTTCTTCCATGGATGCCATGCTGGCACTGCTCTGGGACAAATGACACAGCAGAAATGAAACAGAGTTATTGTGCTTGTTCCTCACAAATACTGAGGTGACTTAAGAGTGAACTACCCCCAAAGTAAGAACGGCTCTGGATGGCTGCTCCAGTCAGTGACAGAACAGAAACTCACATCCAAATGGATTTAACATTTGACTACAAATAAGTGTTGCAATGATCCATCTAAATATGCACATCCATAACACTTTTTACTACTGCACAGCTCCATTGAAGTATTGCAGTATTAATTTGTAAGGTACTTAAATGCACCACATACATATTCATAAAGCCGCCTTAACCATATGTTTCCTAAACCAGTCTTTATTCTATTCAGTGGCTGAATTTACCAGCTTCAGTCATCAAGGAGAAAGCTGTGAGCAAAACACTACATAAGCTAGGCCTGCACTTTCACTTTTTGGATGCTACTCATAAAGGTTAATATAACTTGCTACCTCTCTGTGTAAGCTTACAAGTATATGTATATATAATAGATGTGTAACCTTACTGTTTCAATCAGTAAACACTTTATTAGGCCACAATTCACACGCTACTACTACTAATCAACCACAATAAGCCGAAGTAGTTACTATTATGTATTACTTATACTATCACTTATTGTGCTTATAGTATTTATACCATTACTTATTAGCTAGCCAACAGTACTTCCACAGAAAAAAGCGCTGAAACCCTATGCTGACAAACATGAGGCAGCCTGCTAGACACATAAAGCTTCTTTAAATGGAAAGCACATGATAAAGCGAAAGCCGCCCAAGGCACGCTTCACCTCCGGGCTCGCTAAGCAACACAGCTCCCACGGGCGGCAAGCGAGGCGGCTCCGCTGGAGCGGGCAGGGCCGGCATCTTACCTGCCCGGGGCCGCTGCCAGGGGCACGCGGGGATCGGGAGCGTTCCCGGCAGCGGGAGGCCCACGCGGCGCCCGGCGGAAGCGGCGCGCGGGGCGGGGGGCAAAGGGCGGCCGGAAATGGCGGAGCCGCGCCTCAGCCATCCAGGGGAGGGGGCGGGGCCAGGCCGCGCCCCCTCTCCGCGACGCTGGGGCATCCGCGACCTTCAGCCGCGGCGTCGCTCCCTCCGACTCCCGGGGGGCGCCGCGTCCCTTCCCGGCCCGGCCCGGCCCGACGCGAGCGCGGGGTCGCGGGTGCAGCCGGGCAAGGGCACCGGGCTCCTCCGGAAAACAGGACCCGTGTGGTGCCTTCCCGTGCTCGGAAGGGCGCCTCGGCCCTTGCCCAGGCTATTGCATCGGTCGGGCACGAGAAAAGATGACCTTGCCTTTGCAAGTCTTTGCTAATCGTGTCCGGCGAACGCTGAGGAGGCTGGTTCATTAAGATTTTTAGCTATTGTACACTCAGCTGAGCTAACGCCTACCTGGTTATACGCCAGAGATAACGCTGCTGGCTTGGGTTAGATAAGAGATAGATGACACACAGAAGCTGGTTAGTGACCGCAGCACCTGCAGTGCAGTTTCTTGTGTCTGCTGCAGCGGCACCGGGGGCTGCGGCATCTGCCGGGTTGGGGAACTGTGTCGGCTGTGCGGTGCCTTTGGGGAGAGACAGAAGATAAGCAACAAGTGTTTGCTCCAAACATAACATCCTCCTCAGAAAAATATCTCTAAGCATTAAAAAAATCACTCTGCTTTTATTGTGCAGTGAACCCTGTATTTACTTGTCTGCTCCTATCACCTGTTCTGTACTTCAAGAGTGGATGCTCTGGATGTGCCTCCTCCTTATGTATATCCACTGCTTGTTAAATGCCCTGAAAGCAGAGTTAGGCAGACAATGGAATTATGAAGCTCAGTGTAGAGATTAGTTTGATTTTCCTATTGATCCTTTCCAAGTGACTTTAAATTAATTAACTGTTCTGCATTGTTTGTCAGGACAAGCAGCCATGGCTGGCCATGACTCGGGATCTCAACACCAGTTCACTGGATTTCAGAAGTACTTCAATTCCTATACCACCGTAGGCAGGAGGAATGTATGTATTATGTATATTGTTTTGTAGTCTTGTATAATGGCATTTTCTGGGGCTTAGTCTGAAACTAAATTTAACTTTCCTGTTTTCCAGTATGTAATAGCAACGTACACAGGTGTTGCACTCCTTGTCTTGTATTTCAAGTTTAGGCCTAAGAAGCAAACTCCTGCTGTGACAGATAAGTAAAAGGTAAGTGGCTGATGTTCCTCCAGGGCCAAAACGTTTCTGTGCCAGCTCAGCAAGCAGTGATAAAAGACTAGTTGCCAATAATACAGTGTAATGAGAGACAGAGAGCAACAGAGGCACATGGACTTCCTATTTACCATTTTAAACCTCAAATAAACTATAGCATCAACTTATTTGTGGGCATTTTTAATGAAGTAGGTTATTAAAGGGAGTGGAGAAAGTATGGGATACAGAATTCTTGTTCTTCTGATGTGGTAAATGGGACTAGGGATGGGATGCAGGGAAGAAGAGAAAACAGGGAATCAGGAACAGAAGGATGTTGCAGCAAGATACATCAAACTTTGCCTACAAATATTAGGTGCCACTGGTCTTCCCTTTTGCTGTAAAAATAGGGATAATTTGCTTTGTAGATTATTGAAATCATGAAGTAGTACTTAAGGACTTACTTCTTGACTGTATTAGAATTCCAAGTAGATTAATGCAGTCTGTTAAAACCTTCATTTGAACAGAGTAAAGGTGCACCATGTGATGGAACTGTGTATGTTGCACACCTGATTATTCAAGACCCATGCAGAAGTGACTGGACTTGAATAGCAACAACTAAGTGTTATAAAATTTTGGAGTCACCTTCAGCTATGGAATTTTAACTGAAATGGCATTTTGACAAAACCTATGGGTTGTCCTCGTATCCTGAAAAAAAGGGTATAAAAAATAAGCTTTAGCATTGCTGTGTGTTAAGGGACATCAGTCACTTCTTCCTTGGTGTGCTGAGATCTGACTGCTTGTAACTAAAATAGTTTTGACTTTGGGGCAGGGGGATGCTCAGTTACCACTGTGCAAAAATTACTATGTTTGACCTTTGTTCTCTTGGCAGGTTCCTGGCATGTCTGAACCTCCAATCTGTGTCAATGTAATGCAAGCTGCTGACCTGTCATGGCTAATAAAATATAAATAATTACTTGTTTTATTGGAAATATGAAACGGTCCAAAAAGTTTAAGTGTGGTACTTCTCTTTTTTCCTCCTTTGTCAAAAATAGTTGTTTGTACCAGATATGGAGCATCTGATCTTGTCACTATCTCAACTCTGCTGCTGTTGTAATTCATCCTAAGGTGTTCTGAGCAGCCAGCTCCGGAGGCTGTAACACTGCACAGGGCCTGGAGCTGATCCAGGCATCTCCACACTTTTGTGCCACAGCTTGCATGTTCTGCAGCCACCTGGTTGCTCCCACTCTTAGCATTCCAACCTAGTAGCTTACATAGAAACTATGACATCTTCTGTCTCAGTTGTCCATATTTTGCACTGAACCTCTTCGTTTTCATGGAAAACCTCTGAAAATAGATGGACCCAGTTATGGCATTTGAGCTTTTATGTTACTGGCTTCTCTTGTGGAGGGAAGAAGGCAAATGGCTTAGTGTGCTGATGTTAAACTCCCAGAACATTCATGAACAGTGACCCAAGTAGTCCAGTGCTTGCTTTTCCTGTCTCTTGTTGAAGGAGGTGCTCTACCAGTTAGGTTTGTGCAGTCTCCTCCCTGCCCAACACTAAAATCTATCACATTCTCCACAGTGTCTTTTTATAGCTCAATTAACACTTGGTACCTTCCTTAGATGTCACCGTAGTTCTCATGTGGGAATGTGGTGATACCAGACTTCTGCCAGCAGCAGGGGTTGAACTGTGCTAAAGCTTGCAAATATCTTTCCCAAACTGAGGGCAGCAGAAGGTAGGATAGATTGCTGGAAAAAATGGAAAAATTAATTATAGGGTCTTGATGCTCTACTTCATTTTTTCTTAAAACAATTTTTGTACCTGCTGGGTCTGTTGAACAAATGTGGTCATCTTTCCCTCCTGAGTGTTTGCATAGATGGCTTCAGCTGTATTCAATTTCCCCGCTGAAGAAGAGTGGCTGTAAGAGTGTAATAATGTCAGGAGCTAGAACCTGTCATCTTTCTTTAGAACAAGATTTACATAGAATGGCTACTAATCAACTTTAAACATTTCTGATTACTTTGTTTCTCTTAGCAGAGTTGTCACAGTTACAAACTGCTCATGCTTCCATTGCAGCCATTAAGGGAAATAAGTTTCTTCTTGTAACATATAGACACAAACTGTGTTTTTAGTATTTATTATAATATCAAAAGTATAAAACTGTACAAAATACAAAGGCAGAATATGGCAGTGTTTTCTTTAAGCTGTCAAAAATTGTACTTAAATCTATAACTGGTCATATTGAGAGCTAGAAAATTTTGTTGAGGTATCATTATACAAATAAAAAAATCACAATAATTAAGTTTTACCCTTTTTTCTTTGAAGAAAATGTCTAGATGAGCTTCCTAGTGAATTTTGAACACTTTATTTTGATATAGAATGCCTGTAGTATACCTTTACTCTAAGTTAGAGCAAGACAAGAGATGAAAGAGGAGGTAGTTCTCCATTTACTTGACCTTAGAAATGACAAGTCTTGTTTTCATTTTCACTAGAGAGCCAGAAGATGGTTCAAGTGTCCAAGTCCTTACTGTGAAGTAATGAGGAACACAAAAGAGATTTCTCTGCACAAATCTTGTAAGAGATTAAGAATAAAAACCAACCCACACCACACTGGACCTGGCCTTTGGTGGTGGTGTTCAGTTCAATGGCACTGACATCCTTCCCAGTGTTCTGCATGTTTTACTCTTCTATAGAAATAAAACACAGCTTTATTGGCAGTCCAGGAGGACTCACTGGGTACAGTGTTTTTGTGGATAGGAATTGTCAGTGAACTGATCATGCATTTATCCTTTCGTGCTGCTATGATGTTTCAATTTCTTGGCTTGTTTTACTGGTATTATATGTTAAACCTTATGCAGAAAGGATACAGGTTATTAATGTTCTTTTACATCTAATACAAAGTAAAGGGTTTAAGTCCACTTTTTTAATAGTGACTATTTCAGTTCTGCCTCAGTGCCTCTATTTTATTTTCTCATACAATAAAGTATGAAAGTAAATAAAAGTTCACATTGCGCTTCTGGTTGCTTATCACACTGACAGCACTGGCTACCATTGAAAACAGTAACAAGATCTGTGTTTCTGACACCTCAAAAGAACATGAGTTTGAAATCTTTTCAGGACTTAGTACTTGGCTGCATAAAAACCAAGCACAGAGCTTCACTTGTGGCAGTTCCCCACAAGCATCGGGCTGTCAGGCACGCTCCATCAGTGCCCTAGTTGTTGCTGTGATCTCACCACGCCTGCTGCCCAGCCCAGGCTGTAGTGAATCAAACTACATTCTTCTTTCCTGAAAATGGACAGTTTTGCATGTGTTTGAGACTGATGCAACATTTCCTAACCATAAATTAAGTGCTTTAAAAAAAATATGAGAACACATTTAAAGACTGTTAACTCTTCACAAGTTTCAGCAGAGCTCAGTACCACCTCTGAGAAGAGATGGCTCATTTCATATGTACATATCTATGTTATCCAAAGCACCATGAACAGTTCCTTCTTTTACAGCCACGATGTCTTGTCAATCTCCAGCGTTTTCAGATAAATATGAAACAGCAGAACTGAGAAATGCTGCTTGCATTAATTACAGTTTCATTCTCCCTGCAACGGACTTGTGGGATCCTTTTGTTCAAGACATTCCTTCTTGTCTCACATCCTGAGGTCACTGCTGCAGTGATTTGGCACAGTCAGTCTCAGTGTCCCAATCTACTGTGAGCTGTAGGCTCCTGCAGCCAGCAGCAGGTTCCTGCGTGTGAAATGGAGATGAACAACCGGGGTTGATTTGGTCATGTATGTGCCCAGTAGCAAGTCCTGTGAGTTTTCAGGCAAGTTTATGTGTCCAGTGGCTGTAGTAAAGTCATCGGTTTCTAAATCTTCAAATGCCTTCACAGCATCCCACAGACGAACTGTGTTATCCATTGAACCTAAAAGAAAAAAAACCAAAACCCACAGTTTAAAATATATTATTAATAAATAAAATGGTGTATAACAAATGTTTCTGGAGGAGCAAGTTAACAGAAAGTAAAGCTCAGAAAACAAAAGACTATAGCAAGCTTCAAATAACATACTGAATGCACACATAAAAGTTGCCAGTCCTTGCTGCTTTTGCTAAGCAAGTGATTCTACTTTGTCTTCCTCAATTTAAGGAACTAATTATACCATTCCTCTTCAGAATTATGGAATACAATGGACACTTCCCTGTTCCTGGTAAATTTTACCTGATGCTAAAATCTCCCCATCCCTACTGAATCTGAGTGCGTAGATAGTGTCAGTGTGCCCTTTCAATTCGCCGACCATCAAGCCATGCCCAATATCCCACAGGAGAACTCTTCCATCTGTTGCTCCAGTAGCCAGGAATCGTCCATTAGGAGAAAATGCCAATGAATGAATTGGTCCCTAAAACAGACATTGGGGGGCAACAAAAGTTAATTTAAGTCTACTGACATTCAGTCAGTCAAGCTGTGTTCAGAACTGTTTAGCATCTCAGCACAGAAATCACTTTCACACTGTTAGTAACCTGCCTTTACCTTGTGTCCAGTGAATATTCTTACACAATTCCCATTCAAAACATCCCAGAGCCTTATAGTCCTGTCTGCTGAGCCCGTAGCAATATAGTTGGAGTTCGGATGAAATCGAGTACACGTCACATCTGCAAGATGGCCAGCAAAGATCCGTAATGGCTGGTAGTGATCTGTTGCCCACAGACTGAAAAGAAAAGCTTTGTTAATAAAAGAACCCTAAAGAAGTTCAGTCTCGTCTCTGTACCTGTTGGAGCAGCTCTAGAGGAAGCCACAAAAATGCTCAGAGGGCTGAAGCACCTCTGCAACAAGGAAAGAAACAGTTCAGCCTGGAGAAGAGTTGGCTCTGGGGAGACCTTGTGGCCTTTCAGTACTTAAAGGGGGATTAGAAGAAAGATGGGGACAGACTTTTTATCAAGGCCTATTGCAACAGGACAAGAGATAATGATTTTAAACTAAAGGAAGATAGATTTAGTCTAGATATAAGGAAGACATTTTTTACAATGAGGGTAGTGAAACAGCCAGACTGCCCAGAGAGGTGGTAGATGCCCCATCCCTGGATATATTCAAGGTCAGGTTGGATGGGGCTAGTTGAAGACATCCCTGCTCATTGCAGAGTTGTTGGACTAGATGGCCTTTAAAGGTCCTTTCCAACCCAAACTGTTCCATGATTCTATGATCTGTTGCACAATAAGAAAAAAAAGTAATTGTGGAGTGATTTCTTATGGGTCAGTTTATTGAATTAGCAGGAGGTTTTTTTGAAAAATATACTTTTCAGAATGGAGAAATAAAGAATATTCTACCCAACAATTAGAGGAGAATACTTCTAATCAGAGGGTCACATAGGAGGACATAATCTCTTTAGTCACCAGATAATATAATGTGTGTTGAAAAATACAGAAAATCACATTAAAACATTGGTTTTATTTTAATTGACATAAAATAAAATTGATTTTCAGTAGTAGAATAGGCAAGAGTATATCAGCTAATGAATGTCAAGGTTGGTCCACCACAAACTGACCCAGATGAGTAAAAAACACATGCAGTTTCTTACCGAGCCACTCTGTCATGTCCTCCTGACACAAAGTAATAACCATAAGGAGAGAACTGTGTATCCCAAACTGGATAATTGTGTCCTTTATATCCCACCAAACATGTGAATGTTTGGAGACTCCACAATCTCACAGTGCCATCCTCAGAACATGACAACAGATAGTTCCTGTCACAGAAGAAAGTATAGCATATAACATATCAAACTTACATGGGGTGAGTTTGATAATAAATATTGCATAAACACTGTGATATGTCCATGACAGAAGTGTCCCCTCAGCAGCACCAGTTTGGCATGTCACCCATAAATCAGCATTTCAGTGCAGTAAGCAACAATAACCAAACTAAGCAGAACCCAGTCCTAGGCCCTTATGCAAAAAAAGAGATGATTTGACATTGATGAATAATTCTGATGGCACTTAATACTGAGGGGAAGGAGGGGAAAAAAAAACAAAACCAAAACCAAAAAACACCACAGAGGAAATCTTTACTCAGGAATTCCAGTTACATGAAAAAATTACTAGTAAACTGCTACTATGTTATTTTTTTTTAGAGATCTTCTAATACAACTCTGAACAAAATGTCATTATTCTCTGAAAGAGAATTCATATCATGCTCACATTCTTAATTAATAATTATAGACAATATTTGTTCCACACAAAGTTTACTTCTCAGCTGTGTTTCTGTGGTGACTGTTTCCTGACTGGACACAAGCAAAAGCAAAATTTGAGACATTTAAACCTCCTTTCCACTGTCCAGATTCCCATTATTTTGTAAAGGTTTTAAACCTCTTATTTTAAAGATACTGTTCCACACATTCTGAAAATAAAGTCTCAATAGAATATGAGAAACCTGAAGTGCAATGATGTGCACCTGAGTCTTTTAAGTTCTGCAACACTCTCAGTTGTATCAATGCTGCAGTATTTTTCCACTCTATGTCTCGGTTAGTTAAAACCCAGCTTAAACTACAGTTTGCTAAACTGCAGTTTTGCCATCTAAGTCCTAAATCTCCAAAACAGTGCTGGTATTCTCACCTATAGTTGATTTCATTAACAGCTGACAGAGCTCAACACGCTGAGCTTTATGAGCATTTACACAGTTTCATACAAGCTGCATGAGCAAGAATTGCTTTAACCTGGAAAAAGCTGCATTAAGAATATGTTTTCATTCAGTAGCATGCAATTAAAGCTGAAGACAAACTTGTTGGCTTGTAAACTTTTACCTATCAGGACTGAAGCTGGTGCCATAGACAGGTCCACTGTGACCATATAAAATCTTCAACTCACTTGCTGTTTTCTCATCCATGATCCTCTCCAAAACATCATCTGATTCTTTGTCAATGAGACTGAGGTCTGGAAGATTTCAAAGGTCATGTATCAGAATAACTGTCAGAAGTTCAAAGTTATATGTCATCACGACATCATCTCAGTTAAATATCAAGATTAAGAAATGTTTGCAGCTTCAGCAGCATCCAGCTTCAACCACAACACTTTGTTACACAAGCAGCAGAGTTAAAGCAGGCTGGTTTCCATGAATTCGTGTAGGTGTTGAGCTAAGGACATTCTTTTCCAACCTTCTCAGAGTTCCCTCCTATCATTTCCCCCATGGTACCTCTAGACTCTCCCCTAGATCACCCAATCCCAACTGTCGATTACACCCTGTAGTTATCATCCAGTTAAGAAGCAAGATGGCTACTTTCACAACAGCTATGGCTAGTTCCACACTAGTTATGTCTAGTTCCACACTAGTTATGGCTAGTTCCACACTAGTTATGGCTAGTTCCAAGCTCTGTGCAGTGACCGCCTCACAGCAGGTGTATAGTACCAGATTTCTCATTCCTTTAAAACTGTTTCTATTGGTAGTATGTAAGATGTAATCATACATCTGTGCACATATTGTTTCTTCAAAGTGAAGAAGTGCATCTAACCACTGCAGCCAACTCTCCTGTCACAGATATCTTCCCTGTTCAACCAGAACACAAATGTCACAAGTTACGTATGCTCCTATTAAGTGTTATTGTCTTAATTACCTGCAGCTGTTTTCACACTACGTAGCTTTTTTGGAGTCACAGACCACACTCTGACAGTAGAATCAGCAAAGCCTCCTACAATCATGCTGGAGTCATCTGTAATATCCACTGCAGTCAGACCCTACACACAAAATATCCAGTTATATTGTTTGCATCTCTAATGATATATTGCAAATATTACAAAATCTTAAGAACTATTAAAAAGGTAATTTGACTTATTTACAAAAATAGAGAGAATTACTGTAGCATAAACATAAACACACACAAATACTCTTTGAAAACAGTATAATACCCTTTTTTTCAGTATAATACTTCAGTGCAAAACATCTACTGTGTTCTGTAGGAAACACTTAGGACAGGAAAAGCAAAAGAAGGAACATGGAAAACCAAGGAACATGGAAATTTTATAGTTTAAGGAGTCTTTAAAGAGAATTTTGAACATTTTGGAATATAAACTTTGCAATGCTTAATCCAAATACTCCAATTACTCTTGCCAACACTGTTATGTCGTTTTTCTTCAGCTAGAGTGATGCTCATAGTTTTGATTCCCTTTCCCCTTTTACCCAAACTCTTTTACCAACCTGGTAAGCATTAAGGAATGTGTAGAAACAGATGGAGGGCAGGCACTCTGGTCCAAGACGCACCCGCCTTGCAGCTTCCTTCATATTCATCACTTTATCCAGCTTATCAGAGTCTTTCAGTTCAGGCAGAGGAATTCTACACAAGAAGCACAGGTTTATACAACATAAAAGCACCTTCCTTATTCTTAGTCCAAACAAAGAAAGCGAAACCTTCGCATGGAACCCCATACCTCAGTATTCAAATAAGAAGAATTAGAAAAAATGGAAGACTATGTAGAAGACTAACTGATGAGAAAGAGAGCCAGTAGCTTTCAGAATTTCAGACAGGTATTGGATCAAGATGAACAATTAAGTATGACCAGAAAATATTAGTGCGTAACCAAGTAAAATTTCATCAAGAGAAATCTAGATTGACTTGCAGGGCAGTGACAGAGGGTTATATGCTAAGGGTTTCATGACCCCCCTTAGAAGTCTTATGGCTAAAGCTGTGTACAGCCAAAACAGCAAAAATGCTAAAAATGCCATGTGAAGAGCAATGCAGATTTGGCTTGACAAGACTGGATTTTAAAGACTTCTCCACACATCATTTCCTAGGTACCTGTTTTGGGGAGGAGCATTAGGGTCCTGTTTTTTACTTTTTGACCCTACATTATCTTTTTTAGGTTTTTTCTTCTTTGGCTTTCCTTCCTCATTTTCTCCTTCTTCATCTTCATCATCCAAAGGCACATCAAACTCTGGTTCTTTCAATAAGCCGAAGAAAACCTTCAAGACAATAAAAAACCACACAAGATGAAACAGTAATTGCTGTTCTTACTGAAAACTAATTTTTTTTAATGGTAACATTTCAATGTAATAGTCCAAGAAATAGAGCTGCCCTTTTAAAGCTGTTCTGTTTAATATTACAGCATATATTACTGCTTAGCCCATAATGACTGTAGTACACATTCTTCTGGTTTGCCTTAGCCAACTGATCTGGACAACTGTAAGTTCTCCCACCATCTCTTAGCCCTTCTGTAAAGTGGAATCCCCACCCTACCTCATTGATTTGTACAGTACTGTGGTACTACACACACAGCTCTTCTAGTAACAACTGCCAGCAAGTCAAAATTTCATCTGTTGTTCAAAAGAGGAAGCCAAATAGTCAGGTGTCCATTTTAAAACTCCAAAGTAATTAATGAGTTAGTTTAAGTTTAGTTCAGTGGGCTGAACACAAGATTGTCTCTCAAAAGGGTTCAGCAGTTTCATCTACCTGACAGCAATACATCTTGACCTCTCTACTCCTCTCAACAACTGTTTGTACAGTTCTTTTCCTTTGTTCTGTTCATGTTGTCTTTTAAGACCTCAAGTTACGATTGTCAGTCTATTCTAAGGTATCTCCCTGAAAAAACAGGGAGACCTGTAAAAAGTGCAACAATCTTTATCTCCTACCTTTGCTTTATTAGCCTCTCGTTTTGCCTCCCCAGCCAAGCTTCCAACCATAGCGTCTATCTGTTGTTTACTGCGAGGCATTCCATCAAAGATATCAATGTAAAGATGCTCCTGAACAATGTTCCAAATCTGATTGTTCTGCTTTTCCTGAAGATGCCTCTTCAGGAGCTGATAAGAGTCACGGGAAATGCGCAGCACAAACTTGCTTGTTCGGAAATCCAGCATGGTCTCATTACCTTTCATGTGTTCTTTTTTGGTTAAGCTTGACAATACACGGAGGTCATCCTGGTAATAGCACTCCTGATCCCCATGAAATCTATTGAAACAATTTAGGAGATGATAAAAGGTTTAGTCACTCAACTTGTTATAAAATAGTTGCAGCAAGAGACATTTTAACTATTTACAGAACCATCTGAAGAGAAACAAAGTTATCCTTTTGGATTGAAGTATTTCACAATTGGTCTGAATCCACAAAACAAATTAAACGCTATTTTCTTCTCCAGTGATAAACAAGTGAAACATAGTAAAAGTACAGAAAATTACAGATTAGCCAGAAATTAATTTCTTTAAACTTATTTGAAGAATTTCAGTGTATATGCTACGATATCAGCAAATATTAATAGGATTCATTACTTTGGCATCTCAGTGCAAGCTTCCAGTGGTAAAAAATGACCCCACAATCTTTCCCTAAAGATTCAGAGCTCTTCATTGATACTTTTGCAGTAAGGAGCTCATCAGCACACCATTTATATGGTTCAAAATCTGCCAATGCACAGTTCATTAGCTTGCACACCTTTCTAACAGGAGATTGGAAAAGAATTTAAGAACAGTTACTACTACCTATGTGTGGCACTATTACTTGAGATTTCAAATCTCTTCAACTTTAGGGAAGAAAAATAATACATACCCATGTATACGTATATAAAAAACTATGCTACTATAGCTTAAAGATTTAGCCAAAGCAGCAAACACAAAATAACACAAATGTACAAAATGAAAATGAACTACCTTTCAAAAAAAGACTTTGCCTCACTCTCATGTTGATTGTAGACCAATTCCAAGTACATGTGCACAAAGAGAGGATAAAAGAGCTGCGACAATTCTGCCCGGTGACAGTCCAGGGAACACTCAATGAAGTGTTTCAACCCACTGTAGTATTCCTCATACAGCGTCGGGTCCCCTTGCTGGTTGTAGGCCGACAACACCGCGCTCACGTCCGGCTGATCCTCCACAACCACCGCGCCTCCGACTGCAAAAGCACCAGCCAACAACAAGAGCTGCTCAGACAGTCTGCAAGAGCCAGTGAACAAACAGTGGCCACAACCCCCTGGTCAGGTGAGCAAAATATGTCCTGTGCACGTTCAGCACCGAGTTTAAACAATACATGTGAGAGCACATTGGTCCAGCAGCCAATCTCCCAGCACTTCCTGCAGGTTTTTTTTACTTTCCCTGCCAACAGTTACCTGTAAGGTAGGCATTTAGTGCCTAATTCAGCCAGGATTTTAAGTGTAAAGGAAGAAGCCACTAATATCACCAGAATGAGTTATTTTACTGCTAAGGCTAGAAACTCTTAAACAAGGAGCAAAATGTAAGACATTTCCACTATAATTATTTTGCGTCCAGTAAAGAAGCAAGTTAAGTAGACTAAGTGAACAATTCACCAAGAACACCACACAACCATCACAGAGGAGGGACACAACACTCTGACACTCCTGTTCTATACAGCAGTTGTTACACACTTCCACTGTTTTGTCTATTATACAAAAACAACCATATCTGGTGATGTCAGGAACAAGCTGATTTTATGTTGTACACTCACTGGAACTCAGACGAGCAGTTCCTGAAATTCCATTATTCGATAAAGCTGCCTCACAGAACACCTTTAACAACAACACGTAGAACTGAATTATCCAAAGGACATCTCAAGTACTCAGAAACTCGATAAAGAAAGGCAGAAAGCCTCATCTACAAATATCCCGTGGCTCCTTCACCAAAATGCAGCCTGTACATCAGACCTCTGTTCTCATCCCTGCAGCCAGACCCAGGACAATCACCACTAACTACAATGGAAACATCCTGTTCCTGCTACTCTGTGGGTTGTGATGGGACCAAAGACAAGCGGGAGCACTTCTCTCTTCACAGTGCTCCCTGAAAATACGAGGGATACCCTGTCCTGGGTCCCTTGCTCCAGGAGATCCGGATTTCACCACGGATTGTATGGGGAAAGAAGACATCCAGGGACCTCCCGGAAGGCCGGAGTACACTCTCGGTGGTACCGAGGACCTCTCACCGACCCTTGTATCCCAGCATCACGGAGAGCCCCCGAGGCTGCGAGCAGCACACGGGCTCCCCGCCGAGACGAAAGGACCGACCTCGCAGTCTCTGTGGGCCTCACCTTTCCCCGGCGGCACGGCGGCAACTGCAGTCACCCCGGGGCTGGAAGTCGCGACAGTGGCGACGCTGCCTCCTATGGCGACGGCGGCAGCGCTGGTGCCCCGGGCGAGCAGTGCCTCGCCGGAGTCCGCGTCGCTGCCAGAGCCCCCCAGGAGCCCGGCGCTGGCGGGGCTGAGGGCGGCGGTGCCCAGGTCGTCGCCGAGCAGGCGGGCTTCCCGGCGTAGGATCTCCTCGGACTCGCGGAGGTTGCTGCGCCGCAGGAACTGCAGCACGGCCACAAGCGTCTGCCGGTCCAGCGCCGCCGGAGAGGCGGCCGGGCCCGGCGCCGCGGGCTTCGGGGGTGCCGCATCCCCACCGGCTCCCGCCGTCTCTNCTTGCGCCGCCTTCCATTCGCCGGCGGCGCAGGGCCGCCGCCAGGCGCGGCCGCCCTTGCGACAGTGCGGGCAAAGGAAGGGCACTGGTGCCGCTGTCTCCGCAGGCACGCGCGGCTTCGTTTTGCGACGCTGGCGGCAGCGCTTTGCGGCAGCGGGGGAGCGGTGAGGGGCGGCGGTGCCGGGCCGGTGTGAGGGAGAAGGGGCTGCCTGGGCACTGCGGGCATCACGGAGCTCCCTGGAGCGGATCAAGGGTCGCCTTGGGACTGTGTGCNTGGTGAGGCACTGGCACAGGTTGCCCAGAGAAGCTGTGGATGCCCCAGCCCTGAAGTGTTCCGGGACAGCTTGGATGGGGCTTTGAGCAACCTGTTCTAGTGGAAGGTGTCCCTGCCCCTGGCAGGGTGGTTGGAACTAGATGATCTCTAGGGGCCCTTCCAACCCAAACAATTTAATTATGTTACAGAACTAAAACTTTATTTTGAATGAAACTGGTATTGTGGTATTGAGAGTCTTTCGGGACAAATTAAGCGTTCATTAGCGATTCGCTTGGGAAAAAAAAAATTTAAAAGCCATGGGCGATATAAACTATAAACCGGTTGTGGCTCAGCGGATGCGCCGCATCGCAGTCCTGCGTCCTTTAGAACTACATTTCCCAGTGTGCCCCGCGGCGTTCCCGCGCATGCGCCCCGATCCGTGGACGGACCCGTGGCAGCCCCGGTCCGTGGACATGGAGGGAGACACCGGATCCGGGGTCCCGGCGCTGTCGGGCGGGGATGGAGCGGGCGCGGGCCAGGGCCCGGGCCCGGCCGATGAGGACCGGGACATGGAGGGGGCCCCTAGCTGCTCGGGGTCGCGCTCCCTCCCCTTCGAGTTCGAGCGGGGTCGCTCGGAGTCCAGCGGCGATGAGGACGACGACGACGAGGACGACGAGGAAGAGGAGGTGGAGGAGGAGGAAATGGAGGGCGACACCAGGGCTCGGTTCGGGACGGATGACGGGGAGCTCGACTCGGACGACGACCGGGAGGTAAAGGGGGCGGGAGGGTGCCCGGGGCACGCCAGGCCCCGCTCCCGGCGTGCCCCGCGTGTGGTAATGGCCTTTCTATGATTTTTTTTTTTTTTTTTTTTTTTTTTTTTTTTTTTTTTTTTTTTTNTTAATATTTATTTTATTGTTACCCGAGTTCACTTCATCTGTCTCATTTAAGTGAAGCCCTTACAAACTCTCGGCGTGGCTGAGACGGCGGTAGACGGTGGCACGTGGGCGAAATGAATGGTGTTATTTAATGAGGGAAAGAAAGCCCCTTAGTCGGCTTTGAGATGAGAGGAAACGTAAGAATCGAATCTGTCACCTTTTCCAGACACATCTCAGATCGTCGCTATTGAAGAAATTTGTTCTTGTTTGAAGCAGTATTATTCAGCCAGGAAAGCTGTTGTGGACACTACTTGTGTGCATTCCTGATAAATGTTCTTCATGACCAGAATTCTAAGCAGTGACATTTCAGCCTTTGCTTCTATGTGTATTTGTATAATCCGTACGTGTGTGTACAAACACGAGATGGCTGTCTCTTGTCATGCAATCTCCCTCTGTATCTTGATTTGGGATGCCAACTGAGCATTGCTGAGCATTTTCTAATAATGATGTTGTTTGCTGCCCCTATCCATTTCAAGCTTGCTGGCTCTGTGATACTTTGTTAAAAGAGTTTATCCAAAAGAACTTTTCCCAAAATGATTGTTTAAAGTGTTCTTTTTAGGTATGATTCATGAAACAAATTAGGTTACTGTTGTCAAAAACCTCAATTTAGAAGACTAGGTAAAAGTCTTTAGAAAAGAACTGTATATGAGAAGTGACTGATCTGTTATGAAAACCCATTCCTGTAAGATACTGATCCTGTTTTTTTCCCATGGTTTTAAGGCTATGGTATTTTGGAAGCTGCAGGCCAGGAATTTCATGGCTTAGCCTCTGAATTCAAGCTCTTACCCATTGTCTTTGTTTGCAGCGTATGATAAACCTCGCAGAGTTGACCCCCTACATCCTGTGTTCCATCTGCAAAGGTTACTTTATTGATGCTACAACTATTACAGAATGTCTGCACACCTGTAAGTATCTGTCAGTATTGTCTGTCTAAGGGTTTACATGCAAATTCAAACAAATTCAGCTGTTGCAATGCTCTGAGTTCAGAAAAATAATTCTCTGTTTGAAGTGAATGTGTGTTGTGTTTATTCTGTTAAGCGAGATTTATTTGTGGGTATTTTAGGCATCAGAAAATTAATAAATCAATCATGAAATCAGCTTTCCATATTAAGAAGGAAGAAGATGTAAGAAAAGATAAAGCCTAAATAAGACAAAAATAGAGCTACTACATACATTTTCTTAATTTTTTTTAAGTATGCTCTGGGAATTTGAGTGTATAAATGAGAAAAGAAAGTTGAGTGGTTCTGCTTTTAATGGACTAGAAAGTTTCCTAAGCTGTTGTTGATGTGGGCTTGTCAATTGACAAAACCCCATAAGCACCGTGTGGAAGTACCTGTTCAGATACAGAAACAGTGGTCTGCACCCATGGGACGGTTTGTCCATGATCTGATGAATGGAAATGGATGGGTAATAAATAACTGATCTCAGTGTGCTTGTCTTGTTATTTCCCCCCTCAATCCTAGTGCTAACAATTTTTCCCATGCTGACAGAACTGTTTTCTCTCAAAACTAATAAAGCATTTCTGTGAAGCTGACTCTTTCAGCCACACCCGTGTTCCTACCTGAATTCAAGAATCCTGGTTTACTATATCTCCCAAGCCTTCACGTTGCATAGAGGGAAAACTCTCTCTCTTTCCCTTTTTTGGGGCAGTACTCACTAGTTTGTTCTATAGCATGAAGTATTCACCATATTTGCAATTCACAAAGAGGCACAACTGTTAGTAAGGGCAGCATAATGTTGCAAATGCAACTGTGGTGGTGTCTTCAAACTTTCCTGGTAAATGTTATGGAAAAGTTCCCTCTGTTGAGGCTAATGGAGAACTGACTTGATAGCAAGTTATTAATTCTAGGCATTTCCACTCAGTAGCTTCCTTTCACATTTTTAAAGGACTTGTAAAACACAATGAAAATGGCAGAGTTGTGATTTCCTACCTTGTTTCTACGGAAAGTGTTTGTAGAGTGCTTTTCAGAAGTAAATATTCTGTCCTAGCTCTACTCAGGTTCTACACACACACTGATCACTCAGCCATGCATCCATTGGATTAGGAGTGTTCAGTGACTTCATTTTGTCTCTGACAAATTTTGTATGGGAAGTCTGGGTGTATTTACCTCTTTTGTTTAAACAGATGGCACTGTGTAATGGACATGTGACTCCTACGGGGTTTCTTTTCTTTACAGTTTGTAAAAGCTGCATCGTGAGACACTTCTATTACAGCAACAGGTGTCCAAAGTGCAATATTGTTGTACATCAGACACAGCCCCTCTATAATATCAGGTAATAAATTTGTCCCATTTTTATAGATTTGCAACTTGCTTTTAAATGTTTTGTTTTACAGGCTTGTATTGCCTTCCTGCTTGAAACAAAGGAATGGTTACAAGAAACACATTGTGTTCTTCATTAGTATGAGTTTCACACAACAATTAAGATAAAAAGACTCTCTTTATTGTTTTATCTCGTTTGCATCCATTTCTAGGGTTTGTTACCCCTGCCCTGGGTATTTTTATGCATTTGCTCAGTGTTACAGGTAATACAAGCACTTATCTATTTGCTTTGATTTCCTTTTAAGATGAAGACTTTTTGGCATGGTATATTTATTAACTCAAAAAATTGAGTTGTAGTATCTTGAGCTGTTCCTGAAGCGTGGTGCTTTAAACTTTACATGGCTTCTGTTGGAACTCTGCTGTCAGGATGAATATTTAGAGAGGTGTGGAGTTGTTGCTCTGTCACTCCGTGTAACCCCATTTCAATGTTGTATTTGGCATCTTTGTTGCAGTTTAATGAAACCATTTTGTCTTGCACCAAAGACTTTTTTTTTCTGTTTCATAGACTTGACCGACAACTGCAAGATATAGTCTATAAGTTAGTTGTCAATCTGGAGGAAAGTAAGTCCCTTTCTTTGTTATATTACTATCTAGAGATTGAAAAGAACAGAAAACAGAGTAATTCAAAACCTTTTTTTTACTCTGAACTCTTTAAAATAGTTTTCTGATGTTTGGCTATAAGTTGTTATGAATTAACTGTGACAACTGGCATCTTTCTGGCTGTTAAATGCTATTGTGGGTAGTGGTGTGTACCTTATCACGTGAAACACAGCTGTCACTGTATCCAGATAGACATGCAGATAATATTTCATAGTCATTCCTCCTACTTTAGTAGAACTATATCGTATCATTCTGTAAAAAGTTCACTTGTCTCAGTTGAAAAAAGTTGCTAAGACTGATTCTCTCAAATGCTCTTATTTTTTCCCTATTGCCATATTTATTTATCTGATTTTAGATGTGTTCACTGTCTCATCTCATTTGTCTTCAACTTTGAGAGCCAATGAATCTGCACAGTCCCCCTGGGTGGGTTGAGTCAATTATACAATCTAGTGGATATGTATGGACTATGGCTGGTACTGCTTTTTATACCATGAACATATATGTGAAAAATACATGTATATATAAAAATATAAGTGAATATATAAATATAGTATAAAAGTATTGTGCTGTATGTGAACATGGTATAAAATACCATGTCTTGTCATGAGACATGACAGCCAGAAGTTCTTGCAGCTATTTCAGTAGTATTTATGGCCAGTTTCTCTGATTTCCTTCCAGTTTTTACTAACAAAATTTTAATCTAGGTTTCTTGAGTGTCTCAGTCTCCTGAAATACTAGTGATGTTGAAGATCTGGACAAACTTGGAAAATTTTCACTGCTGTAACCACTGAAAATTGGTCAGTGAGAATGGATATTCTCAGCATCTGAAACATTTCAATCTGTATTGTGCAATTTTTTCAGGAGAGAAAAAACAAATGCATGACTTCTATAAAGAAAGAGGATTAGAAGTGCCCAAACCAGGTGAGCTGTAATCACTTTAAGAAACGCTGTTAAGGAAATGCTTACCATATAATTTATTCTTAAGGGCTTTCTTTAAAATATTAGTTCACAACTGAAGTTGGAAGTACTATTGGAAATACAGGATTCTTAATTTTCTGGATATTATAACTTGTCACAGATTTCAGGTTACAAAAATAGACAAATTGGCAGCACTTAAACCCTGATCATGGTTGAATTATTTTAAATTCTGTATTTTGTTTACAGCCAGGAAATATATATAAAATGTGCATTAATGTTATTTTCTGGCTGCTAATAAATAATAGACGTTAGAAAGGAGTAAAAAGAAGAGCTTCAAAGTCTGCTCAACAATGGGGGATTATTCTGATTATTTTGTGTCTTCCTGTCAAACAAACAAAGCTCTTTGCAGAGTGCTGTGCTGAAAGCTATTAAAATTCTGATTCAGATACACAGCGTAGAATGTACGAAGAGCTGATTTAGTAATAAAAAAAGTGGATGAATTTCATGGTCTTTTTTACCTGGTGAGCTATTCTGTTTTGCTCGGTACATGCTAGTATCTTATGCTACTTTTATTTCAAGATATCTTTGCATTTTGGCTACTTGAATATTTTAGCTGTCCCACAGCCAGTTCCACCTAGCAGAGGAAGACCTCGAAAAGTTCTGGGCTCGGTGTTCCGGATCCCACCAGAACTTGACATTTCCATACTTCTGGAGTTTATTGGGTGAGTTGTGGGCAAATGCAAGAGCAACTGACTGACATGAGGGTGCTGCTACCATGTGTTGGACCATAACTAGCTCTTGGTTTTCATTAAATGTGCATTTCTTCCATCTCAAATAGCAGTGGGGAGCCAGTTTTAACTTACAGTGCAATAGTGACTGCCAGCTATGCACAGATAGATGATGCAGGTAATTAAATGTTTAAGATGTAGCTTCCTAAAAGTATAGTTTTAAAATGTAGATGTGTTTTATTTTTAACAAGGTCGTGCAGTCTCAGTAAACTGAACCAGAGCCCTGTCTGTTCCAGTCCCTAGTCTCTGTAGGTGGCAGCACCGTTAATGCTGGATGTGATCTGAGCAAGCACTCAGCGACTCTCAAATAATAGAAAGTTTTTAACATTGTGAATCCACGTACCTGCCTTGATTTCAGTGTTCATTTTCTTCATGCCTGACTTGCAGAAGTCAATGTAGACCTCAGAGCTAGTAAGCTTTTATCTATCTGAGAAACAAGATGACTTTTGAATCTGTCTGTTATGTTTGATTCTTTAGTAGTTTTATTTTAATCTTCCATCATGGGCAGCAAAGCGGGTAATACTGTGCAAATACCATCTATACCATGTGGAACTGTCCACTGTGGTTTTGTTATTTATATGGAGAGAAGCACAGGTTGTTTCTAACAAAAAAAGATGATGGCTTAACAGCATCTACTTTGTATTTTATTTTACTGACTTTTTTTAACCATTGATAATTTATATGGTCAAAATCAAAGAGGTTATCTTGACAATGAGAGATTAGTAAAGCATTTTGGATAAAGAAAACTTGGAATAGATTGGACCAGCCTGTAGAAATTGTTACTTTGAAAGTCGGACTGTTTACATTGTGTCTCTACAGTCTATAATGTGGTCACCCGTGGCTGTGGAACTGTATCAAAGAAAATGACACCCCTAGTGGAAAAGCTTTTTTATGTTTGTTTCTTAGTTCATGACATTTACTTAGCTCTGTCTGGTATCTGGTACATATTTAGAGGTGGAGATACTCAATCACAGTAACTTGAAGGGCCATGTTAATGTGTCGTCTGCACAAGTGTTACGTTTGTTTGCTATAGCAAATGGTCAGGTGATTTATAGCGATGTTTGATTTTTTTGCCATCTCCGGTGCAATGAAAATACTGCATTGTTTCCTCACTCCTATATACGTACTTGCTAATGCAATGCAAGAATAATGAAATGTCATATATTGGCCTTAATTAACTGAGAAATTTACACATTGCAGTACAAGAAGGAGGTGTGGGTGATCAGTGGTAGATCACATCCTCAAGCTATGCAAATCAGTGAACCTTGGCTGAAGCCAGCTGGAAATCTAGTCATTTGCCATCTTTGTGTGTATTTCACATTCCAGAAAAACACATGCTGCTTTCCCGAGTTTCTAGATAGCATTATCATTTATATTGTCATATGAACAGTCTGGAAGGCCAACATCTTGCCCAGAGAGCCCCTTAGGTGGTTGGGTGTGTTCTATCAGTAAGTTCTCAAGTATTGTCTGTTAAAGTTCCAAATATCAAGGATCATGAAGTATGGGTGGTTAAGCAGCATCAATATTGCAACATACTCCTATGGAAATTATTGTTATGTTGTGTTTGAAAATGTCTTTAGGCTGTGTTGGGTTTTATTCACATTTTATGTAGACAAAACTTACCATCATAAATAGCTGATTTCACATGAAAAATGGAGCAGAAGAATAAAGGGTAGGAGGAAAAGATATATAAATTCAGTCTAATATTATTTCATGTTAATTGAAAAGAAGCACCTGAGTTGGGAAAATAAGTTTGATATGCAAGACTCATAAATCAGCAAGTCACTGTTAAAATAAAGAGCCTGAGGATATTAATAACTCTTAATCTTGGCAATTTTGACTATTTACTCTTGTCTTTTCAGAGCTAACGAAGGCACAGGGAATTTCAAGGTACAAATGTGACTAAATTTTTCTCTTACGGTTTACTTCAGAAATAATTTTAACCTGAGTATATTTAATTTAGTTTGGTTTTCTTATACTGAGTGCAGCTGGAGCTTTCATCAGACTAATAATAACCAGTCTTGTTATATAGTGTATTTCAAACCTATTGTTTTATAACATCACACACTGTACAGCATTTTTTCTTCTTTTTATCCTTATATTTCACAGTATTTTTTCATCATCTTTTTTCATCTTCAGTATCACCTCCTATCCTTTCTGTCTCATATTTGCCCTTCTTTTTACCTTATTGTTCATCCTGGGTCTTTGGGTCACACAAAACATAGGGCTGTTGGAAACATTTTAAAAATAATCAGTTGCTGTTTATTTTTTAAATGTTTAAACAGCATCTGGAGTCTTAATGCATATTTAGTCCTTTCCCTCTGAGGTAATCTGCAAGTAGATCAGAGAAGGGTTCAGAAAAATGTAAGCTGTTTCCCTGTTATTGGGCTCTCACTTGGATTTGCAGTTTATGAGGGATTAGTGCCAAAACCTTTAACTTAACTTTACCTTAAAATCTTTATTTATTCTGTGCAGCCTTTGGAAAAGAAGTTTGTGCGTGTTTCCGGGGAGGCAACAATTGGACATGTGGAGAAATTCCTCAGAAGAAAAATGGATCTAGACCCTGCTTGTCAGGTACGTCACTCACTGTGGCTGTCACAAGTTGTCTGTGCTTTGGACAGACACTTCCATTGTTCATTAAATTCTAGAAGTAAAGTTAGAGTTTTTTATGGAGTAAGGATTAAAAAATTAATTGTTTGCAATGTGGTGATCTGCAAGGAACAACTCTTCTAACTCATTTGCAGCTTGTTCAGGTTTTCATAGTACTGTACTAATTGAACAGAATTTCTAAAGTGCCATGTAAAATTTCAGCCAATGAAATTCAAAGCCAAGAGATTCTACTTTTTCAAAGGTAGAACTGGACAGCAAAGTGGGAACGTGGGAGCATGCAAAGGCAGAGATAGGTGCAAGCTGAATAGTAGTAAAATTTAACTGAAGGCAAAAAAGGGCTAAGAAGGAATTATACTATGGATGGATGTGTTGAAATGAAAGGTATGAATGCAAATACAGACACTTTCTTCCAAATAAGAATTCAAAGGAGCATAATATGGTGCAGAAGAATTTAGCTTCGTATTTCTCATTCTGAGAGGAACTGTATATCAAAACCAATTTCCAATTCTTCAGTGTATTTCAGTAGCCATTCAGCTGAGAAAGTGCAAGAGTTCCATAATGTGTAAATAATTCTTAAAGCTGTCAATTCCTGGAGGATCAAGCTGATGCTGATGTGAATAGGCAAATGGTAGAAGTTTAGTGCTGGGTTTGGAGTTAAGGCTGTTTTCATACAGCAGTAACTGTGAGACAATACAGCATGACTGTGTGCCTCAGTAATGAGAATTCATGCTGCTCACCTTATCAGTGGGGACAAAGCAAATGAGATATAAATTATTCATCCTGCAGAGGAATTAATGTATTTTTATTTGCTGATTTCCTCTCAGTGAGAGTGTGTGGCTTTTACATGGTGGTGACTTAATATTCTAAACAAATAAAAATATCCTCAAAATGAGACTGGGGGAACTTCTTGCATTATTTATTTGCATTGTTTTGTTGTTATTATTTGAGGGGAAGGAATTGTTTTGTTTGTTTGGATTTCTTTAAGTAGTACATCAAAATCTCAATTTTCAGGAACACTGAATATCTGGAATGGAAACTGCAGGTATCCATCTTTTGAAATCAACCTGGGCCTCTGTGTTGGGTGTCTCAGATTTTGCTATCTTGAAATCATCTGTTAGAAAACTTGAGAATTTTTCTCCCATTAGTTACTTTCTACTTGGACTTTGCCAGACAGGTAGAATCCCCTAATAGTGGATAAATGTTACTATATCTCAAAAGCTGATGATTTCATAGACTTTCTTTCTCAAGATGTTGCTTGATGCTGAGCCAGTCACTCCTATCTCTGCTAGTATCTAGTTTGCCATTGTGGTGTAAGGCACAATCATTGGCAAGTTCTAATGCTTGGTCTCTTCTGTGCGAGTCCAGCCTGTTTGGAGGAAATGATAAATCTTTTTTCTACAGACAGATGCCTTGACCACCTTTTTTCCCAGCTTAAATTACGTGCTCCTATATTTTTTTTTAGCAAGTATTTTTTTTGGTCATTAGAAACCTGTAGTTGACTTTTATGCCCCACATCATGACTGTTTTCTTGAAGATATACGGCAAAATTAAATTAAAATTAAAAAATTAAGGAATTAGGGAAATGAAGCTGGAAGTATTTTTTTCTAGCCTGAGTGATCATTTGTTTGTCACATGGGTGCTAAGATTAAAGGAGTGTATGTACTGAGCTGTCAGCTTCTCATGGTAGTACACAGAACTGAAGCTGATGGTTTGTTGGTAAACGTGCAGAAAGTGAAAGAGATGCCAGATATGTCATTGAAGATTAATAAACCTAATGAATCGTGTCTTACTCCAGCTTCACCAGATAGCTAATAAAACAAACTGTAAAACAGAATTAAGAAGAACCTGATTGTGAATTAGTACAGGCAGAAGAATGTAGAGAAATAGGTTACAAACTATATGTGCAAAGAATTTAAATGTAGAAGATTCTTTGCTGCTTTTTTAGTTTGCTGTAGAAATTTGGAAGTGCTGAGGCCTACAGTGATTGCTGTCAGCTTCCCCAGAGTATGTTAAAGAAGAAATAGATACTAACTTTGGACAACAAGCTCTTCCTTTTAATATTACTTCTTTAGTCTTAATTTCCAACTCTTTTCATTACCTAAAATAAACCATTTTTATATAAAATGTCTTGAGTTTGGTGTGTTTAGCTTGGGACTAGAGTCCAAGAATTAGATTTCCTTGGGAAGCTTGGAAGTTTCTTTCAGAAACATGTTTTAGGCATATTGAGCCAAAATGCACTACATTCACAGTATTTTTTCCTACATTTATCTTCAGAAAATTTATTGCAACAGTGTTGAATTTTGTCTTACTTGGGACTTGAAAAGATATTTCCTCCTTTCTCTTCTCGGTATATCAATTGCATTTTTGGTTTCATTGTTGAAACTTCTTGTAAGGACACTAACTGTGATTGTTTTGTGAGTGCAGTTGGTTCCTACTGAATATCAGCTTAGTTTGACAGTCTGCAAAAGCACTATTTGAGAATGTTTCAGTCATTCCCTGTTAGATCTCATTTGGTGACCAAGTGATAAAAGGTATGTAACCCACCCCCCTGAACTCCTGGCTCTGCTTGGACATCTCTGACTTAATCTTTTCATGTGGAACACGAGCTAATACTTGCCCTTCTTCATTGACTTGCACAAGTGCAATGGATTTAGGTTAATGAAAATGTGAAATAAGCCATCTGGCTCGTGTGTGACAGTATATATAGAAGTCTAAAAAGCCGTTTTGAAGCTACACTCTTTGTTCTTTTTTCCTACTCTGAGGCTTCAAATTACTTTCAGGCTTCTGTATTTGCATTTGCAAATGGATTATGGTTTAAATTCACTAGTTTGTCTGGAGGTTAAGGCTTCATTTATTTTTATCTACCACTGGAGCTGACAGACTGTAGTTTACTCTTTCTGATGCTTTGTTTTGAACTCTGGGCAATGATTAATTTTCTGTTTGTGATTATGTGTACTTCTAATTACGAGGTCTCTCTTGAATATTCTTGCTGGAATTTGTTGGGAGAGGGTAAAAATAATTTTTTAGAAACTGAAATTGCCAGTGTGATTTCCTCTGAGGTGCTCCTGCAGCAGCAGTATTCCTTTCTGCTATTTCTTCTGTAAGGATGAGAGAAACTGCTGAAAGATGTGCAGCTCAGCTGCTCGGAATTCATTAATGTAGCTGATGGAACAGAAGTGTTCCATAACCAGATGTGCATTCCTGAAAGTGTGTGTGTGAACTGCAGCCTTGGGGGAGATGGGAAGAAAGGAGTCTGCTCATACAGTGTAGTTGTTGATGCAATTTTTTTATACCCGTCTTAGACCCTGGAATAAAAGCATCCAGGGCCTTTGGAAAGTAAACAGCAGCTAGAGGAAATGGGAAACTCTGACAGCTTTTTTATTAACTAGCCCAAATACTCACATCAGTCTCTAGACATTTGTGTTTTCCTTGTCTTTCCCTGGGTAGGATGAGTTGATATAGAAACTACTGGTTGAAGTCTACTGCTTTCTGGGCCAAATTCTCCCTTGGGCTGAGTCTTATGTGAGATGTCCCTTGCATGAACTTTTTCTATTTTTATTTCTGTCTTAGTGAGCATGAATTTATAATTGTTTGTTATGGTGGCTTTTAGACGAATAGCTCTAATAGCAGACATGCCACCAAAAGAAACAAAATGGCATAATGGAAAGCATACTTTATTTTAATAATAATTTTAACAGAAATGAGTATTCAGCAGATCCACCTTCATGTTTCCTTTCAGCAAAATGTCAAGCTACAGTTATTGCTGTCTCAGGCAATCAGTACTAGTTGGCTTCAATTTTACCAGTCATTTGAAATTTTAATAAATTCATAGCACTTGTGGTGCTGGTGACTCTTTTGTAATGGAACATATTAATTCCTGTATGACACAAAGATTCCTCTGAGACACATTTCACAACTTATTTTCCCACTAACCTGGGATTTTTTTTTCATTGTATGTTTTATTCTCTGGTCCTTATAGAATGAATGCTAGCATAACAATTAGCAGGCAGAATTTCAGGCTTTGGTGCTGGAATTAGGGGATTAAGCATTTGGTACTCAGAGAACTCTAATACAGTAAATGTGAAAAACTCCTCTCAATTTATTATTAGACACTGGCTCTTTAAGTTTCTATTTGAAACTGGAGCAGCAGGTACAACAGTGAGATACTTTCAAACAAGCATTCTAATTCTGTTTTGAGAGATTTTTAGCAGCTGCAACTGTCAGTTTGCATCCTGTATTGGTCAAACAGATTAGATTTTCTATTTCTGTAGAATACATAAAACATTTATGTGTTATGTTTCATTGGGAGCAAGACTGAGTTTTCAGTGCCTTATGCTATAAAAATAGTAGAAGTAAGCTTATAAAGCAAAAGTAATTAAACTCGTATCTCTGGAAAGCAAAGCAGTCATGTTTGTCTTCCTGCAGTAATAACTGTAGAGGTTAGAATGGATGGAAGATAGCAGAAATAACTGCAGACAGTTTTCCAAAAGAAAAATATATTTTTCAAGTACTGTGTTAAATATGTGAGTATATATGGATCAATATCTAATCAGTATTTACTGTTATGTCCACACGAATTGTTACTTCCCAGCTTCCTCCTGGAAGCTAAAAGCAGAAGTATTACCAGGCAGTTTACATCTCCTGCACATTAAGAATTGAACATGAAGAGAGTATTCTGCATCATTCTCATTCAACACAGGTGGTGCAGTAAATTAGTTCTTTTCAAGGTTCTGCGGGGTAGAATTCCCAAGTCTCAGAACAATGTGTTCTGCCAGCATAAATCTTACTAAACCTTGTCATGAAGAGCAAGAGAGAGGTAGTGGGTCAGCCTGCAGAAGAAGATAAATCTGGGGGAGTGGAATAGCTGCAGCACAGAGTGCATCCTGTGATGGCAAGCGGCTGTATAAGACAATACGTCATGATATTGCAGTGTGCTCCCCAACTGCTGCAGGGGCAGAGCTTAGGCAGTTCCCTTGCAGAAAGCTGTGGGATTGCTCGTTGTTAATGCTCTTGACTTCAATTCTGAGGTCTTGTCAATTCACAAATGAGAGCACTCTCATTTCCTTATCTAGAAATTGCTCATAAGGAAAATGTAAGCAAGCTGCAGTTGAGAGAGAAACAGTGCTGTGTTAGCTGCTCTGATTTGGAATGTTAGAGACTGAATTTACATTAAATCCACAGTAAATCCGTGGTAACTTTTTAGAGAAGCCTATTTTTCATAGTAGTCAAGGCAAGGAATTCCAAATACCTAATTATGGTTTGTGTTTTCCACAAAATTACTGTGTTTGTGGGCAATTACTGAACAAAAGTGCCTCCTGTGGGGTTGCAGGCACCACTGACAGAGTTCAGCTGCAGTAGAGGACAATGTGTGGAGCTGCTGAATATGCCCTGCAGCTGAACCCCAGGAACACTGACTGAGTGCATGCTGAAGGAGGACTGTGTGATGGAACTGCTGACAGTGGCATGCACCAAGATGCTCATTTCTATTAAGACACTTCTCCCACAGTTTTAAGTGGAATTAGTCACGTGTTTTCTCCCTCAAGATGAGAATGAGGGTGGCAATGGCTCTTTCTTTTGTTGGTGGCACAAACAAGTTTCCCTCTTTTGCAACTGATGAATGATTCCAGATGTTTGTGTGATTGTGTTAATACATGATCCAAATTCCCATTAAATTCATCACAGCTATTACTACATAGCCTGTTTCAGTGGACACACCAAACTGAATGAAATGTCCTCTCTGTTCAGCAGTGAGCCCAGGTCAGGGCCATGAGAGGCATTAGGGCAGAGCAGTAGTGCTGTGAATGCTAAATACACTTGGACAACAGAGCTAAAGATGACTTTAGTGTCTAACGTGCTAGCACTGAACTCTGCTAATAAAATTGAAAGGGTTTGGATACTGTTTTGCTACTCCAAAGGTAAGTTGGACTTTAACCATGCTTGTGTTTTTTCACAGGTGGATATAATATGTGGTGATCACCTGCTGGAGCACTATCAGACACTGAGGGAAATTCGTCAAGTCATTGGAGAGAGTGCAGTACAGGTAGGTGGCAGCTGGGGGTTTGTTCCAGGTTTTCTGTTTTGAAACAAAGACTTCTCTCTTAAGCCCTCAGGTAGCACCAGCCGGTCTGAAGAAGTCACTTGGAAAAATCCCTCCAGTTTATGCAAAATCATTTTTACCTTCTAAGTAGAGTTGACAGCTGTATGTGTTCTTGGTCTCATGATGGTCTGGATATGAGGGGTTTGTGTTGGGTTTTGTTTTGGGGGGTTTTTTCCCACAAAACAAGCTGCTACCTTACCAGTGATAAAATGTACCAGCCAATCTTTCAGTTAACGTTCCTTGTTTTTCCTCTCTGGCAATTGCATCTCTGTGGGAAATCAGGGGACAAATCCCAAATAAGGCTGTCCTTGTGACTGGGTCAGGAGAATAAACTTGCTCATAAAAACACAAACTAAAGATAGAGCGTAATGAATGCAGTAAATCTGCTTGATGCATATTGTATTGGTTCTGGTCACAGCATGAGTGTATGGCCAGCTATTTCTTGTTGATAACTTGCTGTCTTTAGTGTTGCTGGCTTTGCAAATAAGAATGCGTTTTTAAAAATGCATTTTTTGAGAATCTTTTCAAAGCATCTTTAAAGGATCATGCCATTTTAGAAGTACTGCAAGAAACAGTGAAGTACTCTGCGAAGTGCATTGTAAGATAGAGATGTAAAATTGTGATGTGTGGTAAACTGTATATTAATCTGAACTTGAAAGTCTGAAAAGTTAGTATTTAATACAGTGGAAAGAAATAGGATTAGATTGGTATTTTATTTGGAAAGCAATCTTAGCAGATAGCAGAAGGGCTAAAATAGTAGCAAAATCAGCTCTCCTCACTTTTTTGTGCACACAGATGCACAAACCTTTACATTTAAAATTCTTGCTGAGCTCTCTTATGCTACAGGAAGGCTTCTGTGTTTAGAGCAGGAAGTGAAAAAGCTGATTTTGAGATCTCTTGGACTTCACATCACTTGTACCTTACTCTAATCATGAGGAGGGGTCTCAGAGTCAGGGCAGAGGTATTTGGCTCATGTTAATGTTGGCAGACATTAGAAGTCTGTGAGGCTTGTGGTTTCTGCAGTTGAAGGGAATAAATGCCACACCTGATGTCTTAGCTGTTTTATAACAGCATGAAAAAGAAATGAAAATGTAACCTAACCCAGTTTGAGGAGCAAAGGACAGAAACTGGGAGGAAGTGGGTACTGGTAACAAACTTGTTTCTAGCATTGAGTCATTGTAAGTAAATTCAGCAATTGGCACATAGTGGTGGAAGTGCCCTCTACTAAAAGCTTCAGTAAATGGCAAGGGGATGATGTATTTCTCAGTCCAGGGGTATAGTCACATATATGGTTTTACACTTGAGCTTAGCATGAAAGCTTTTCATGTATGAGAAAGGCTCTTGGGGGAGCATTTCAAGGAATACTGCATCAGTTTTGTTTCTTGTCAGAACTGGGTCTGCCTGATTGATGTTTAGTGATAAAGTACCAGTCAGCGCCTCCACAAAGAGAGCAGTTGCCTTGGGATGCATTCTCCAGTGATGTTTCAAATCTAATTTATTACCAAATCAGTATGCTAGCAGTTAATTCTCTCAAGGCTTCTCTATTGGACAAACAAATAGAAAAAAAACATCTTGGCTTTTTGTAAAGTCTTGTTCTTTCATAGTCGCTTTCGACAGGAAATTTGATAGACCGGGTTCATCCTTATTTTCTCTTCATTTTATTAGAAGACCTGTTAGATGCCAAATAGTTACAGTAGGAATGTTACTTCTTTTTTGATATTGAAATAATTGACATCTTCATGTTCTGTGGTCTAACATTATAATATTTTTTAGAAATCAAGAAGATGCATTTCTGGGATTAAAAAAACCTTGGAAACTATATTTTAGATAATTACCCATGAAAAAAATTCCAACGAATAGGTCAAGTCTAAAATGGTGAGGATTTTTTGTTTCTCACCAGGATCTGAAATTCAATAAGAGGCACAGTTGTCCTGGCCAGTGAAACTACAAGTACAGAGGAATGTTTGATTAATTTTACATTAAACTCCAAGGGCATTGTGTGCCTTTGTAACTTTCCAACCTTTCCAAATCAGTGTTGGAGCTTGGAATGTCCCTAACTCCTCTCACCAGGATGCTGAGACACTGTTCAAAACTGCTGTTGTCATTTACAGGTTTCTGAGGTTCGTTGTAGATGCTTCATGCAAAGAAAACAGCTTCAGTAGCTACTTCTGCAACAGAAAGTCATTTGAAGGAATAAACATTGGGCTCCTTTATTTAGATGAGTACAACCGCTGTTAGAGGAGAAAAATAGCACTATTCTGAGTCACATTTTTCCCTTGCAAGTTCATTCATGTCAGCAGTTATTCTTTTTGCTGGGAAAAGTGATTACAAAAATGCAAATAAGTTTCTCTTTGGCAAATATATTAATTTTAACATGCATTCTTTGGTAGCATTTTCAGTGCAGCATCACATATGTTGTGTGTGATTTATTTTTCTGGACCATAATCACTGGGGGTTTGTTAGTGGCTTTTACTTACACTGAATGGTTGTTAAGATTTGTTTGTGAAGATTCTGGGTGTTGTATTTCTTTTTTTCTTTTTCCTGGTGACTAGCACTGTGTAGTGATGCCTTAGAGCCTGAGTAAATGAAAGTCTTATGGAGGTGCAAGCTAGCAGGATTTTAGCTCTTCTGGATACATTTCTGCCTTTCCAACAAGTGTGGGAAGACCAAGTGTGATCTGATGATAAAATAAACATTCCTGACACTATCCTCATAGTAACCTATTTGAGTTGTTTTAACTGGAGTAAATCGGCAACTAATTTTTATGGTTGAATGTAAGCAATTAACGTGTTCATTTCTGAGTAGTTGATAGTAGGCTAAAAAGGAATCAGGAATAAATCTTGTTTAATCTTGTAGATGCCAAGATATTTTGACATTTCTGAAATTGAGTGGTTGGTTAAATCTTCCTAATTAGCTGAAAGTAGGATTTCTAGCTCTGTTTAGGGCAAAACCATAAAAAACTCACTGACAGAATTTATATAATAAAAAGCAACTTTGCTTTTTTTTTGTTTGAGCAGTGTAAATCTTGTGGACTCTACTGCAAGGAATGATCAAAGACACTCACATTAACTTTTAAGGGCTCAATTTTGTTGCCAGGCATTGAGATCTGCCTGTAATTAAGAGTTTGATCAAGTAGCTGAGGAAGGAAGCTGATTATTAACTAAATGGGATATAACTTCTTCCCCATATTACGTTCCTCCCCTCTTCTGAATAAATGCAACCTGATCCAAGCTGATGGTTATTTTCACATGTCTAAAACTGGGCCTTCTCAGAGTTCTGCATCACTGATGGATATAATGAGCTTACACATGGGAAAAGCTAAAAGGAGTAGCTTCCTAGATGTCCTTGGCCCTTGGCACAGAGGTTTGGCTTATTATAATGGTCTTTTTGTAGCTCTCACCCTTATTGTAACTCAATGCTATTGTGTTATTTTTTGGTCTCCTGAGCTAAGCAGCAGGAGCTGTGCTCTAATTTAATTACTGTGACCTTTTAGCAGACATTTCCTATGGAAGTGTTTTACTCTTTGCTATGGGGTTATTGAGTTTGGAAAGTAGGGCACTTTTTGTTGCTGCTCCTCTTAGAACATCAAAAGGGCTGTATGCTCTGATGTTTTGGGCTGTCAGTTACACTCTAAAGTTTATAGTTGGGTGTAACAGGTGGGATCCTTTGCTGTTTTTTTAGGTCAGGGTCACAAATGTGTGTCAAAGGACACTGGAGAACTTTACTTTTCTGTGGTGCCTGAGTTGGCCTTGATATTTGTAATGAGCAAATTAATGAATGACAGCTCATTCTCTGTTTGGACTTCCTCTTAATAACAGTATCTAGAGAAAGCACCTGAACATAGATAGAAATGTGTAATACTTTATAAGTGAATAATTACAGAGTAAGTGCCAGTATTCAGGTAGAGAAGGAATTGCAGTGGGTTTGGCCTTGGGTTAACAGGGCTATTTCCTTTAAATGTCCTACTGCCAAATGTACCATTTCAAAATTATTCATTAAAGAATACATTGTAGCATTTTCTTCTTGTATAAATATTTCTTTCCTTTAAGAAACTGGAAAATAGTGGAAAAAGTGGTTTTGACCACAATTTTTCTGGAAAAATAAAGTTTTGAGTATGTCTTATTTTCTCTTTTGAAGGAAGTAGTAGGCACAAGGAATAAGTACCTTTGGGAAGGTAAACTATGTTTTTATGTGCCAAGAGTTCCTGAGTAACCTCTTAGAACCTGTTCTACCTAACAAAAAGTGAGGACAATCAGACTTCTTGCTTCATGTTGCAATGCTGCTATCCCAATTTTTGCTAGTCACCTAGTGAGTTAAAGCTCCTGTCTTCTCCTGTATCATTTCAGGAGGTAGCAAGGAATTCCTGGTTATTAGCAGGATGAGAAGATAAAGAAAAGTCAGTGAGTTGGTACTAATACATTATCTTACATCCTGTGTGTTAACAGATAAAAACATCTGAAGCAAAATATAGTAGAAGCTCTAACATGTCAGTTGGTACTAATGTAGTTCTCTCTTCAAAAGAAAGCTTTTTTTGAAGTCTGTCCTTATAAACAGGTGTAATGCAATGTCAGATTCCCTCTGGATCTGTGGTGGAGGCAGACTAAGTGCTATGCCTTTCAGCAGCTGCCTGTGAATTAAGTGACATAAGTGTGACTAATGGGTCAGAAGTGTCCTGTTTCACAGCTTGAGAGGGTTTTTTTATTATGTCGAGCAGTCTTTGAAGAGGAAAAACATGAGTTAATAAACTAATAGTTTGTCATTTGGAAGATTTTTTTATCCCATGCATTTATTACTTAATAGTATATATAGTAATAGTAGTCTGGATTCTTCTGCTACAACTTTTGGCAGCACCTTCTAGAACTACTTAATGGATTACATTTTTTTCTGCTCCACAATATCTTGTGGAAATCAGCATGACTTGTAAACAAGAGCCTATTGTATGAAGATAATGCCATTATAACTTTAAGATAAAAGCAGTACTAGATTTTACCCTTTTTTTAGCACCTTTTTCCATCTCAAAGAGGATAGGAGAATACAGTTATTTGCCTTGATACTTCAAAACTGGTGTTCTCCATATGGAAGGGACAGGGTATAAAATGGTGAGATTGTACCTGGGGTCCTGCCATGCAGTTGTTGTATCAGGTGGTGACAGAAATGCCTCGTGGAGAAGGAAAAGAATGAGACAGTTTCTTTCTCTTCTCTCTAGGATGGTCTGCTTGTACTGCACTATGGCCTGGTGGTATCTCCACTAACTTAAAGGTTGCTGGAATATCAGAAGGCAAAAGCATCTGAAGGTTATGGAGCTTCTTCACTTCTGTTTCTCACCAAAGAAGCCATCGCATTTCCTGTGGCAGGAAGCAAGTGAAAGGAACCACTACTAACTGCTGTGTGCTTGTAATGTAACATCTGACTTTACCACTGTAAAAAATTGCAGCTTCTGTAAGTACAGCTGTAGATGTTGCTATGCTTCATGTTACAAATTACTGTCTTCAAATTTCACTCAGCTCAGGGAAATTAAATGCTCGAAGTAGCTAAATTTTTTTACTTTCTAAAACCACAAGATTTCACAGGGTGAACAGCCTTTTTTTCCTCTAAGCTCTGAGACGTCTCTTGCTGTCTAAGTGTCTAACTACAACAGTGCTCTCAGGGATGATCTTCAATGAGTAGTAGAATTTGTTTTGGGGAAGAGACAGTCATTTTGCCTAAAAAATGTATACTGTGATCATCTGTCTTTGGATGTGATTTGGGGAGAGGAAGGAAACTTCAGAAATGCAGACCAAAATAGCTAGAAAATGATGCAGCATAAGCATTGTTTTTTGAGAAGTAGCATTAAATTTGTTGTTTTTCTTGAAGAAAGACAATTTTGTTTGCACTGGAAATCTATTTGCTGGTAGTTCGGCTTATACCAAATGGTGGATCATTCATCTCTAGTCTGAATGGAGATGAGCTGGCTGTAAGCTGGTTAAACTATGCATGGGGAAAAAAAAAAAGTAGCACCTCTTTCTACCTGCTTGCTGTATATAAAGTCACTGTCAACCTGATTCTGCTATCATGTAAAATCCGTCAACTGACTTGACTGTCAGGACCATAAATCCATTCACTTTAGCACATACCTCTCCAGCAGCTGTGAAAGCTTTTTCCACTCTTTCTAATGTGTTTTAGTGCATTGTAGTGAAGACCAGGGTTGAGTAATGTTATACCTGCTTGTTACTACCAGATTCACAGAGTGCATTAGGTGACTTTAATTTTAACATGTTAAAATACTAAGTTTTGTGACAACTGTAACACTTCAAATTTTTTTCTGTTTTAGATTTCCTTGTTGTCTTGTGCAGCATTAAGGACCAGAGTGCTCCGTGTGTTATGGTCTTGCTGCATACTGGGTCATCAGTGTGGAGATTCATGAAAGCTTCCATTAGGCACCAGGTTCCTTCCCTTTCCTACAGTCGGTGTAGGGTGAAGGAAGAGATTCCTTTGGAGGGCATTTCAGAGCATCTAAGTTACAGAACCACAGAATTGTTGGGGTTGGACAGGCTGCTGGACATCATCCAGTGCAACTGCCCTGCCAAGGCAGGGTCACCCAGAGCAGGTGACACAGGAATGTGTCCAAGTGAGTTTTGAACATCTCCAGAGAAGGAGACTCCCCACCCTCCCTGGGCAGCCTGTTCAGTGCTCTGCCACCCTCAGTGTAAAGAAGTTCTTCCTTCTTTCAGTCCTCCTTTCTTTCTTTCTTACAGTCAGTTGGTGAGGCAGCAGCAGCAACTGAGATAAGTCCAGGGATAAGGGTTTGATTAAGCTGTGCAGGGGTTCTGGAGCTTGGGGACACCTGAGCAGCAGCCCTGAGCTCCATCCAGACCTGGAAGCCCTGGGCAGCCAGTCAGGCATGGAGGGGACATTGCCAGGAGCAGCAAGGGAGATTTAAGCCTCCCTGAGGAGCAGAGCAACCCTTTGTGGCCTCTGCTGGACCCTCTCCAGGAGCTCCTTGTCTTTCTTGTGCTGAGGATCCCAGAACTGGACACAGCACACCGGATGTGGCCTCACCAGGCTGAGTAGAGGGGTAGGATCACTTCCCTAGGCCTGCTGGCCACGCTCTTCTCAATGCACCCCCAGATTCCATTGGCCCTCCTGGCTGCAAGGACTCAAATGTATTTGTTCCCTGTCAGCCTAAGAGGACTGGCATCCTTTGTCTAAAGAAAGCTTTCATGAATCCTCCCTCAGGTCTTTACAATAAACATTGTTTTGTGTGTGAAGGTGGCACCATAAGAAAAAAAAGTTTTGTTTGAAGTAATTCTCGAGATGCTTCTAAAAATTGTAACAAAAAGCTTTTTTAGCTACAAACTCCTATTTTACCTTTAAAGTTTGTATAAAAGTAGTGTTTAAAATGCAGCAGAAAATGAGATTATTTTGTAAACACTTTGTGAGTTGTGTTGATAAAAGATTATATATTGTAACAGTAAAATAAACTTTATTTTAGCCAATTTAAAATTGAGCCCTTGTGTTTCTATACCATGTTTTCTGTGTCAGCCTCAAAATTATAGCAGATAATAGTTAAACTGCTGAATGTGCTCTGGGGTTGTTGGAATGACAAATTTCAATTAAGAGGCTGAGTGGCGAAGGGTCTTCACTGGAGCTAAGTGTGGTATTGTTAGCTGGAATAACATGAAATCTCTGGGACTCTCCTTTTAATGAGGATTTTGGTGAGAAATAGCTCAGTAAACAAGTTAAGATGATTTTTCCACAGAAATACAGGAGAAATAATCCTGTGTAGTTAAAGGACCCCTTTTTCATCAACAAGAACATCTTTTTGTGAAAGCCACCTCTCGGTTATTGTCTTTCATGTTTATGGCTGTTGTTCTTGAGTCCCTGTGAACTGAATCTTTCTCTGCCACTGGAATCAAGGCATCTGTTTCAAATACTTGATATTGCCCCTTTCTGTTCCATTATCACTCAGGGGTTTGTTTTTGATTTATAGGTCTGGGCTAAAAAATCATTATCAGTATAGTCCCATTTTACATTGCAAATTCACCCCTAACCCTGGCTTGAACTTCACGTCTACAGAACAGCTCATGTGCAGAGTTTAACAGCTGTATAAAGCTGATAGTTAATTCAAATTAATGTCATTCTAGGATGCATGTGACTTCCATGGCCCCAAGAGGGCTGTGCNTTCGGCTTATACCAAATGGTGGATCATTCATCTCTAGTCTGAATGGAGATGAGCTGGCTGTAAGCTGGTTAAACTATGCATGGGGAAAAAAAAAAAGTAGCACCTCTTTCTACCTGCTTGCTGTATATAAAGTCACTGTCAACCTGATTCTGCTATCATGTAAAATCCGTCAACTGACTTGACTGTCAGGACCATAAATCCATTCACTTTAGCACATACCTCTCCAGCAGCTGTGAAAGCTTTTTCCACTCTTTCTAATGTGTTTTAGTGCATTGTAGTGAAGACCAGGGTTGAGTAATGTTATACCTGCTTGTTACTACCAGATTCACAGAGTGCATTAGGTGACTTTAATTTTAACATGTTAAAATACTAAGTTTTGTGACAACTGTAACACTTCAAATTTTTTTCTGTTTTAGATTTCCTTGTTGTCTTGTGCAGCATTAAGGACCAGAGTGCTCCGTGTGTTATGGTCTTGCTGCATACTGGGTCATCAGTGTGGAGATTCATGAAAGCTTCCATTAGGCACCAGGTTCCTTCCCTTTCCTACAGTCGGTGTAGGGTGAAGGAAGAGATTCCTTTGGAGGGCATTTCAGAGCATCTAAGTTACAGAACCACAGAATTGTTGGGGTTGGACAGGCTGCTGGACATCATCCAGTGCAACTGCCCTGCCAAGGCAGGGTCACCCAGAGCAGGTGACACAGGAATGTGTCCAAGTGAGTTTTGAACATCTCCAGAGAAGGAGACTCCCCACCCTCCCTGGGCAGCCTGTTCAGTGCTCTGCCACCCTCAGTGTAAAGAAGTTCTTCCTTCTTTCAGTCCTCCTTTCTTTCTTTCTTACAGTCAGTTGGTGAGGCAGCAGCAGCAACTGAGATAAGTCCAGGGATAAGGGTTTGATTAAGCTGTGCAGGGGTTCTGGAGCTTGGGGACACCTGAGCAGCAGCCCTGAGCTCCATCCAGACCTGGAAGCCCTGGGCCGCCAGTCAGGCATGGAGGGGACATTACCAGGAGCAGCAAGGGAGATTTAAGCCTCCCTGAGGAGCAGAGCAACCCTTTGTGGCCTCTGCTGGACCCTCTCCAGGAGCTCCTTGTCTTTGATTCATGAAAGCTTCCATTAGGCACCAGGTTCGAGCAGCAAGGGAGATTTAAGCCTCCCTGAGGAGCAGAGCAACCCTTTGTGGCCTCTGCTGGACCCTCTCCAGGAGCTCCTTGTCTTTGATTCATGAAAGCTTCCATTAGGCACCAGGTTCGAGCAGCAAGGGAGATTTAAGCCTCCCTGAGGAGCAGAGCAACCCTTTGTGGCCTCTGCTGGACCCTCTCCAGGAGCTCCTTGTCTTTGATTCATGAAAGCTTCCATTAGGCACCAGGTTCGAGCAGCAAGGGAGATTTAAGCCTCCCTGAGGAGCAGAGCAACCCTTTGTGGCCTCTGCTGGACCCTCTCCAGGAGCTCCTTGTCTTTGATTCATGAAAGCTTCCATTAGGCACCAGGTTCGAGCAGCAAGGGAGATTTAAGCCTCCCTGAGGAGCAGAGCAACCCTTTGTGGCCTCTGCTGGACCCTCTCCAGGAGCTCCTTGTCTTTGATTCATGAAAGCTTCCATTAGGCACCAGGTTCGAGCAGCAAGGGAGATTTAAGCCTCCCTGAGGAGCAGAGCAACCCTTTGTGGCCTCTGCTGGACCCTCTCCAGGAGCTCCTTGTCTTTGATTCATGAAAGCTTCCATTAGGCACCAGGTTCGAGCAGCAAGGGAGATTTAAGCCTCCCTGAGGAGCAGAGCAACCCTTTGTGGCCTCTGCTGGACCCTCTCCAGGAGCTCCTTGTCTTTGATTCATGAAAGCTTCCATTAGGCACCAGGTTCGAGCAGCAAGGGAGATTTAAGCCTCCCTGAGGAGCAGAGCAACCCTTTGTGGCCTCTGCTGGACCCTCTCCAGGAGCTCCTTGTCTTTGATTCATGAAAGCTTCCATTAGGCACCAGGTTCGAGCAGCAAGGGAGATTTAAGCCTCCCTGAGGAGCAGAGCAACCCTTTGTGGCCTCTGCTGGACCCTCTCCAGGAGCTCCTTGTCTTTGATTCATGAAAGCTTCCATTAGGCACCAGGTTCGAGCAGCAAGGGAGATTTAAGCCTCCCTGAGGAGCAGAGCAACCCTTTGTGGCCTCTGCTGGACCCTCTCCAGGAGCTCCTTGTCTTTGATTCATGAAAGCTTCCATTAGGCACCAGGTTCGAGCAGCAAGGGAGATTTAAGCCTCCCTGAGGAGCAGAGCAACCCTTTGTGGCCTCTGCTGGACCCTCTCCAGGAGCTCCTTGTCTTTGATTCATGAAAGCTTCCATTAGGCACCAGGTTCGAGCAGCAAGGGAGATTTAAGCCTCCCTGAGGAGCAGAGCAACCCTTTGTGGCCTCTGCTGGACCCTCTCCAGGAGCTCCTTGTCTTTGATTCATGAAAGCTTCCATTAGGCACCAGGTTCGAGCAGCAAGGGAGATTTAAGCCTCCCTGAGGAGCAGAGCAACCCTTTGTGGCCTCTGCTGGACCCTCTCCAGGAGCTCCTTGTCTTTGATTCATGAAAGCTTCCATTAGGCACCAGGTTCCTTCCCTTTCCTACACAGCAAGGGAGATTTAAGCCTCCCTGAGGAGCAGAGCAACCCTTTGTGGCCTCTGCTGGACCCTCTCCAGGAGCTCCTTGTCTTTGATTCATGAAAGCTTCCATTATGCAGGGGTTCTGGAGCTTGGGGACACCTGAGCAGCAGCCCTGAGCTCCATCCAGACCTGGAAGCCCTGGGCAGCCAGTCAGGCATGGAGGGGACATTGCCAGGAGCAGCAAGGGAGATTTAAGCCTCCCTGAGGAGCAGAGCAACCCTTTGTGGCCTCTGCTGGACCCTCTCCAGGAGCTCCTTGTCTTTCTTGTGCTGAGGATCCCAGAACTGGACACAGCACACCAGATGTGGCCTCACCAGGCTGAGTAGAGGGGTAGGATCACTTCCCTAGGCCTGCTGGCCACGCTCTTCTCAATGCACCCCCAGATTCCATTGGCCCTCCTGGCTGCAAGGACTCAAATGTATTTGTTCCCTGTCAGCCTAAGAGGACTGGCATCCTTTGTCTAAAGAAAGCTTTCATGAATCCTCCCTCAGGTCTTTACAATAAACATTGTTTTGTGTGTGAAGGTGGCACCATAAGAAAAAAAAGTTTTGTTTGAAGTAATTCTCGAGATGCTTCTAAAAATTGTAACAAAAAGCTTTTTTAGCTACAAACTCCTATTTTACCTTTAAAGTTTGTATAAAAGTAGTGTTTAAAATGCAGCAGAAAATGAGATTATTTTGTAAACACTTTGTGAGTTGTGTTGATAAAAGATTATATATTGTAACAGTAAAATAAACTTTATTTTAGCCAATTTAAAATTGAGCCCTTGTGTTTCTATACCATGTTTTCTGTGTCAGCCTCAAAATTATAGCAGATAATAGTTAAACTGCTGAATGTGCTCTGGGGTTGTTGGAATGACAAATTTCAATTAAGAGGCTGAGTGGCGAAGGGTCTTCACTGGAGCTAAGTGTGGTATTGTTAGCTGGAATAACATGAAATCTCTGGGACTCTCCTTTTAATGAGGATTTTGGTGAGAAATAGCTCAGTAAACAAGTTAAGATGATTTTTCCACAGAAATACAGGAGAAATAATCCTGTGTAGTTAAAGGACCCCTTTTTCATCAACAAGAACATCTTTTTGTGAAAGCCACCTCTCGGTTATTGTCTTTCATGTTTATGGCTGTTGTTCTTGAGTCCCTGTGAACTGAATCTTTCTCTGCCACTGGAATCAAGGCATCTGTTTCAAATACTTGATATTGCCCCTTTCTGTTCCATTATCACTCAGGGGTTTGTTTTTGATTTATAGGTCTGGGCTAAAAAATCATTATCAGTATAGTCCCATTTTACATTGCAAATTCACCCCTAACCCTGGCTTGAACTTCACGTCTACAGAACAGCTCATGTGCAGAGTTTAACAGCTGTATAAAGCTGATAGTTAATTCAAATTAATGTCATTCTAGGATGCATGTGACTTCCATGGCCCCAAGAGGGCTGTGCNTTAGATTTCCTTGTTGTCTTGTGCAGCATTAAGGACCAGAGTGCTCCGTGTGTTATGGTCTTGCTGCATACTGGGTCATCAGTGTGGAGATTCATGAAAGCTTCCATTAGGCACCAGGTTCCTTCCCTTTCCTACAGTCGGTGTAGGGTGAAGGAAGAGATTCCTTTGGAGGGCATTTCAGAGCATCTAAGTTACAGAACCACAGAATTGTTGGGGTTGGACAGGCTGCTGGACATCATCCAGTGCAACTGCCCTGCCAAGGCAGGGTCACCCAGAGCAGGTGACACAGGAATGTGTCCAAGTGAGTTTTGAACATCTCCAGAGAAGGAGACTCCCCACCCTCCCTGGGCAGCCTGTTCAGTGCTCTGCCACCCTCAGTGTAAAGAAGTTCTTCCTTCTTTCAGTCCTCCTTTCTTTCTTTCTTACAGTCAGTTGGTGAGGCAGCAGCAGCAACTGAGATAAGTCCAGGGATAAGGGTTTGATTAAGCTGTGCAGGGGTTCTGGAGCTTGGGGACACCTGAGCAGCAGCCCTGAGCTCCATCCAGACCTGGAAGCCCTGGGCAGCCAGTCAGGCATGGAGGGGACATTGCCAGGAGCAGCAAGGGAGATTTAAGCCTCCCTGAGGAGCAGAGCAACCCTTTGTGGCCTCTGCTGGACCCTCTCCAGGAGCTCCTTGTCTTTCTTGTGCTGAGGATCCCAGAACTGGACACAGCACACCAGATGTGGCCTCACCAGGCTGAGTAGAGGGGTAGGATCACTTCCCTAGGCCTGCTGGCCACGCTCTTCTCAATGCACCCCCAGATTCCATTGGCCCTCCTGGCTGCAAGGACTCAAATGTATTTGTTCCCTGTCAGCCTAAGAGGACTGGCATCCTTTGTCTAAAGAAAGCTTTCATGAATCCTCCCTCAGGTCTTTACAATAAACATTGTTTTGTGTGTGAAGGTGGCACCATAAGAAAAAAAAGTTTTGTTTGAAGTAATTCTCGAGATGCTTCTAAAAATTGTAACAAAAAGCTTTTTTAGCTACAAACTCCTATTTTACCTTTAAAGTTTGTATAAAAGTAGTGTTTAAAATGCAGCAGAAAATGAGATTATTTTGTAAACACTTTGTGAGTTGTGTTGATAAAAGATTATATATTGTAACAGTAAAATAAACTTTATTTTAGCCAATTTAAAATTGAGCCCTTGTGTTTCTATACCATGTTTTCTGTGTCAGCCTCAAAATTATAGCAGATAATAGTTAAACTGCTGAATGTGCTCTGGGGTTGTTGGAATGACAAATTTCAATTAAGAGGCTGAGTGGCGAAGGGTCTTCACTGGAGCTAAGTGTGGTATTGTTAGCTGGAATAACATGAAATCTCTGGGACTCTCCTTTTAATGAGGATTTTGGTGAGAAATAGCTCAGTAAACAAGTTAAGATGATTTTTCCACAGAAATACAGGAGAAATAATCCTGTGTAGTTAAAGGACCCCTTTTTCATCAACAAGAACATCTTTTTGTGAAAGCCACCTCTCGGTTATTGTCTTTCATGTTTATGGCTGTTGTTCTTGAGTCCCTGTGAACTGAATCTTTCTCTGCCACTGGAATCAAGGCATCTGTTTCAAATACTTGATATTGCCCCTTTCTGTTCCATTATCACTCAGGGGTTTGTTTTTGATTTATAGGTCTGGGCTAAAAAATCATTATCAGTATAGTCCCATTTTACATTGCAAATTCACCCCTAACCCTGGCTTGAACTTCACGTCTACAGAACAGCTCATGTGCAGAGTTTAACAGCTGTATAAAGCTGATAGTTAATTCAAATTAATGTCATTCTAGGATGCATGTGACTTCCATGGCCCCAAGAGGGCTGTGCTGCCACTGGCACTAATGTCAGTGTCAAATTCTGTTTTTCAAAAAAAAAAAAAAAAGGGGCTCCTGGGTATCTTCAAAGGATTTTCCTGTAGGATAAATCACATGCTAGCTAAAATGCAGAAGGCCAACACTCCTTTCTTCACCCTTTTGGTGGCTTAATGGGGAGGATTGAAGGTCTGTAGCCTGTGGTAATTTGACATGAAGGCTTAGTGACCTGTTATTTCCCTTTTGTCCACTTCTCTCTATTTCTTCCTCACCTGCCTTCATAAAGTATATTTTCAGCATAGTTTTCCTGGCTGAACATCCTGCTTTCTTTCACCTGAAGGCACTGATGTGTTCCTTCTCTCCAGAGCTGCAGGTCCCCTGGGGCACATCCGTGTGCAGCAGGGTGACCTTTAGCTATTGCCAAGGCTGAGCTGGGGCTCTGTGGTTTCCTGCATAATCAGCCTGCTTGCTTTAAGATGTGCCAATCTCCTTTCAGCTCTCCTGCTGCTATTTTATTTCTGTTGGTCTCCTTTTAACCTTGGCTTCCCTCCAGCCACTTTTGGTCCTGATGATAGAAGAGCATCTGTAACAACAGGCCGTCTATGGGATGGCATCTCTGCCCTCATGGGAGATGAGCCAGCCTTGTGCTCTGGAAGTGAGGGAAGGTGTGCTTGAACTCATTCATTATTTTACAGACATTACTGTTTCTTTACTTGATGAAATAATTCTGGTTTTACTTACTTGTTACCTTCTTAGCATCATGGCTAACACAGATCCTTATTAAATACTGCTTGTAAACGCAGCAGAAATCTGAGTTCCTTTACAGATCTGCTAATTCCCAGCAAGAGGAGATGACGAGCCTTAGTTTCTGGACTTCTTTTAAGTGCAGAATCACAATCAAGTCATGAGCAATGAGTCATGTTGGTTACATTCTGCCTGTTTTCTTTGTGTTCAGTACAGGTTCAGTGTAACAAAAAGGTTCAAGAGACTGATGAAATGTGCAGCTGAGCCCTCTAAGCAGAGGGGACCTGCAGTGGCCAGGGATAGCTGTTATTTATGTCCTGAAACACCACAGTGCACCCAGCCTGGCTCTGCAGTGCCACCACACTGTGGTACTCATGAGTCAGGGAAGCTCTTAAAGCTCATTTCTGTAGATGTGAAACAACTGAAGAGTTTTATTGAAAAACCATTCAAGCTTGTCTAATACTAGTCCATGTTGAATTTATTTTCAGGGAATCATTAATCATTTATGTGCCATGATTTATGTTAATACATTTTTAACAGTCACTGGGAAAATTACATCCCTGGCATTTGTGGTTTTACTTTTCTTCAGTGTGGAATATCAGTAGTATGAAATTTGTGGTCAATTCAGATGAGTGGCAAGATTCCAGCAGCTGAGAGAAAGACTATTAACAAATATAGCAGTTTTTATGTATTGCTTGCCTTTCTTTTAAAGAGATTGTCACATTGTCCCCATGAATCTTTTAATATGCTCAATAGAATGTACCAAGGGCCAGCTTGAGTGTTTAGGTTCTTTAAAATGTAATTTTTAGGCTGTCATAAATACCTGCTGAGAGATGGAGAGGTGTTGCAAATTGTGCACTCTGTTCACTTCAGCTTTTTATTTGGTTTTTCTACCTCATAGTTCTTCTGTAACACTAGTTCAGCAGAAAGAGAAGCAAGGTGGCCACAAATGGAATTTCACTATGTCATCTTTAAGAGACCCTTGTTGAATGAGCCGAAGGATATTTACATTTACTGAGATTTCAGAATGTTGCCATAGATACAGGTTTAATCACTGAACAGGTCAAATTTTATTATTTTTGAGAGAGAAATGGTAATCACATCTGAGGTGAAATCAGTATTGATTGGCTGCCCTGCAGCTGCAGAATTCTTGCTGCAGCTGTATTGCCATGTTTACTGGGTTTGGATTTAGTGTAAAACAGTGCGTTTGTGTCAAATACAGCAGTGGTCTGCAAAAGAAATATTTCCCAAAGTGGAAAAGAGAACTTGCATTTTCTAATTATGTGGTAAAATAGTCTATTTGGAAATGAAAGCTTAAAATGTCTGTTTTCTTCCAAAGGAAACATTAATGGTAGAAAAGTAGTGGAGACTTGGCAAAGATTGAGAAAAATTTTGTGTTCCTCTGAGAGCTACTTTGGAGCTCTTGGTGTTGAGACATCCATAACCTCTGCCCTCTGAATGCGTTTTCTGGTGTCCAGTAGGGGAAGCTCAGCTTCTCAGTCCATGGGGATGTTTCACCTATGTAGCTGATAGTGTGAAACTGAGAGGGGTTTGGTATCTTGGAGACTTCCTGTGCTCTCAAATGTGGCTGACGTTAAGCTGATGAGCATAGGAAATGATCAGGAGAGGATGTAGGGGCTAAAGAGGACATGGAGTCACAGTATGATCCTATAATTCTTGCTTCCTTAAGAATCTAGCCTGAATGTTTTGGCTTGCTGAATCGTTTTGGCTTGCTTCAGGCATTCTTATTCATACATCTCTCAGGTCTCATTGCTAGACTAGGAATTTGCTGATGAGGTGTCATATCTGGGGCTTAGGGCTTTTACCTTTTATTATTTTGCATATCCATTGAAAATTTGCTTTAAATTAATGTTGTTCTGAGCCTCAGTGCAAACCACATTTTTCAGTTTGATCTCAGCTTTTCCAAATGGCATCTCCAAACAGCTTGTTCTTACAGACCATGCTTGGGTCTGCATGTGCATCATCTACATGTCATTTTCAAAGCTTCTCTGGACACTGGGCAGCCAAGAACTTGTTTCTCCTTGTGCTCTCTGGGATACAGGCAGGTTGCAGCTGCTTCTTGATTCAAAGGCAAAGGAGCAGAGTGACCCTGCTGTGGTAGGAATGGACTTTGAACCCCTGTTGTTTCAGAACTGATACAGCACCTCAAGAGCTTTGCTGCCATCAGCAAGTGAATGTGTACCTGGGGCTCTGAAATTGCCCTCTGATGTTTTCTGGGTATTTCCCTTCCATGGATACTGCTCCTTCTTCATGTTATGCTCTATGTCACTTCTGGCCAGCACAATGCCTGCTTTAACAAGGATGTAATTGCTTGTCACAGAGTTGAATACTCATCTCTGGTTGAGGTGGGTTTTGGATTAAAACCCTGCACAATCTGTAGGAGTGCTTTCTCGCTGACCCCCCCAGCTCTGCAACCCTTCTGGTTCAGCTGGAAGCACTGGAACAGACCAGGGTCAATGAAAATTCTCCCACCCCACCCCAAGCAGTGCCCTATTTGCACGTTGTGCTACATTTGCAAAATGATCCTTATTCCCAGAGGCCTGTGGAGACCTGCATGAATGAGCTGACATTGCTTGTGCTATTTTGACATAAACTCTGCTTTAAAGTGTCAAACCCCAGCGATGCAGACATTTGATCATTCAGAAGCATCTGTTTGGCTGCTGGTGTTAGGGCTCTGCGTGGGTCACACTCTACAGGAAGAAGCTCTTTTCCTTAAAGAGGTGTCTGTGCCAGGAGCTGGCAAAGAGAGAGTTGGCTGGATCTAGCCAAAGGTGCCGGAAGAGACTGCTGTGAATTGCTCATTGATTCCTTCTTGCTGAATGACAGCATTCTTCCTCAGTCTGGAAAAGGAGATGTTGCATTCCTGCCAAAGGAATACGTTTGAAGGTTGTGGTTTGTTTTTTTTTTTTTTCCTTTGGCTGCTTTTTCTTTGGCTTACTTTTAATGAATTGCAGCATCTGGATAAGCATCATTAGCAAAACTTCTCCGTGTGCAGCAACTTTGTCTGTTTGCAAGGAGCTGTACATCTCTGCTGCATGAGCCAGCATCTACATCCAGGGAAAAAACTAACAAGCCAGCTTGGCAGTGGGAATTTGTCCCACTGTGTGGAGGCTCAAGATCTCCCCAGCATAAAGATGAAGGAAATGCAGTATCATGGAGAAATAGCTGCACTCTGCTGCTTCCTGAGCTGATGGTGCCTTTTATCCAAGAGGTCGAGATTTTATAGAGGTATAAATCTTTCAACAGCTGCAGTGTGACTCACTCCTTCCCTCTGGCAGTCTGGGTGTTTAACCCAGTAAGAAAGATGGGACCACAGAGGAGGATTTATTGCCCTGTTCCAGCTTATGGTTTCACTGTGGAAGTCTTCTGGTGCATATAAGCAGGCAGAAAGAGCCACTCTGAAGAAGAGAGTAATGGAAAAGGAGGCCTGGATGGAGGTAATCAGAGGTTGGCATTGGTAAAATATTCAGCCAGGCCTGTCCCTCTTTGCTGTTGTTTTTCTTCTCATAAAGAAATGAGTGTAGACATGGGCCTCCCTGCCTGTTGTCACCTCTGGAGTTTAACACCGTGAGACAGCACCAAACTGCTGCAGAGCTCCAGAAATGCAGGAAATCTCTGGGCTGGCCCTCATGCTGCAGCCATTTTCCAAAATAGTTCCTTGTCCTTCCTGCAGCTCCTCTGTCCTCCTCCACCACTGCAGCCCCTTCACGTTGATATGACCAAAGTAAAATTCCCAGCTTCATTACTAGCATCCAGTTAGCTGAGCAAGCAGGAATTCTGACTGAGGATTGTGCTGGGAACAAAGGACGGGTCAGGCTGCTTGTGCTCAAGGGACAGGAAGCAGCAGTGCTGGAGAGTGTTTGAGATTCAGAATATATTTCATTAGCTGCACAGTCGCATCTGCTTTTTATTCCCCCTATGGACTGAGGGAAATACTGTGTGTTTGCATTTCCTAACTGACACCTGAGCCAGGAGATATTTGGACATTGCTTGATCTTTGTTATATGTGCCATGCCTTGGACTTAACTCTGCAGGTGCTGGCTCCCCCAAGCTCTGCCTGGGCAGCCCAAGTTGCTCTGTGCTGTTTTGCTGGGGGCTGCTGATGAGCTGCACTGCTCCCTGGGCCCCCTCTCCTGCCTCTGGGAAGTACCCCTTACTTCACCCACCTGAAGGGCTGCCCTCCCCAGGGCTGTCACCCCGCAGTGAGCAGCCTGGCCAGGGCATGGTCCCCGAGATTATCAGTGTGACAGGATCAAGGTGTAGCCATGCTGCTCCTGGCCTGCAGCTCTGGTGGAGAAGCCTGCGAGTGTCACACTCTGTCCCTGGGGCTCTGGGGCAGATTGCCATAACGTGGTGCAACAAAGGAGGAGTGTGAAGGCAATAGGACAGTGTGTTCTGACAGGGCCACCCAGCAGGAAGCTGCCTGGGTTCTTTCCCTCTACAGATACATCTCAAGCAGAATGTGTGCATCTTCCAAACATAAGCCACTGCTGGTCACAGCACCTGTGACTGCTGAGTTTAACTGGGAGGTGGGTGCACCCTCCACTCTCCATCTGCCCTTGTGTAAATCACTTTATCTTCAGTTGTGCAGGCAAACCACGAGGCTGTTTCTAACTCCAGAGCACACAGGCAGCATGGAGAGGAAATGACAGGTACCTTGGGACTGAACTGTCAGGGGTGTGATGCAAATCACAGCCTCAGAGTCCATTTTCTGAGCGAATGAGGGTGCACTCAGCCATGGCAGACCTTGATGCCCCAGCCAGCTGGGGTGAGCCCCAGATGTGCCAAACTTCCTTTGGTGGGCCCAGCCTCACCTTGCAGCCCCAGCAGCAGGGGTTGGCTGCTGCACCTCAACACCAAGTTCTTTGCAGGGGCCCAGAGGGACTGCTGGACACCGAACCAGCTGAGGGCCAGACACCGAGGTGTGTTCCCAAGATGACGCAGCAGCAAAGACGACAAAACAGCTCGGTTTGATCCACACAACTACTTCTTTTTTTTAATTATTAACTTGTGCCTTACAATAGAAGAGGAAAGAGTGCGAGCAAACAATTTGCTGGTTCCAGGAGTTACTCTGGCAGCACTGCAAGGGCAGCGAGGTCTGGTGATGATAACCCTGCCAGGGCACTGACACACAACACGCGGAGTCTCCGGCTCTTGCAAAAGCGATCACTGGCAATTTAAGGCATTGAAGGAAACTTATGGTTGTTAAATCCTATATCAAATTTGGCACACATTGGAACAGTTAGAGCGGAGACAAGGATGCTTTGCAGGCTGGTGTTCAGGAGTCCTGCAGCTTCCCAGTGCTGGCTGGGGCACGATGCTAATCTGGGCACAGGGTTTTCATGTGAAGGCTGTGCTACCAAACAAGGAGCCCTCAGACCCTCATATTTGGGAGAGAGTGATATCACATGAGGTGCTGCTGCCCCGTAGCATGGTGGTGCCTTCAACTCCTATATAGCAGTTCCCTACCCTGTGCCTGCTGCTTATAAACCCCGTGTGCCTGGCTTGACTAGTGCTGTCAGAAAACAAGATTTATCAGTACAAAGAAAAATTAACATTCCTTATAGTTCAAAATATACGTGGCTGAGATCAGATGTCAGGTGTGGTTACAGTCCAGTATGGCTATTTCTGTGCTTCTAGGGTTAGAAGTGGACGGCTACAGTTTGAGGAGTGGGGAAGAGTTTAGCTGTAGGTGGATTTGGATAGTTGATGAAGGTGTGTAGCCTTGAAACTACTTATAGTAAACATGTTGAGTTGTTTCCCTCCCCTCCCCTCCCCAGAGAGCCTGCTCAGCAGCATTCCCAGCTGGCTGCCCCTCGCCCGCCGCAGGAGGAGAAAGGGAGCGTGCTACGAGTCCGTGTGCCACCACCACAACGACCAGCATGCATCTCTAGCTACCTGTCCTGGGTGCCCCCACCCCATTTAAAAGGGAGCAATGTGCCAAACTCGGCCTCTGCTTGGCAGGACCTGCAAGGAAGCCATCTCTGGGTTGGTGTCCCCAGGGGGGTTTTGTGTTTCTGAGGGAGGCTTCCTGCGAGCCCAGTGCAGCTTCGTGCCCAGAGGAGCAATTTAAAGGCCGAGTGGAGACTGTTCCCCCTCAAATGCTTGTGAACAGGGTCCTGATGGTTACATCTTGGCATTTGCAAGGATTCCTCCCTGCAGGTTTAACCTCCCCCTTTTCTTGACAGAGGTTATGGTCCCCTCAATCACCTCAGCCCTGCTGGATGATATTTTAGAGGTCACTTTAATAACCTCTCCTTGCTCCTCCTCTTTGAAGGACAGAGTAGAGGAACTAAAGCTCCTTGGCTGGAAGGAGTAAGTTGGACTGGGGAGGGAATTGAGTGATGGAAGGCCGACGCTTCCCAAGTTGAAGAGGGTCTCCTCTCCCTCCAGCAGCTTCCTGCAAGCACATCACAAGGGAAGAGGTTAGTATGGGGATGTGAAACATCTGCAAAACTTAAGAGCAAGTTGTGCCCTACAGGCGAGTCCAAGCCATCACCCCAGGTCACACTGCACTATGAAACTGATTCAAAATCATATTTTGGTCAACCATTTCTGGAGGACTTGCAATATGGGGTGCGTGACAGCAACTTTCTCCCCTGTTTCCTCTCCAGAAACACCAGGAAAATAAATACCTGAAGCACAGGGACTCAGCCTTTTGCATCTACCTTTGCAAGAGAGACAAGTTTCCAACCCCAATAGTCCCCACTAAAAAATACTGCTTCTGGGATGGCTGAGGAATGTGGTTCACAGCTGCTAGATCGAGGCAGGACATGGAGCCACAGCTGCTCCTCAGGCAGGAGCATGGCCAGTCCAGGCAGGGGAGATGAACAACATGCTTGTGGTGCTCCTTGAGTGTGTACCCAAATATTTCCTGGGCCCTTGAAAATACCCCAGCCTAGTGGGATCAGGGGATTGGTCTTGGGAAGTGTCCAGGGAGAGCAGGAATAGAGCAGCCTCACCTGTAGGCAGCTATCTCGATATCAAGGGCCATCTTGACATTGAGCAGGTCTTGGTACTCTCTCAAGTGCCGAGCCATCTCATTTTTGGTGTTTCGCAGGTCATCCTCCAGCTGTCCAATGGTGTCCTGCAAAAGCACAGGTGCTCAGGGCTGTGTTTTGGATCAGGGACTCCTCCCACAGTCCCACTCTGCTTTGCCCATTGTAGAGACAGGGAAGTTTCAAAGGGCAATTGATCCGTGATGGCACATCCCACCAGGAGCCTGGGACCATGAAATCTCATGCTAGCAGGGATGAAGAAGCAGGCAGAGCACCAGGCATGGCTTGAGAGTGTGTGGAATGAGGGAGGCTTTAGCCATTGATGGATTTCTGCAGTTTCCCAACTGCAGCAGGGTCTGTGAGATGGGCAAATCGTGCATGGGGGTGGGACCCGCAGTCCTGCAGTGGACAAAGCAGGCAGCTACAGAGGGAAGGGAAGTTTGGGGCTTATACATCATCAAAGTAGAGGCAGTGGCTCCACAGGACAAGTGAGAGCACCCTGCACTGCAGCATCAGAGAAAAAAGGCTGCAGTCTGCATCTGCAGGGCTTAAGAAGAGTTGGGAAATGCTTCCAGGAGGTGGAAGGAGAGGTGCTGCTGCCAGGGGTCCCCTCCAGGTGGAGAAGTCTGACACCTTCCCAGGAAAATGCCTCAGAGCCCCAGAGTGGGGGTTCTGAATGCAGGGATTCAGGGAGGTTACAGAGACAGGGGCCTGCCCTGCAAGAGCCAGGATGCTCAGCTGGACAAGTGTCCTTCTAGCATCCTTCCTGTCAGCTTTGCCCTGCCTTTTGTCCCTTATAACCAGTTCTACCTGTGATGTAAAGGATTCCAAGGCCAGATTTCCTGCTAACAAAGGAGGCTAAGCTTTTCTTCTATTTTTTTTTCTCAGAAAACAAGCAGTCTGTATTTTTCCCACATGCATCTAGGTATCTAAGCAGCAGCTTGAAAGCAGTGAAACCTGCTCCCATAGGGCTTTTCCAGATCAGAAGGTTTCCTGCTGCCAGCTGCCCCACTGTGCCACCAGACGAGCATGATTTGGAACAGGAATGAGTCAGCAGTTTGCATTCAAGCCACGATGTAGCCCTGCCTGCAAATCCCTGCAATGGCCACTGCCAACCTCCACTCTCCTGCACCCTCTCCCAGAGTCAGGACTTTGCAATTGCTTCCAGATCCTCTGTTCCAGCAAATGATCCTTGTCCTGCCACATCATCCTCATCTTGTCCCCTTTCCATTCCTATCATGCCCTCAGCTTCCTCTCCTGCCTAACCTTCCTGGTGGACAGTGCAGAGACAATCATAGCACAGGGAGGTGCCTGAGGAGCAGGGAGCTGTGCTGACCCTGATGCAGTGAGCCCAGTTTGAACAGAGCCCCTCGGAGAAGCAGTGGCAGCTCATCCTGAATGCAGCATGGAGCACATCACAGTCAGATTAGCTGGGCACAACCAGCCTTGCGGAACATTTAGGAGCCATCCTTGTGGTCTCTGCTTTTACCTGTGCTGCCCTGACCATTTCCCACAGCAAAAGATCTGCAAGAAGCTGTGCCTCTGGGGAGATCATTGGGGCATCCACTGAAAAGCCCCAGGACATGCATGGCTGCTGCTGCTGTGCAGATTAAAGCCTCTGCTCCGATGCAGACAGATTGCTGCTGCACTGAGGACAGAAGAGGAAGGAATGACTGGAGAGGATCCCCACCCTGGGATAGCTCCACTCTTGCTGCTGTGATTCTTTGTGCCTCCAGCCCTCTTCCGTCTGCCTGCAGTCCACTTGAACAAAAACCTCTTTCAAAACTGGTTGTCCTTGTTCCTGGTCTGCACCTCTCTTCCACATCCCAGCTCTACCAGCTGGTAGAATAAAAATCCCCCCTCCTCACACTGCTGAAAACCTGTCCTCTAACAAAAACCTCTTGCATGTTGGTTCAGATTTGACTGGGCAGCTCACAAATATAAAGACACACCCCTGCTTTGGCAGGATCATTTTAAAAGCTCAGACAGTAGGAATATTCTCTTTTAAGACACACTTCCAACCTTTCCCACTCTTTGCAGTCAGGGAAATTACTTAGCTGCTACACATGCACATTGCTCAAAGGACTTTTAGGTATTGCTACACATAAAGCAGATCCTGAGGGTCATACAGGAAAGCACTGTCATGCTGTCACTAAAGCAATTTCAGTTATGGTGCTGTTTAATCCAGTTGCTTAAATTTTTTTTCTCCAATTGTTAGGTTGCTCCCAGAATCCCTCTTTCATATGGTGTCAAGACTAAGAATATTACTGTGTATAATTTTTTTCACTATAGATGATATTTTATATTGCCTATTTAAAAAAAAAAAAAAAAGAAAAAAAAAGAAAAACAAAAAATTGTTTCAGACCACCTCAACTATTCAGGAAGCTTGCAAGCAGCTTGGAGCTAAGTCATGAATTCTAGAGTGCCTGGCAAAATTTGGCCTTGGAAATGACAAGGCATTACTTGGGCCCTCCAGGTACTATTAAAGGCAGTTTTTTCAGTATTTAGAAGGAAATAGCTTGATTTAAGAATCACAGATCATTTAACAGCCATATAATAGAACAATCTCAGGATTCATTTTATTATAAATCCTTAACATTTCCCTGTAGCGAGAAAATGTGGCAATTCTATGGTAATGGAATAAGGGACACAGAGCACTCAGTGTCTGCCCTACGTGAGTCTTTCCACAGACATAAGAGATGCTTGGATCTGTCTGCAAGTCCAGACTTAACCTTTGCAGAGCTCCAATTTCTGCAGTGCAGGTGCCAAGAGCCAGGCCACAGGGCAAAGGGCCAAGGCTGGGCAGACAGCTTCGAGGAATTGCCCACAACGATCTGTAGGCAATTTTGGACCTGATCCTTAAGGGGCAGGGCAGGGATGGATCGATGCCCCAAACAGTGCTACGGTGTGCAGTGATGTTCCATGCTGGAAGGGAGTGTTGGGAGGGGGTGTCCTGGCCTGCTTCCCCGAAATCTGCCCGGTGGGGTTTTGCCTCTGGATAAAGGGTGAAGGCAACAGGCAATGCCATGGTGAGGCAGGATCTGTGTGCAGGGCAGAGAGGCACAATGCTGGGCGGTGGGAGGGCTGCAGGGACGCCTGGCGCTGCGCAGCGCTGCAGGGGCACTGCCTGCATGGGTGGGTGCTGCGCAAGGCACGAGGGGTGGCTGCCGTTCCCTGCTGGGGGTGTTTTGTGTAGCGTGGCACTGATGGGGACAGGGCAGGCGATGGTGCTGAGCGATGCGGGAAGCGGGGGACACCGCATGGGGCCGGGGTGCTGCCCAGCGCTGCACAGAACTGCGGGAGGGGCTGCTGCAGGGGACAGAGCTGTACTGCAGCATTTCTCAGGCCGCGGAGATGCTCAGCGCTGCGCAGGACCAGGGGAGGGAGAGTGCGGGGTCGCAGGTGCCGCTGCGGCACCGCGCCGGGTGTTCCCGTGGGATGGAGATTCCCGGTGCTACATATTACAGTGGGCGGCTGCTGGGATGGAGGTGCCGACTCGTGCGGATGGCGCGGGAGGAGGATGCTCGGTGCCGCCCAGTGCCCGGCGCTGCCCGGTGCCAGGGGAGGGGACAGTGACGGTTCCCGGCGCCGCCCGGCTCACCTGCAGGCCGGCGGCCTCGGCGTTATGCCGCTCCTCCAGCTCCTGCAGCTGCCTCTCCAGGGACTGGTGAGCGCCGCGCAGGCTCTCCATCTCCACCAGGCGCGCCTGGAGCTGGCGGCGGCACTCGCCGGCCTCCCGGCGGCTGGCACGCACGGCCTCCTGGCTGCGGGCCGCCCGCTCGTGCAGGCGGGCGCAGCGGGCGCGGTACCAGTCCTCGGCCGCCTGCAGGTTGCGGGCCGCCAGCGCCTCGTACTGTGTGCGCAGCTCCCG
>VZTR01011360.1:570812-752407 GCA_013400775.1 Chaetops frenatus
CCCTGCCCTGCCCTGCCCTGCCCCGGCAGCCGCCGCTGCCCCGTCCCGCCCCAGGCAGGGCAGCCCTCGCCGTGCCTCAGCCCCCCGAGCTGCCCTCGCCCGGGGCAGGGCGGCGATTCCGTGCCGGCTCCGCCGCCCGAGCCCCCGGCACGGTGTGTGTGAGCTGGGCCGGGGCCGGCACCCGGTGCCTCCGTTTCCGCTTTCCTTCCGCCCCACGTGGACCGGAGGGTCCCGGCCGCGCCTTGCCGCCCGCAGGTCCCCCCGGGGCGGGAGAGGCGGCGAGCGGCGATGCCGCGTCCCCGGGCGCGGAGGGAACGGCGCGGTCCCGGGCTGCCTTGGGTCGGGGCGGGGGTTGGCTGTCACCGCTCCCGCTCCGTTCCGTTTGAGTTGCTCGTGGCAGTCCAGCTCTGTCAGGCTGGGGCTTATGATAACCCAAAGCCAGAAGCGAGGCACCAGGTATATAAATAAATAAAACAAACCAGTGTAAGATTGCCAAGATTGCTTTCCTCGCATTTTGCTTACGCTTTTTTTTTTTTTTTTTTAATCCCTCCTTGCGTGCCAGAAATAATGTTGCAAAATGTATGATGGAAACAAACCTACACTGGTTTTCTGGTAGACCAGATGACTTAATACGGCAGTACTGCTTCTTGTAGCACAGGCAGTTTTGAAAATTCCTGGAACCACTGAGATTATGAAACGCTCAAGTTTATTCCCTTGCTAGTGTTTCTCAAGGCTGCCAAGCTGGGTGCTGGGGCTCCTCTTTGACGTGGTCTTGTGAACATTCCTCCCAAGCCTTAATCACTCATATTCTAAAATATTTTTTTCGGCTCTGTAAGATTTATTGTTTGATGATCAAAGATTGCGAAATGCTTTCTAAGTAGTCACTTAGAAATGTCTCCCTGTCAGTTTAGAGTAACATCGTCACCTACTGAAATTTATTGATCCAAATATGCATTTGTCACTAGTGATTAAACTGAAAATATGAAGATTTTTAGGTCCTTTCAGGTGCCGTGTGGTTTCACTGAAAACCAGAAACAAAACTCAAAACTTCATTTTGATCTTCGGTTCAAGTGCTGAATTTGTAGTTCCAGCACTGAGCAAAAACCCCAGTGTTTTACATGCAAACCAATCAGCTTAGCTCAGGAAATCTGTCACTGTCCCTGTCAGCCTGTGTCAACCTAAACATATTTTAGAGTGGAACTGCTATTTAAAATAATCTATTGCCATTAGTCCGGAGTCCAAAAGATCGTTCAGGAACCTGCTGGTTTGATTAACAGCAGTTGGGGTTTGTTCAAGCATAGACGTGGTTTCATTATATAGCACAATACAACCTTTACTCTGTACAGCGTCATTCAAACAAATTGTATGGCAAAATGCACCACTGAACTGTGTTCAGAATGCTCCATTGAATTAAGTACAATTGCAGAGAGAAATGGGGAGAAAAGCTGTAAGAATGGCAGAGATGTTTTCAGCTGAGGTTTGAAATTAGCAGCCTGTTAGTATATTTGCACTGGTAGCAGTAGTGTTATACGATGATTCTGGGATATACGCTAGCGAAAATCAGATGCAGGCTGAAACTTTTCCCAGGCAAATTTCCAGTTTGTAGGCAATTTTGAATCATCGTAACGATGATGATAATAATATCCCCCTAGAACTGTCACTCCTTGTCATGATTGATTCCTAATATAACTTGAAGAGAAAGCTAATAGACCTTTCTTAAAATCACTAGAAATATTTATCCTAGACTTTTTTTAACTATCAGGGAATTTTTATTTTTTTTTTAAACAGAAGGCTTAGTGTGGTTTTTACTGGTAAACATTGTGGTATTGTGCTTTTTGGGGAACACTGAAAGGAGTGTTTTATTTCCTTCAAAAATCTACAGGTGTATTATTATTGCATTGGAAGTAAAAGGGAAGCAAACTCTAGAATACGGTGTTTAAATGATGCTTATTGAAAAAGCAGATAGCTTTATTTAAACACATCATAACTCTTATTTGCAGTTCAGCTTAATAAAATAATGCTTGTTGAAAAGTGATAGGTGGGTGGGTGGCTGTTGCAGTGTGAGCTGTTATCTGGGGATGGCTGCAGAGCAGGTCTGGCACTCCAGGGCAAGCTGAGAGGGTCTGTAACCTTTGAATCCTGCAGGAACTAGGTAGATGCTGACTTCCAAGGAGGCGCAGGAAGAAGGGCTGACCACAGCTCTTCCCTGAAAATCTTGAGCAAGAGACAGAAGTGTGGTCATGCAGTCGCACTCAGTGAACCCATCGTTTTGCAGGAATTTTAAATTAGGGAGTGCAGTGGAGTCTGGGTGGTTCAGTACCATTGAATTTGCCATTGCCTGGGCACTGGTGACAATCCTACACAAAGCAGTGTTACCACGGAGAAGCTGCTTGGCCTGGGAAAAGTGGATTGATGGTCTCCAGCCAGGCTGCAGTGGAAAGTTGTCATAGGAACTGGCTTGCTGTTCCGCAGGCCTGTGCCTTGTCTTTGCTCCTCTGAAAGAACACCCCAGTAACTAATCACCTCAGGATAAGAAATACTCACATGCCACCCAGTGTAAAGCCATGAAGAGAGCAGGGCACTCGGCTCTACCCAGGGAAACTGAGGACAGCACTGCACCCAGCAGGGCACAGCCTGAGTGACGTGGCTTGGGATGAGCTTGCAGCGCCTGCTCTGTGCCAGGTCCCTGCCTGGGGGTGGCCCACAAACACTGGGTGTCCTGATATAAAACATCTGTGGCTTCTTTAGCATAGGGAATAATAGGAGAGAAAACTGAACAGAATGAGCCTGGGAATGGAAGCCTTGCCTGGCTCTTTGGGATGTTATTTGGGAGATGTTTCCAAGTCAGTGCATGGGAATTCCTCACTTATTGTCTGTACTGCATCTACTTTAAAAATTTTATTTATTTATTTAGTGTCAGCAGCACAAATACAATTTGAAATGTTATTTGAAATGGCCACAATCTGAGTCTTTAAGAGTTGGCTATTCTGTGCTGAATCTTATTCTTTATGAGTGTCTTTGGAGAGCACATTGATATAAATATTCCTATTTTAAAATGTCTGTTTTGTGCCATTAAAGAAAATACTATGCGTTGTGATTATGATGCTTATAGCAATGAGCTGTATTTTGTTTTTAATCATTATGACTTGTTAACTGGAATGGTTCCTAAAAACTGTGACTGTGCATGCAACACAGAGATCACATGTGTAACATGAATCTGCTTCTTTAACACAACTGCAGAGAGAATCCAGCATATACAATAAGTAGAACTTTATGTATGGTAAACAGACCTTAAGCAACATTTGGAAAAAATTGCATTGGTCTGTAAGGTAGCCACTGTAAGCAGTTGATAATCTAAACCTACCTACATAAATGTAGTTGCTAAGTCTCATGCATGTGTTTGCAGGGCTAAAAAGGTGCTGAGGAGACCTGCCTGTATGAAGCCATATTAGGAGAAGTATGTTTTTTATATGGCAGTCTGAGATCAAGGAGGGAGCCTGAGTAATTCAACCTAAAAAACCCACAGCAGTCTGTGTTGAATCTTTACTATTACCTGAACGTGTAACAGTGTGTGCACCATACTATGAAGTCAAAAGCAGATTTGCTCGTATTTTCTGGAGAGTTGAGTCCCTAGACATAGGACCAGTGAGTGGCTGTGTGCCAGAACTCTTAGTGCTGTCACTTTTTCAAGTCTGGTACAGCATGGTAGAGGTTAAACTTGTGGCTTGCTGGCGACCTTAATTTATCATCCTCTGGGCATGAATACCTGCTGTGGGATTTACCAGCACAGTCAGCCCTTTTTTGGTGGTTTCACTAGAGATAACGTTGTGACTAAACTAGGCAGGTTGGAGACCCCACTGTGAACATCTGCATGCTTCTCCTAACAACCAAGGAAGAAAACAAGTGAGTTCTTACCCTGTGCATCACGCCAGCCCAAACTGACTTAAGTTCTGCAAAGATGTGAGCCCATCAGATGTGGAGAGCAGGAGCTAATGAGACACCTATAGAAATGATGCTGGGACTGAAACCTGTTGGTTTCTCTTTTGAAACTGAAAAATGCCTGGGCAGAGCTTCTTTAGGTGAATGGAAGAAGAAAGGGAAGTCCAAGGAGATGTGATTCTTTTTGAGATTGGAAGGTGACTCCAAAGTGAAGTAAGTAGAAACAGATGTGCAGGAACAATGTGCACTAGTGCAGCTCATGTTGTACCCAGCCTGTAAATAAGAAGGCATTTGTGGTCTATAACTACCATCCCAGCTCTTTTCACCACAAGTGATTTATTTGAAAACAAAAGCTCCTTAAAGTCATTATGTGGTCCAAACTTAGCTTAATTTAGTTATAGAGTATTCACAGTTCCCAGCTGTGTTTCAGATATTTTCAAAGACTTGCTGTTTTGCTTATGTGCTTACTACAAGATGACCATTGAACCTTGCTTGGCACAGTTGGTTCAGAGGAAGGGGTAAAACAGAGATTTCCTGTATGCATTTCTGCAGGAGGTTCTGAAGAAGAGTGGTTTTCCACTGTTTGTTTAAGAGCAGGCCTTTGGATTAGCTGGCTTTGACCCAGGCCTTGTAGTTCTCCCTGTTAACATTGGCATAATAGATAAAACACTTAAGATAGATTCTTGCTTGGTTTTCAGGAAACAACTTCTCACTGAACCTACCAGGAAGGTAGACTTCCCCAAAATATTTTCCAACCGGGGTGGTCCAGTTTTGGCAGTTGAGGTGGCCAGGTCTGGATTGTGAGACCTTCTGGGTGGGTCGTCTCTTTCTTGTGCGAGCTGCTGCCTTTTCCCTGGCAGCAGCTGCTGCCTGCACTGCTGTGGTGGGAACAGCTGCATCCCAGCTGTGCCCATTGGGTTCAGGAGGAGGCGTTTAGCTGTTCAGGCAGTGTTTGCTGCAGAAATCAGTATTCCTTATATCCTTTGGAGAATGTTACCTGTGGATGGGAATCAGCTCATACTTTACCGCTTGGACCGCGCTCCTCTTGGCATTTGCATCAAATGCAGCGTGTCTGGCCGGGGTATATAACAAGAGAAAATTTGTAGTCAGTTTGTAAAGTAATCTGGAAAGGAAGGTAAATTCAAAAGACTGAAGATAGTTTAGCATAAAGCTAACCCAGAGTTCTCTAGACTAGCTGAAATCAGCTGGTGCTAGGGTTAATTCAGTTGGTGGTGAGTTACATATGGGCATGCACGGTGAATAATTGGGAACATGAGGTCAGAGAAGAGCATGTGAATATTCTGCTCTCAGAAACCCAGAAGAGGTCTTGAGGTTTATGCCAGAGCTTTGTAATCATAACATAGCAATTACCAATAATAACATCTAAGAATAAGTACTAGTGAAGGGCAGGCAGCATAGGTAATTCTGGAAGTCAGTAAATAGAACAGTTGCAATTAAAAAGAAATAATCTTTTAATGTTGATTTAGTTTGCTTTCTCTGTCTCCAAGATACCTCTTTTTTTCCCAAGGGAACAGCTAAACATGTTGGCAAAGGTATTTCAAATGTTTCTCTCTGATCTTTTTGGATGTTACAAAGCAATTCCATTTCAAGACTATGCAAAGATGTATGTGGCCTTTGAAGTCACAAGAAAGGCCTGTAAAATTTGGTCCCAAGTGTCCTGCTTAAATCCTGTCCTTTCTGACACCCTATGCAGTATTCCCTGAGAGCTTTTAAGAACACATGCCCATAATAGCTGCATAACTGTTTCTTTCTCGTTGCTTGTTCAGTTCCAGTTTTATGGTGTTACTCTCAGTGTATTCTTTTAGGTCAGGACGTGTTCATTCCCTAAAGAAAAAGACTGATCGGTTGACCATAAATTGCAGGTGTTCTGAGCATCAGTTAACTTTAGACTGACCCTGGAAACTGCTCTTCCAGTTCAGTTCCTGTAGCTTTCTCATTGAATACCAGTGGCTGAGTGAAGCTGGAAAGAGGAATTTAGCATAGAAGCAAGCCAGACTGGTAAATCATCTGTTAGTTCTGCTGTCTGGAAACTGAGGCAGGAGTCAAATTTCATTTTTCCGCTTCATGCCGCAAGTATCAGTTGGTGCATCTGTGATGTTTAAGGGCAGGTCAGCAAGACAGCCTGTTTTGAGTCTTTCAGCGTTTGGGGATGCTGCATTTCCCCATTGCTTACCTTTGTTTAAAAAAAAAAAAAAAAGGAATATGAAGCATAGCTTAAAGAAAATTACAAACATGTGAACCAGGTCTCTCTGAAGGAAGAAGTGGTCAGCACTTATTCCACCTGCAATTAAAATCAAGACTTCAGCAGACAGGGCTGGGTAGAGCTCTGCTAGGGAAAAAGGGTAGGAATGAACATTTTTGCCTAGAGCTGTAAGTGGTTCAGGTAAGTAGAGACAAACCCCATGTTCTCTATCTGAAAATGCTTGCTCTTCCCAAAAGTATCTCTCCTAAACAGTGACTGGTATACCAGATGATCTTCTGCTAAGTCCTTTTAAGTTAATTATGTGAATTTAGCCTCTAGAAGGCATTAGCTTGGCTGTACCCTTAACCACTTGGTGACTGCAGACATCCTGAGCAGAATGTGTCTTGCACATGTTCTGTTGTTTATTAGAATCCTTCTTATAGTGGTGTTGAAATAGAATGATTTCATAGAGAGTAAGTATGTCAAAAATGTCATTCCTGGAATCATCAGTAGATGTGTGTGATATTTTATAAGCAAATTTGTACCAATTGGAAAGAGTTTTACTTGCTGTGATCTGAGATGGAGTTTCCATCTATAGCCTTCAGTAATTTGGGGACTTTTTCACTTCTGATCAAAATAATGTTGTAGCCTTTCTTAAGAGTTATTTAAAAACACATTTGCAATTTAACCTTTCCTTTTTTTTTCCTCATGTGATAAGAGATTAGGTAGGTTCTTAACCTCTTGTTTTACATGTGTTTTAACTTCTCTTTCAATATTGCACTGGCAGTTTTATGAGCCAAGGCCAAAATACTCTGCTTGCTAAACTTGAGCAATCAGGAGGGAACAGATGATGAAAAACTAACAGTGTTTTACTCATCTACCACTCATTTTTCTTCACAGACATGTGGAGAGTAGATATTAACAAAGACAGTAATAAAACACACTGTGAGGCCTCATAAATCGATGTGTGCTGGTGGGGTCAGGAACAAATATTGGAAAGGTTAGAACATGTAGAGAACTGTGTTCCCATGTTGTGACGCTCAAAGCAAGGCTGGGAGTTTTTCATTTGCTGATTTGAAAGCAATTAGGAGGAGGCATTTCTGTGGCTGCCCAGGAGGCTTTGTGCTGGCTGGGCGTGTGGTCAGCTCTTTTTTTTAGTGGCTACAGGAGGTCAGGTAACACGCTGAAAAAGAAGCCCTGGTGAACTGGGCTGTCATATTGCTGTGCTAGGGACAGATGTTTTTAAAGGTGTCTCAGAACCCAGGGGATCCAAGCTGTTTGCTCATCTGCAGCAGGACAAGACTGCACTGTTGAATGCATCTTCAAGTCTACATTGACAAGATACTTGAGGTTCCCTGAAGAGAGAAGTCCTGGCCAGAGGGAAGGTTCAGTGTCGGGAACTCTCACCAGCTCAGGTTTTGGTATAACAGGGATGTGCTGATGATGCCTGCTTTGTTGTTTGGTAATGTTCTCTCACCCTTCAGGCTGGCAGATTTCTCCCAGTTTGCAGCTGATGAGGTAGATCTGTCGCTTCATTATGTTCCTTCTGAGAACTGCTTATGCTGAGACAAATGCAAAGACAACACTCTGTGTCCTCCTCTGCTCCTGCCAGGGAGCAGTCTCCTGTGTCAGCAGGATTGATTTAACTTTAAAACCTAGGGAACTGAACAGCCCATGGAAAGGTGACTGTTTCCCCAGATTAACTTACTGGTTTGTGTTTTGCTTGGGCAAGACAGTAAGAAGTTTCCAAAGAAAAGAGGTTGATTCAGTTGGAAAACGGTTTAATGTAGGTCTTTGGAATCACTTGATAAAGCTGAGTCAGTTAGGTTATCAAAGAGAAGCCAGAAACCTAGCAAGAGCTCAAAGTCATTGTAGATGTTCAGTTATTTTACTGATTAATTTAGTCACACAGGATGCCTAACAAAAGCTGTACAAATTAGCAGTTGTTTGGAAGAGCCTGGGTATACTGCAAAGAAAGTATTCATGAAATTAATTTACTTGTAGAGTTTCCCGTAGTGGTGCCTCGATACTACACATCTGTCAAGATAAAATGAGACCTGGGGGCTGATAACATCTAAGTGGGGACACTACTGTGCCCTTAGGACAGATTTGTAATTTCATTTGTAATCAGGCAGACTATAATTACTATATTTGCCTCTGATTAAAAAAACAGGTCAGAAGAGTAATGAATTGTGCTCCTAATGGGGGGGGTGGTGGTGGGGAACTTCACACCCTAAGAGCACTTCAAAATACGTACAGTCTTCACCTTCCCTGATTTCCATCTTTGTGCTTGCACAGTTGGTGGGTCTGTGTTTCTTGTTCCACGTCAGCAGGGAGCCTCTGCGTGCTGAGAACAGAGAGCAGGAAAGGTTTTGGGTACATGCCTTTGTGATCCCCGTGGTGAGTGCTAGGTTATCAGCCAGCCTCTGATTTGGGCAGAAAGAGGACTTTTGTGTGTGGCAGGGGAGGGGTACCTGTAGGTACTGGACTAGAAGGAACACAGAGCAGGAGGGAGTTGTACTTCTGGCCTCTGTGAGCGCTTCAGGAGAATATGAGAGCCAGCCCAGGCTGGATTTCGATGAGCTGAGCCTGCAGGCAGGCTGTTCTCACCTGAAAGGCTGGATCAGCTTCAGGAAGGGCTTCTTAGAAGGGAGATGTGTAACCATTATGGATGACAGCAGGAGGCCCATGAAGCCTGTATTAGGCTAGTGTGTGTCTGGAGCCCGATATGTTAGGATAGCAGAGAATCAGGATCCTCCTTACTAAATGATCTCTGTATTTATTTTCTCTGTATTTATTTTATAATAGTGCCCTTTGCAGCTGAGGAGTTTTGTTATTTTGGTTTGAGTTTTGTGAACAAATAGCAAGTTGAAAATTGGCAGTGTTTTGTGTATGAAGTCCCTGGCTTTGCTGGGTATTATTCTATGTCTGGCGTAGTTCCACAGTCATCTGTTTTTTTGAAAGATGGATTTCTTTGTCAAAGATCTGTCTCTTATTGTTGGGTAAGTTCTCAAAAAAGAAAGACCAGATTAGTATATGAATAGTTGGTAAACTTTTCCCTTAAAGAAGCTGGGAGGAGAAGGGAATGGCACTAGAAAAGAAAACACTTAGCAGGGAAAGAAAGTTCTCACTGGTTTTGACAGAGCAGTTCTCAGAATTATTGGATTGGTTTCAGCTGTTGGTTTCAGTGTTTATTTTCAATCCCTTTTTTAATGAAGGAGGAGCCAGTGTTCCCCAGTTCTTTACTGAGCAGTGTCTCTTGGTGAGTGTTGTGTCTAGAGCCCTGGGACTCAGGCTGACCAGCCAGTTTGCTCTCCTCACCCGGGGAAGGCTTTCTGCCCAGGCTGGAGGGAGATGTGAGTTCATATTTCCAGCCTGCAGAGATGGTTCAGATGCTGATTCTGCTGTCGCATCTGTTTGTGTAGCCCATAAATGTGTAGAGAGGGCCCATCCTGCACGGAGGAGGGTTCAAGTGTTTCTAAAAAAATCATCCTTCTTCTTTTTAAAGACTAGAAAAAAGCTAGAATGAAGTTTCAGTATCTTTGCTTTTCCTATAAAATATTAATGAAGCAAGGAAGTGATCTTCAGAGACAGGAGGGTTTTTTTACCAGTAAGCTCAGTCAGTAAGGAAAGACAATAAAAATGTCCTCCCTCAGCTCCCGTGTTCAGAAGATAAAGTGAACTTTTGGCTGTTTGCATTATCCAAGCTGCCCTGGATGCATGCTCTCGGAATGACTGCCACTGAGCCCAGTTGTGCCTCTCAAATACTTTGTCAGTTGCTACCATGCTTCTGGAAAGGCTTGGTATGTCTGCGTTGCTTCCTGAAACGCAGTGGAATCTAGTGAAAAGCATCATTGTTTTGAAAACACCCTGATCTGCTGCCAAAAGAGCTACTGTTGCATAATCCTTAATAGCAGGTTAGAGTGGCAGTTGCTCCTTGGTTTGAAATTGGTATGTGGCAGGATGGCTTCCCGGTTCCCTCTTTGGGGATGGCACGTCTCATCTTGTTCTTCCCTTTGGGAACTGTGACTCACATGGTGTTCAGCTGTCCTGAGTTGGGAATAGACCCTTGAACAGACTTGAACATCAGTGGTGCTACTTAGGGGTGACAAGGGAGGGGAAGAGAAACTGGCAATTTCCTTTGAGAACGGGGAGCAATGCTCTGTCTGCTGAGTACCTGGGATTACATTTGTCTGTTCTTGCCAGCACATTGTTCTGATGTAAAGAAAAAGAGTTGGAATAAAAAAAAATTATCTTGACATCCCTTTCTGATTTGCAGATCTCAGTGTGTAAACTTCCATGCTGACATCTCTGCCTTTTATGATCTTTATGTTAACCTACAGCTTGGCTGGCACACTGTCAGGCTTCATCTGTGTAGCAAAGGTAGTATTTGCAGGTGTCATTCAAACATTGAGTTCCTGTTGTGGTGGGCATTGACATCAAAGTTTACTGCCCAATTTTTCAGCTAAAGCAAATATATGCGAACTCTGATAAATACTTTAAAATAAATATACTGTTAATAATTTCTATAGGATGAACTGTATTACAGCAAAGGGATCAAATTAATCTCTAGCTTACTGGAATTTAACAGCTGGAAACAAAAGGCAGTGAGAACATCTTCATAGCCAGGTCCATGCTTGCCTTTGGCAGGTGCTCAGTTGGACAGCAGTTTGGGAACCTCTGTGGCAGAGGTTGCCACAGGCTGCTGAAGGCCTTTTCCCAAGGAAGAGAGTTTCCCAGGGCCATCTGGGTGCACGGTTTATATTAGTGTTGGCTCAGAAGAGCCTTTGTCTATCCATTCGCCTTCTGTCCATGTGAAACCACGCTCTGGAGGTTTCTTTTGAATACAGGTTGTGCCTCAGCCTCATATCCACTGGGACATTGGGGTACAAGGTGAGGAAGGGTCGCCTGAGGCATGATACTCAATTGGACTGACCTGCTGTATAGCTCAGACCATTTGACATTTCTGCATTAATTCTTGACTCTGTGAAAAAAAGGCTGATTGAAACACCCACACGCTTCATTTAGAGCCCTCTGATGATGGAAAAAGTATTTCAGAAATTTGTAGTTTCATACCTAACTCTCCTCTCTGTTAATGTTTTTGTGTTGGTTGATTTATTTAACTTCCAGTCACGGGGTCTTGTTCTGTCATTGCTAGACTGAGAGCCCTTCACAGTCATGCTGCTTGCCTGTGTGCAAGTGCTTCTAGACCATCTTCAATCACCTGCAGAGCTGCTCTCTGTGCACTGGCAGCCTTCCACTCCAGCCTTACTCTCTCTCACAGCTTTACTCCTTTCTCAGTATCGTCAGTGTCGTTCTGAATGGGGACAGCTGGCTGAAGACAGTTTTCCAGCAGAGTTTGTGTCAGTGACAGAGAGAGACATGGAGTCCTGCTTGGTAGTCTTGTACATCCAAGGATCATATTTGACCTGCAGTTGCAGTGTTTCTTTGAGTGCTCATGTTTGCTAATTCTTCTCTATGGCATAGCTCTTGTGCTTCTGGATCAAGTCTCACATTCCTTAAGTATGGTCCTTGTCCTTTTTTTTTTCTAGTGCTGGGAGAATGGAGCACACTAGAGCTAGAGAAGTGGAGAAATAGCATTACCCCTAACAAACTCCTAGTGTAAGTAGCAGCAAATTGGAAATAACTAAACTGGTAGTTCTGGAAGAGACAGTGAGAAGCACAAGCTCTATGGAATGTAGAAAACATGCTGATTAGCTCACTGGAGAATGGAGTTCTTGTTTCAAGGCATTAAACTCATTTGCAGATAGATGATGAGAATGGGTGGTCTCATGGTGCTCAGAAAGGGTCAGATTTGAGGTTCGCTCCTCAGAGTTGCACTGCAGATTTCATCATTTTCCAGATTCTATTCTAATCATCCGTAACACTGATGATAATTAAGTAATACTTAAAATATTTTAATGAACTAGTGCTGCTTGGAATTCCTGAAAGAACAGAATTCCTTGGATAGAAATGGATGGACACAAGAAGAAACTCCAAATTAATGTATTTCTGGGTTTTAGGATGTCGAATGCCTTTGGGTCCTGCAGTATTGCTGGAGCTCTACTGTCTGCACAGCCACTCTGTGGGTGTGGTTGTCAGTAGAAATATTCTGGTTAAAAAATCCATGTAAAATAAGCAGGGTTTTGTTAAATATATTTTACAACGCATTTGATACACAGACATTACTTTAGCATCTGGCTTTTAAACAGGGATAAAATTCAGCCTGAAATGAGATCAAATCCTGTAATAAATGGCAAGAGTAGAATTCTTTCTTATAGCTTACCCACTCAGAAATAGTCCATGAGTTACCATTGTCTATCAGTCAGACCATAGTCAAATGAATGTATGACTGGGAATGCTTTACCAATTTCACTAAAAGCAGGCTCTTGAAAGAGCAGCTTCATGATGTAAGAAGCACTGTGGTGGTGTCCAAGAGTAACTGCTACCCCCTTCCTGTAGGGAGAGTCAGAGCCAGTGTCAGAGATAGCAGGCTTGGAACTAGGAGGGTTAGTATGATCCACGGAGCAAGGAGAGTGTTATCAATCTAATGCAATCCAGTGGATCTTTCGGCACCACAAGTGGCACCTGTAAGATCACTACACAAGTCTGTGGTTAACCTTAACAGGTTCTTAACAGCAGCTCTCTACCTCTTTAATACCCTGTAATCAGTATACAGAATTATCCTGCTTAAAGCCAACCTCAATTACAGTGAGGTGAGAGTACTCTTTGAAGTGTCTTTTGGAAGTAGTTTAATATTCTAATATGAAGAATGTGTTTTGCCCTTCCTGCTGTAATGAACGTGAAGCCTTGCTGTCAGAGAGGCAGCCACACAGAACTGGAAGATCTTCAAGTGAAGAACTTAACTTTAGGCACAAGGAGGGGAGAAAAAAAAAAGGTTGGTTTTCTGGTTTAGGTCATTTGCAAGCATTACTGGTTATCTTTCAAGTCATGGACGTACTAATTTTCCAAAAGCATCATTAATTAAAAACACCTTTTGGAAACAGTTTGCCTTTGGCCATCAAGCAGAAGTGTTGGCAGTTAAAGACAAGAGTGGTTTGAATTGTTGTTCCAGGACTGTGGGGGAGAGGGAAGGAGCTGTGTGAACTAACAGAGCTAATGTGTAGGGCTACAAGTCAGAGTAAAATCATTTGGCATCCAAGCAATCCCTGTGTCTTGGAGCCCATCAGAAACCTGCTGCTCTGTGGCTTCTGTCACACAGAAGAACAGGCTGACCTCTCTGTGTCTGCCACTTGATGCTAAATATTGAAATTTGAATTTGTGTAAAAGTATACTGTGCTAGGAATGTGCACTGTATCTCTGTGATTCATCCTGGCAGCGCTAGGAACTAAAACTGACTTTCAGCACAGGGACTGAGGAATTAGTGCTTCTGCATTTGATTCCCACTTGCTCTGTGTTATTACCTTCTCTGTGCCTTGCTATCCTTAGCTGACGAAATGGGGACAGCACTTTTGCTGCCTGTAAATTGTTATGTGGATAGGAGTTGGTGAGGTGCTTTGGGATCGCAGGTGTGGGAATGGTGAGGCCAGTAGCCTGCCCAGCCCCTGCTCACACAGTGGGCCCAAAGTGGCACTGGGAGGTTCCTTTTGAGGGGGGTGACACAGTCCTGGTCACGTTCCACTGTCCTCCCAGAGGATCAGGAGGTATGATGCTAACCTGAGTGGATTTCACCTTCTCCAGTGCTAATTGTCCCAAGTGTCTAGCCTGAACAAGGTACAAGCTACTTCTGCACTATGCGGAGGGAGTGGGATGCTCCTAGAAATGGAGTCACTTGCTTTTCCTAACCACCCTTACATGGACAGCCTTCTACGCTGCAGAAAAGATGTTTTTCCCCTCCCCTGCCCTATTCCTGGGGCCATGACACGACTCCGACCAGGAGTTTGACATGAGTCATGAACAAGCCAACCCCATTCCTGCTCCCTGTGCTTTTTCCAGTCCTCAGGATTTTAGGATGGTTCGCTCCTCCCATGCTGAGACCCCACAAAGACATGGAGCAGCGCTGCAGCAGGGAGCCAGGAGCTGCTCCAGGCTTGGCAAGGGCGTCACAAGACTCGTCTGCACTCCCACAGCCTCCGGCTAGACACAAAGCTCCTCAGTGGGGAACTTTGGGTGTGATGGTTGTCTCTCTATTTGCTTTCCACTGTGCACGTACGTGTGTGGGCTGTGCTGCCAAGGTATTAATGATTCCTGAAGCAGAACATGTGAGAAGAGGCAGATGTAGTGCACGGTGAGTCAGTGCGAGTACGCTACAACCTTGGCATTGGTTAGGGGTGCTTTTGTTTTCAGCTGTACAGGCTCTCGGAGAATATCCTGGAAATAGTGGGATTGTCACCAGAGCTTTGTTCATCTCTGTGTTTTAGTGTGTATGCCTCTCGTTTGGCATTGCATCGTTGACGTGTCAAGACGAAATAAAAAAAAAAAATAGAGGCAGTCAGTGAATTTAGCATGAACATGTCAGGTATTACCAGGTGGAGAAATTTCTAACTGTTTGCTGCCTGAAAAAGATTTAAAAAGTAGTAGTAAAACTTGAAGGGAAATGCTTTGGAACATTTTTATTTAATTGATATGAGTATTTGGAAAAAATGCACTATGGATAATACTTTAAATAATCTAAAATCTGACAAATGGACTTAATTCAAAATATATGCTGAAAGTCTCACATTCTTTTGGACCAAAGCATATGTCCTGGGCAACAGCTCTGTATCAAAGCTTTGCAGCTGAGATTTAAATACCTTTTCAGAAGGAACCCTGTACCATAAATGCTATCAGATGCTTAATTAAAACAGCACAAGCAAGGAGCATGTTTGCAATAAATTACGGGGATGTGTTCTGACATGCTTTATCTATGTAAAGATTTCTATTTTTATGTGAAGCTATTTACAGATTAATGATTTCAAAAATAGATTTGTAACTAAAGAAAGATGCATCATATTTCAGTTGCTTGGAGTTGAGAATCTTGCCTGGCTGTCTGCCTGCTCTCTTAGATGTTTATTCCAGTGGCTTACAAGTGTATGGAGTGATTCTGTCCTTCTTATTTTTCTCCCTCTATTTGGAAGAAGGAATTTGTATTCAGGGACCAGGTCCCAGGTTTCTTACCCACACAAGCAGACTGATTTTTATGCCTTTGAAGCACAGAGTAATTTCAGTGAAGTCCATGAGGCTTTTTGCATGAATAAGACTTTTGGGTGGTGAAGATCCCTCTCAATATATTTTGTCAGTTGTCACTGTTCTGTTTCAGGGCAGCAAGCTGTTGTCACAGTGTCAGTGGAGCCTGCTAAGCTGTAAGCCTGCCTTTGAGTATGTGTAATAGAAACCTTCAGCATGATTTTTTGTTACTTAATGCTGTGTGAACATTAAAAGAAATATTTTAATAAATTAGGGCAAAGCCTGAAGGTAGAGGTAATATTTTTCATTAGAGGAACCTTTAGAATTTGAAAACTCCTGCAAGTTTGTGTACCCAAGAGCCTGCCCATTTTTTACAGCCATGCCAGTTGGTCTAATAAAAGATACTGCCTCTGTCTACAAACCTTGTCCTGCCTGCAAACTCTGGTGATTGCATCTACAGCAAAACACTGCTGGATTATTAAAATAATTCAGGCCTTCTTTGCTTAATTATGGAAACTCAGATTTTTGCGGTTTCCTCAAGTCTCAGCTTTTTGAATGCCAACACACACAAAATGGTGCTGTCTGGTTTCTCTTACTGTAGAGGAGGGTTTCATCACATAGGAGCTCAAACTGCTTCACTGATTCCTTATTTTAGAATGGTTACTATAAAGGTAGCCTGCTAAAATTCTTCTGCCATCTGGATTTTGGGGTATTTCGTGGGGTACTGTTGGTATTGTACCATCAGCTGTCTGGTGTGGATGGCCTCTGAAATCAGTCCTATCTTAGTACCTGTTCAGCATCTGATGTGGTGGTGTGGTGATGGGAAGCAGAAGAAATGGGAAGAGGCTGGCAGAACATGATGTCTCTGGTGTAAGCTGTGGGTGTAAATCTTTGAATCTTGCTATGTGTCTGACTGGGTAAGCAGAGTGGTGTACCCCTTCTAAACACCAGGAAGCTTGGATTTGGACTTGATTGGAAGACCCAGATCCAGAGCTGTCTAACAGCCCTAAGGCCAGCCATGCAACAGGTTTTTCAGAGCTGTTTAATGTGCCCTTTAGAGGCCTTCAATGAGTATGTCTCTCGTATCTGAATCTGGAACTCCAGGCTAGTAGCTTTAAAACAGACCAAGGTGGTGATCTGGACCATCTTGAAATGTCCATGCAGTAGGTGCTTTTCCACCTTCAGAGGGCACAAGCCCTTTCTGTAGTTGGCAATCTTAGGGTCTTAGCAGATCACTCCCTCTGCTGCATGTCTTGGCTGAGTCTGTGCCCCTTGCAGGGACACTGCTCCTCTCCCGAGCAGCCCTTGCTGTCCCTGAGGGGCCTTGCCCTGCCTTCCAAGTGAAACGGGAACAGGTCGGTGCTTGAGGGGCGTTGAGTTCTGTGTCCTGTGCTGCCTTCTGTCTGCCTTTGGGCACGGCTTAAATAGATAGCTGGTAATTACTTGTAAAGCCCTTGATGGCTGTGGCTGGGGCTATTTTGGAAGCTGATTCTCCCTGCATGCCCTGTTGTGGAAGTTGTGGCTGGCTGGAATGGCCCGTCATCCTCTCGCTGTGGTGACCTCCTCTCCTGGGTGTGTTGCAGGGAATTCAGGGGGAGAGCTCTCAGCAATGGCATGTGGTCTCTTGGGCTGCCTGCCAGGGCCTGAATTTGGTGACCTTTAGGATGTGGCAGAAGATGCATTTGTAAACCTTGGTTATAGTAACTGGGAGACAAGCAAGAATGCTGGAGGAGGAGGAAAGCAATTTTTACAGACAAGCTGTTTGATCTCTGATATTTATGACCAGCAGGTACTAGGTAAATATACTAAGAAGTGCTGTGACAATTGGAACTGTTCCTCCTTAATAAAATTTAAAATGAAAAAATTGTACAGATTTCCTTGAGGAGCATGCGTGTGACACTGAGAGCGCTGTGGCTTCTAGCACTGGTTTGAACACTTGCTCTGCTCTCTACTTTGTTGGAATCATTAAATTCCCTTATGTAAAATGAGTGCAGTCATATTTTAGAGGTGTCCAGATGTAGTTGCTATATCATTGGCTGTGTAGTTTGTGGGTGGTTTTGTTTCTTTTAAGAAGAGCAAACAAGCCAAGACCTGCAGTCCAGCAGTTGTGTGGGTTACACAAGAATGTGGTTTCATGTAATACCTAATTTGGTATCACTGTAGGTTGCGTCTCCCACCCTGTTTTCCACACTCCAATGACAGTATTGTGGAAGGTTGAGCTGGGTGCAGCCTGGGTTCAGCTGACCAGAGGAGAACTACTCAGCCTTTCCTCACCTTTGGTCAGTTGGTTTTGATAAGTCAGGACTTGACTGGTGAGCTGAAGTGACCCACCATTGGGCTTCTTCATCACCCCACATGCCAAGGAATGCAGTGGGACATGTGTCTGTCTGGAGGAGCAGGCGAGCAGGATTGCCCCAGTGTGCTAATAACAAAATTGGGAAAGGTGCCCCTCTTTCCTCACTGCAGGGCCCTCCTGATGAGAAGGACTGTCTGTGGTTTGTTTGTGACAGCCAGCACTTGAGAAGGGGTGCTCATGTTTGTGGAGATCTGCTGGTGAATATTTGCATTGCTCATGTTACAGGTTTGCGGTGTGTTCTTGCTCTGCCTGAATGTGTCTGACCTGCAGAGGACAAAGGATCATCTTTCTACTTTCCTTCCAATTGTTTCTGCTAATTTAGCATCAGTTTGAAGCTTTGTCTTTGCTTAGAGATCAAATGGCCAGGGACAAGCCTCTTTGTTTTCATTCTGTGGTAAAAGTGGCAAGGTCAGTCCCAGTGGGGCTTGTACGGTTTACACTGCTGAATTTATCTCATGTATTGAGGGTAGGTTTTCTATCAAAAAATATCCCTTTTCAGCAATGACAACGAGGTTTCTGTTTGTAAATGCATTTTCACCACAGTGGATAGGAATATTTTTGCAGCCATGTAGAGCAGCCTTCCCAGCTCTCTGTTTTATCATCTCAAAGAGCAGCATCTTACTTGATCTGCATACTCAGGTCATTCCACTGGGTACTTTGCAAAACTTCCTGAGTGGCACGGGAGTTCCTTCATACCGGGGCAACGTTCTGGTGAAACAAACCTTCAACTTATGCAAGCTTTTCTTTTCTATATCTTTCAGAAATAAGTAAGCCTTTGAAGATGACAACCTCATGGAGCGACCGACTCCAGAATGCAGCAGATCTCCCTGCAAACATGGATGGGCATGCTCTGAAAAAGTACCGCCGGGAAGCCTATCACCGGTAAGTCATCTGTGCAGCTCCAAAACTAAACATGAACCCACGTTCCTTGGGGTTTTTTTGGCTTGTAGGTAAAACAGGAAGGTTGTTCTTACCTTCTTCGTAGAAGTGTTGGTAGAAGAGAGCTTAGAAGATGGCACAGTATTGGCCTGCAGGAGTTTGCAAACAGCCGAGTTGAGATACACATACTAGAGCAAGAGAGGATGTGCTTCTTAATGGAGTCAAGAGATTAATCAAAATCAGATTTTGGATAGAAGCTTTCAAGTCAATAAATACTCAGTGACAAAGGTTTTATAATAATTACTGAAGAGCCTTACACACTGGAATGCGTAAATACGAATAAGGAGGAAATCAAATGGGGTCAGAAATATTTTGAGAATTACACCTAGTGTGATTAATTCTGTGACCAAAGGAGCATGAAGAAGCACTCAACAAGGGCCCAGCCTTTTCACTGGTAGGTGTACCTAAAACCATCTTTGCTGCAAAACAATTACAGTAAGTAAAGAAGTAGAGTTCAAAATAAAAGGAATGTTACCACTCTTAGTTTATAGTTTGGGAATCAAAGTGCAGGCACTAGGTTGCTTTTACAAGATCACATTGGAGGTTTGGTGGAGCCAAGAATTGAGTCCACAGCTCTCAAGGTTCCAAGCGTAAAGCACAAAAGACGGATGAAGTCTGTATCCTTATCAAATGGCTGGACTGTTACAGAGTTAAAAACAACAGCATGTAGTAATTGTCAGTATTCTGTTTGTGGGAAGTGTATCTTCAAAGTTTAGCTTGGTTATTTTGAGAAGTCATACAGTGTGATGATCAGAGGATATTCAGCAGAAGGGGAAATGTATGTCTGGTGGAGAAACAGAAAAAGAAGTCAAGTTTCTCAACCTCATGCTTAAATGCCACGTTGCATTTATGATTCACATTGGTGGTATTTCTGGGGAAGTGTTTTCGAAGTGTTAGATATCTTTTGATTCTCCAAATGGAATCTAATTTGAGAAAAACGCCTTAGTGCATCATATGATAGGCCAGGTTGTGCAAGTTGCAGTGTCCAGGGCTAAGTAATGGATCCTGTGATGTGTTTCTGAAGCTTTCCAATTTCCAATGAATGTGTTCGAGCAACATGTCTTAAGTGGTGGCATTGTTTGAATCTGTCTGTCAGCTGGTTTGTCAGATATGGAAGCATTTAATGAATGTAACTATATATAGCATGTAAAAAGAGAGGGATTTTATATCATTCCCTGTCAAAAAATCTTCACCTTGTTGCAGTCATTGACAGGTTTACCTTTGTGTCATAAATTTACTTAAAACTTCAGCTGTGTTACTGCTGATTCAGACTGATGGAAATCAAGTCAGAGTAATGCCTATTTTTTTTTCTAAGTATTTCCTTAACATTTGTTATGGTTAAGTGCTGACAGTTTGCTGAATGTTGTACAGGATCCAAATGAAGCTGTACTTGTCTTGAAGAGCTCATACATTCACGTCCTCATCATGCCTACCCTTACTTGTATAAGAAATCCTTACTTTCAGAAAGAATTTCCTTATGGAAGATGAGAGTGCAGTCATATAAAGGAGGGTTTCCCACTAGGAGCTGGGATCTGGTAGTCCAAAATTAGTCTGTGGTAAAGTTTTAAGTACCTGTTTTTAGAATCTAGAAATGTCCTATGCAAAACATACTGAGCAGAAATGCTGCTAGCATCTCAGATTTTCATGGAAAGCACAACATTGGAAATACATTAAGGGGAGGCACCTTTTTGTTTTGGAATTGCTATCCTCTTTCAAAGAGAGAGAGTGAGAGAGAGGGAGGGAGGGAATGGGAGAGAATGAGAGAACCTGATGCCAAGAGTGTAGTATAAATCTGTGCTATTAATGGCTTTGGTATACCAGTTTCATGGGAGTTATTTTGATAATCCAGTATTGTGAGAATCTGAAACAACCTCATTCCAGAGGCAGTGTTGTCAGATTTCTATTTCTGGTACTTTTCATGGTCGTAGTGGTAACAGATGTGATGTTACTTTAAAAAGTGCAAACTTAACATGATAGAATATGACTGAAGTTAATTTCCCTTGGGGTTTGATATTATATTTTTTAGTGTTTTATTAATGCTTCAGATACAGAGTATATGTGCTGGTCACAGCCATGAGTTGTAGGGTGTAAATTTGTTTCACTGAGATCCAGGTATGCTCTGAGTCTTGGATATTGCTGAAGCACTGCAAATTTTATGAAAAAGGGAAATAGAAAATACAAGGTGTCATTGTCAACATTATTTTCTTTGTCTTTATTCTGTTTCTTATCCGCATTTTTGTTTCAGTCTTTTTTGTCTGGCTCTTTTTTTTTTTCTTACTCCAGCAGCAAAAGGAAAATCCTTGAAAACATGAATCTAAAGTGACTTAGAAACAAACCAATAAGAACATTGAATTTAAACCTATTATGTTTTTGTTACCTGAAAGCTGGTCAAAATTATTTAGTGGGCCCAATCTGAAAGACTGGAGGAGCTTGGCACCTATGCCATTTACAGATGAGCATGAGTGGGACTAGCTTTTGTTACCTATATTGAAAGCCTAGTTGAGCTCAAAGTCATTCAGCAAATTTTCTAAATGCTGCTAGTAATGCTTAGTTTTCTGAAGAGTGCAATTTAAAAAACTTCTTTCACTGTTTGCTTCATGCTTACTTAAATACCAGTGGAGACCAATCAATTTAACATTCTTGATCTCATGAAGTACACCAGATTTGATATGCTTAAATTGTAAATTAATTCAGATTAAATAAGAGGGAAAGCTTCCAAAAGCAAAACAGTTTACCTTATAATATATATATATATATATATAAATGTTCTTGGGGCCATGAAACTTTTAAAAACCTTTTAAAAAATTCCCTCTGAAGATGCTACTCTAATAGTCATAATTTACTGTGGTCATTCTTACTTGGAATGTGTTTTTTCAGGTGCTGCACTTCTAATTGTATCATAATGGATGGATGGATGTTCAACATATAATAATTGTTGGCAGAAGTCCCAGTTGAGACTGGTTTAACTGGTGTAGTGCATACTGACTCAGTGTATGATGACTATATTGTAATCATATCTGAATGCCATGGGCAAGAATGTTCAGAATCAAATTTTTATAGCTACAGAATCAGAAAAATCCATTGGGGAGGAGAAGTGGTGGGGTTTTATCTTCAGGGTATTTCTGACAGCTTTGATGAAAGCTTTTGGTTCTCTGGTGTTGCTGTCAGACCTCGTTACTCAACACTGCTGGCGCCTGTTGGAGGTGAGGTCTGAAGATGAATTAATATACAAGCTACATGTTACTCATTCTCTAGCAGAGGTCACTGGTAAGAGGATACTGCATAACTGTGCTATTGGCAACACAGATTTTAATTCGGAAATAAAATGGATGTGTAGTTCTTGGGAGGCTTTTCCTTGGTGTGTGTGGTTGTGAGGCCACCTCTCTCGTGTGCTGCTTGTTGACTTTTCCGGGGAGAGGATAATCACTAGATCATTTGTTCTGGAGGAGTACTGTCATTTAATGTGATTGTAATTAGGCAAGAACTAGGTTGACTCTGAGCCACCAAATTGCCCTAGTGTCTATTTTTTAACTTGGAGTGAGCACTTCTAGGCACCCTCTGGATTATCTCACATAGCTCTTTAGGGTTTAAATAGCAACCACATCTAGTTAAAGCAAATAATGGAAAAAGTTGGTGTTCCATCCACTGTTGTTACTGACAGTTACCAAGATCCAGGAAACAGGTATTTGCACTTATATTTATTTATCTGTGGTTTTGGCTTAACATAGCACAAAGGCTAAAATGGCCTTTTTGTGACATATACTGGCTTTGGGATGCTTCTACCATTTTGCAACAGAATAATTTGAGACTTCTCATCATGAATATGGGGTTTCTGTTGTTTTAATTGTTGGGGTTTTTTCTTGCTCTCTTGTTTACTGGCTAGTGCAGGGCATGTGGCATCATGATTCTTAATCCTAATTCTCCTGCTGACTGCTGATAGAGTATTGGGTAAATTGCTTCATAATTTTGTACTTCAGTTTGCTTTCAGAGCACCTTATGGGGGTAATATAAGTGATTTTAGCTGTTGCTACACACTGAGATTCTGGATTAAAAAATGGTATATACTTCAATAATGACAAAGCAAAAGGATTGCCAATTGGTTGTTTTGATTTCATGGATTAAAAATGTACTTTCGCTTGTTCAAATTTGTAGACTCTGGGCTATTCACTGCTAATCTTGTTTCTTTGCTTTGTTGTTACTGGATCATCAGTGATTGCAAACAGGTGGAAATGTTGTATAAACAAGGCTGTGAGACTTGAAACTGTTCATGTGTTTAGGTGGCTGTATCTGAAGTCGCTTCAAAATGATCAGTTCATTGAGGTGGAAAATTAGAACAAATCTTTACCAGTCTAAAAGTGCTCTTTTCATCAGGCACGTTTGGACAGGCCATGTGTGGTGTTTCCACGTACTGGGGAGCTCTGGAGGCTCTGCTGGCCATGGTCTGTCCTCATGTGTCCAAGCAGGCTCCTTGGACCTCTGTGGTGGCAGGTGTGTGACAGAGGGCAGCAAGTTTCTCTCTCTGTTTTGTTTTAGTGCTTTAGACATTGGAGGAGGGAGAGGGAGTGTCAGGTCTGCGGAATGGGTGAGCTTATGAAAAAGCACACCACTTGCCAAATTAATAATAAAGAAATTACATTGTAAATGTCCCATGATCCTTAGCTTTAATAGTTTCAGGGGGCAGACGAGTGTTATTTTGGGATGGAATCCATATGTGAGCTTCTTGGCACTTTGCTGTTGCCTGGAAGAAAACCCAAACAATGGAAACAGAAATGGCCAAGGCTGTCTCTTTGCATTTGATTCCTGCGGGATGTCAGAGGGAAGTGCTCATGGTTGTGTTTCTGGATACAGCCTCATCATACTTTGAGGTTCCAGTCACTACTAGATTTTCCAGTTTTTATGTCACTATAACTGTGCAAGAACAGTAAGACTTGTGAAATTGTGGGGCATGGTGTTGAAGTGTTACTAGAAGTGGCCAGGAAATGTTTATGCCCTTCTTTTGTTTCCCGTCTGATACTGTTTCATCCCCTAAAGTTATCTCAAGCCCTAATTCTGTCTCTAAATATGATTACAAATATTCAGAATATTCATCTTTGGTTGAAGAAGGAATAAAATATAATTCTGAAAATCTGGAATTAAAAAATAAGAACAAAATTGTATGCTAAAAGATAATACATGGAATGGTCAATAGCAGCCTAAAGAGGCAGGACTTAGCAAAAGAACAATTTCATTGGTTTAAAAATTTAAAGCAGTTTATTTCTTCTCTAAGGCAGCTACTGAAACATTCAGCACCTAAAGATGAGACATTTTGATGATATGGTAGTATCTTCTTTAGGTTGCTCATATTCTTTGTGCCAGATAAATCAGGTCAGTGGGGGAGTTTGCTGCTGCTGGTGGAAGTCACCTGTGACTGGAACTGTAATGTCATGCAGTGACACAAGTCCCAAGCAGACCACATCAGGGGATTAGCTGGTCATACTGAGAACATGGAGTTGTCATAACAGTAGAGGGATGTTTATTTCGCCTTTTTAAAGAGTCCACTGGGAACTTGGGCGTGGGAGACTATTAAAAGCTAATCCATTTAGTTCCCGTTATTTCTTTTTAACTCTTCTAGCTTATTAAAAAATGGAAGTTGTCCATAAAAACAAGATTAAGCAAAGTTCCTAAACCCTGAGTGAGTGGGAATCTGAGCCTTCTGGCTAGTTAGTCCCTGTTTTGTGGTTGGCTCAAGCCCAGCTGTCCACCACAGGCTTTTTTAAACACACATGTAGGTTATGCTTAGCCAGCTCCCACTGTATTTGCTGTTCCACTCAGCACTGTTGCAATTTTCTTTGTATTTATTTAATTTCCAGTGAAACATACTGCCCAGAAAAATGCTAATTGCTGCAAGGTATTTCTGGACACATTCGGAAAATTATTATAAATTGCTCTGTTTCAGAAACTTTGCCTCACATTGTTCATTTTCATTTTCTTGCTATGAGGAATTGTGAGCCACATGCCAAGTTCCTCCTTAATTGTAAAGTTCTGTACATTTTGTTTATTTTGTTGGTCAAACTGCAAGGCTATTATACACCCAGATTTCATTCAGGACACACAATTCTTTAGAGATTTTGCACAAAAAAATTAAAAACATTTCTCCCTTTCTGCATTTGCTCCTCTTCAGTGTCACTTGAGAAGAGTTGGGATTTAGGTTCCTGCTTCAGAATTGATTGACAAGAACAGTAACAAAATCAAGATCAGTCCTCTTATAAAAATATAAAGGACTATGAATTGCAGAGTTGTGGCTGTCAGGGCTCTGTGACTCTCCTTATGCATGCTCAGCAGTTCCTTCTGCCTTGCAATACAACACATTTTTCTCTTACCCACACAATCCATAGAGCTCGAAAAGAAAATAAATACTGTCATCATTGACAGCCTTCTGCTGTGGCCAAGCTGCCCAGTTTAATCTTTGAGGAAGGCCTCATTAGAGAGGAAACATGTTTCGAGGTTTTCCTTAAACAGCTCCTCAAGTCCGTTTTTCCAAAGGTGTGGATCTGTGCCAGGCTAAGCCAGCCCAAGTCCAGATGCTGCTCCCCCAGTCCCAGCTGTGCTGGAGTATGGTCCCTCAGCCACCTTCCCCCCATGCTCCATGCCTTGGGTCGCTTCAGCCACTCTGCCCAGGGAGTCCAAAATGCAAGAGACTCACAGGGATATTCCTCAGAGCAGAAATGTAAAGCTTGGGTTTTCATCAGGAGGAAAGGATGAGGGCAAGAGAAAGGCAGTGTCCTGTTTAAGGAGATGCTCTGGGTGCAGGCAGGTGTGGAGCTGGGTTTAGGCAATACCCGCCTCTGCCTCTCAGCACAAGGAATGCAGAGGGTGTTCTCATGCTGTGCCTACAGTTTGTTTTGTCTTACTGCCCAGTGCTGTTAAATTTTTAGATCAGCTTAAATTTTAACTCCAGTACTTCCAGTTAAAGTGACTGTTTTCTAAATGGAAAAAACCAAATTCAGGGGAAGGGAAAGCGTGATTTCTTCTGATTCTGGCAAGTGAAGAAATTATTCTACATTAAAACTTCCTTGCCTGAAAATGTTAGATTGTTTTAGTTTTCCTCTTATTCTGACATTATTTCTACTGTTTATAATCTGGAAGCTTCTTTGACTTTTGTTCATATGGGTTAGCCATAAAAAACTTGTTATTTCATCCTTTCCTTTCATGACCAGAGAATCTTTTCCCTCAGGAGGGTCTTAGGGCCCTCACGTTGCTCTTGCTTTATAGTCATTTAAAACAACTCTTGTAATTTTTCTATACCTTTGTTCTGAGGAGATGTTACCTTTTTGTAGCCAGCAGACACAATGTCACGTTGGATGGGGCTTGGAGCAACCTGATCTGGTAGAAGGTGTCCCTGCCTATGGCAGGGGCTTGAAATTTGGTGATCTTTAAGGTGCCTTCCATCCTAAACCATTCTGTGATTCTGTGATTTGATTGGTATTCTTGTAGTCAGGCCAAGTGTACCTTCAACTAGGATTTAAGAACAGCTTTGAAATGGTCTAAGTCTGCAGCTTCTGAGAAGCACTTGGCTCTTCCTAGAAACTGTCCTAGAGATTTAATCTCAGCTTTTAATTTTAGTTTCTAGAACACTGCAGATATTTACTTGAATAAATATTTGAATAAAACCCCAAACTAAGCTGGTCAGTTTCTGGGAGTAAATATGTGTAAGTACCTACTTACTCCCTTGTGCCTAGGGGAGCACTGTTCACAGGAGATTTCTTTATCAGGATTTAAAATTTAGGTCCTGAGTGCCTACAAAATAAACCAATATCTATTTGGGCCTTCACAATGGAAATGAAATTGGTTCCTTTTTTTTTTTTTTTTTTTTTAACCACTGTTTAGTCTGCATTTAATCTGCCAAGGCATATGCAAGTTTAAATTGATTAAAGTGTTCTCATTTCCTGTCCTGAACATGTTGTGTAATAGCCTTCTTTAGCTTGTTTTAATATTTGCTCTGTCTCTCTCCAGCACTGGTGGGTGAAGTAATTACCACATCAGATCTGTTGGTAGGATGCCTTGAAATCTGCCAGGTTTGGGTGCTCTTAGACCCTGCCAGTGCTGTTTGTAGGTCATAGGCAATAAGTGCAAATTGATGGAGAAAGAGATGTCTTCACCCACTGTTACTAAAGGGTGCTTCTATGGTAATTTTCATATTTCAGTCAAAAGACTTACTTTCAAACAAAATTATGCTAATGAGTGCTGTTTGTTTTGTTGTTCAGAAAACTTTTCCGTATCTTCTGTATCGAGGTATTCTGGTTTGGGGTTCAGTTTCTAAATACTACAAAAGCAAGGGATAACAATCTGTCAGAGGTTTAGAGTTCTTTCCATGGTTTTGAGGCAGTTTGGTGTTGTCATCATCTAAACACAGGCAAGCTGGATTGGAACAGATCCCTTGGGTCACAGCTCCCTTGTTTCTGCCTTTCGCAAGCACTGTCATGTTACCCTTTTTGTAAGTGCATTCAGCTGTGTCTTAGTACTTGGGGGTTTTTGTCCTCATTTGGGAAACTCACCAAATGTTGCAATTCTGAAACGATCCTGTGAGCTTCTTTAAATTTCCCTTCTGGCTCCTGTCCTGTAAAGACAGTCAGAAAACTGTGCTGCAGGGATTAAGCCTAAAGGCACGAGCAGAACTGGACTCTGCAGGTGAGATAAAAAATGTTGCTAGTGTCTCCCAGAGGTATGTTACTCCTTCTTAAAGCTCTGCATTCTCAGAAGCAAGCTGCATAAACATGAGGTCAGAAATTATGTGCTTGAATTAGCTAATAAATAATGTTTCCTGGCAGCAGCAGCAGCACGTAATCATATGCATTGTACAAAGTATCAGACTGTATTTAGTACTAAATAGTGCTTCTCATTGGTCTCTTGTAAATCAGAGCTGTCTCGATGTTAAAAGACAAACACAGATTCAAATTACAAATTCAGATAATTTGCCCCACCTACTCAAAAGCCAGCTATTTCAGGAGAGAATATTAGTGAGTTACGAGTCCATCTCATATTTCCAAAAGGCATTTCTTTATCAGTTTTCACTGCTCATCCCATCACTTTGTTTTCTTTAGGTAATGCATAAATCTATTAGAAAAGAGTGTAATCTATAACCTCCAAGGCCCCTTGGTGACAAGCCCCATTGTCAAAGGCAGGCACTTTGCCAGGAAACAGTGACTCCCAGCGAGAGTGTGCAAGGTTAGGGGGAAAGTATACTATTGCCAGAGAAACTGTATTCCAAGTGGATTTGTGTGGAACAACAATATCCAGTGACTGGTTAAATTAGCCACAGATGTGTTTTCTAGAACACTGTCCAAGAAGATATACAGTACTTTAAGGCTTGGTTCAGACATAATGATCTTCTGAAGTCAAATCAGATCCAAGCAAAATTGCATGGGTACCAGGGAAGCTTGAAAGGAATTCTGTAATGTGACTCAGACAAGTAGACGAATCAGACTGCTGCGAGCTGAACAGGGAGCACGTCGGTGAGAGATGAGGTAAGAGGACTGCACCCCAGCCCGGTGCGAGCAGTTTGCTGTTAAAATCCGGGCTGGGGCCGATTGACGGGGCCGGTGGAGCGGGCGCGTTGTGCCGGCCGCCTGCCCGGAGCCTGCGTGCGGAGCGGGACCTCCCGGGGCTCCTTCCAGCGCTCCCGGCTCTGCTTTGCCGTCCCCATCCTGTCCCCGTGCTGCGCCTCCGGCCCGGCAGCCCTGCCGAGGATAATCACTGCTGAGGGCAGTGCACTTATTAAACATTTGGGGAGTTTTCACATGCTGAAATCAGAGTACAAGTGAAGGCTCTGGGACTTTTCTCGTACGGGAGAATTTTGTCTTGGCGTCGCAGCTGGAGCCGTGCATGGGATTTCGGTCTGAGATGGGTGTTGAAAAGCTCAGCTTCCCTCCCACAGATGAGTTCTGACTCCCAGTTTTAAAGTTCAGATAAGTCCTGTTGAATTACAGATCTGCTTTATGCTTTACAATTCTGGGGAAACATAAGCAGCTTAGTTACTGTCGTAGTTGGAACAGCAAGCAAGAAGAGCTTTTGTTGTATTCTCTGACCTATTTCTTTTCCATGTTATTTACTTGAACTGAATTAGATATCATGTATTAACGTTGTCATCTAAAAGGGCCTGGAAGTATTCAGCCTAGATTCTCTTTTATTATGCATTAATAATATAAGCATTTATGCTCTTTATAAGCATTAATGGAAAAAGTGGAATTTACAGAACAGCAGTTGGCAAGTTTCAGAGGAGTTATAAAAATTTTCACAATAGAAATGGCATATCTTGTGTATGAAAATTTTTCTCAGTTGCTCTTTCAGAGTTTTATCAAATGTTTTTAACAGTATTGGTGAAAATGTGAAAATGGATTGGTTTGGGTCTGCTTTGAATTTCCAGATATAGTTGCGTAGAGGAGCCAAGTGCTATGAATTAATTCACAGAAATATTATTGTATTTTATTTTCCTTGTTATCTCTTAGTAATAATTTGTTTTAATCAAGTGAATTATGTTGCTTTGCATCTACTGCTTCCAGTTTCATATCCTTTGAGGTCTGAATTCTGCTTCAGGAGATTTTGCACTTCTATTCTTAGGAATTTTTGCAGGTCACATGCAAGGCCATGTGTGTGTGTGCATGCATGCGTGTATGTCTTTGGACAGCATACCAATAATTAGAATAACTCTGCAAACTCATGGCTTTGCTTCACAAGAACTCTCAAAAAATGAGACTTGCCTCTGTTTTCAGGTATTTTTGCTGATTTTGACCTATGAAAGCCAGACATCCTGACAGTGGCGGAATGTGTTTGTTCTAAAACGTAAGTATTTTGAAAATGCTTGTATCTAAGGTGATATTTCTTCTCTCTTTTCAGGGTCTTTGTAAACAGAAGTTTAGCCATGGAAAAGATAAAGTGCTTTGGGTTTGATATGGACTATACACTTGCTGGTGAGTATCTTTAGTGTTTTTGAACACTGAGTGAGTTTGGAATATTGCTTCTTGCTGTGCAAAAACAGCAAAAAGCTGATTTGACTACTCCAGTTAACAGATGCTTCTTCTAGTAGTAAATACATATTTTCACTATTTGTTGCACTTTCATTTTAGGTGTTTCCCTTAAATTTGTTATCTGCAAGCTATATTTGGTCACAAGCCATGTTACTGTAGTACAGTTTCAAGTGATCATGAGTATCAAAAAAACCAAAGCTTAATAAGTCTGATTGTTCCCTTAGATTCCACTGTATTTTGACAATGCCCCTTGTGCATGCTTGGCTTTGAATAACAAGGTGATTTCTTTCATCCTGGGTGCATATAGCAGGCTATGCCTTTGGCCAGCAGGTTCTCTTGTGTCCTGGGAGGGTCATTTTTGAAGAAGCTTTCCTCTTTCCCCTTCCTGGGTTAGCCACATCAGAGACTCATTTCGAGAAGAGGCATGGCAGGAGAGTGCCTTCTGTCAGCTGAATGAGTTTATTTGGAAAGCTTTGGCCATTCTTTATGACAGATAAGCTTTGGGAGGTTGCATAAGATCTTTTAGTTTTGTAAAATTGTTTGTATGACTTTGCCGTCTTTCAGATACTCAACAGGCAAGTTCCCTGAGACTTTTGATGAGAGGAAATAAAGCTATCATTTTCTTCATAGTCAGACTTTCATGTTACGCATTTTAAGGAAGGAAGAGATAAAAAGTCCACTTCCACTTTCCTAGGTTATAGCATCACACAGGCTGTAACTGAGGATGTCATGTACGATCCTGCCTTTTTTTCTCATTGCCACTTCCAAGGTTATGGATAAAGAGTTCCTATCACCATTAATATTTCAGTTTAGAGTTGTTGTGTATATGAACTGAGAAAATATGAGGTAGAGTGTCAGGGTCACCTAATAATAGGTTAATGCAGTATGTCAGCTATGGTCATCTGGTTACTGTGTACTGAGAAGGAATGAGAGATGAGTAATGTGGCTGGGGACAGTGTGAGGGTCAGAGCTGGGGTCAGAGGCTAAGTGAAGGGCAGGAAGGCTTCCATAGGCTCATGGTTCAGCTGCAGGGAGCAGTTTCGGAGGCTGTGGCAGGTAATTGCAATTTATATTTAGATCAGTTCCTTGTGTCCTTTTATCCACAAGGAAGTTGTTGCATATAAAGGGTTTGGTTGTTCAACACCTTATTTATATATCTGTTTAAAGTTCTTGTCACTTTTAAAGTCATGAAGTATATATAGTTGTTAGTCTGTGCTGGATATGACTGCAGGCACATGCTTTCTGTTTGTGTTTCCCAGCTGTGACAGTCTTGTGGCAGTGCTTTTAAGGGATACATGAAAAAGAGTTGTTCAAGAATAAATACTTAAAAAAAATAAAGAAAAAGTTGTGTGTTTCACTTCAGTAACAGAAAAACAACTTCTGTGCCTTTTGCAAAGGAAGTGGTGGCACTTCCCAAGGACCCAGGTGATCCCAGTGGGGCTGGTTTGGAGCATGAAGTTTGTTGATAATTTTAATCCAGACAGAAGGAGAGCTTCAGCACTGTCTTCACTTATCTGACTGTTCATTTTACTCAAATATTCCTTGTTCCTGTAAACACAGAGCAAAAGTGTTGTTATTCACAAAATGATGCTTGGTTTGATGAAAGGAAAAAATGTCAATGTTTCAAGCATCCTAAAGCAGTACCAGGGGCATAAAAACCTGGGGCGTCCAGGGCTGGAAGATCACAGTGCTCCAATTGAGCAGGCAAAGTCAGTGCATTTGGGGCAGTTGAGTGACAGGGTGTGAGGCAGAAAAAGAAATGAGATGTGGTCTGAGCAGAAAACTGGAAATCTGGACCCCTCTGGGGTAAGCTGCTGTCCTGTGACTTCTTCCATGGTACAACAGAGGTAATAGTTGCAGATCATTTTACTGGAAGTTGTGAGAATGTAATTAGGTTGGAAGGCCTTTTGCAGATGAAAACCATTGTGACTGGTAAGTACTATTTCCCTTTTTTCCACTCAAACTGGAAATTAACCTTTGAAATTACCTGTTTATTTTTTTATGTCTCAGAGTCATTCTTTCCTCTCCATGTGGGCTTTTATTATCTGATCATTATTTGTTATTTATAGCTTGCATCCACAGAAAATACTTATATACTGCAGGGGCTTTAAAGAGTGCAGTGTTAGAATATGATTACAATTATAATAAATTAATTGGAAATTATAACGCAGAAGTGGGACAAATGAAGTATTACAGTAATATGCTATAGTTAGTGCATTCGTGAGACCCCATTATGTTTTCTTACCAGCCACATTATCCTTTACCCACTCTTTCACATGGACATGCTACTTGTCTTGATTAAAAAAAGAAAAAAAAAACAATGTAAAAAGCCAGTTTATGTGTAATTTAACATCTGGAAATGGTATCTGCATACCAGATGGCGCAGGCTGAGCAGAAGCCTTTTGGACATCATTCAAAACACGTAAATAGGCCAAGGGAGAGAACAGAAGCATCTCCAGTGTCATTAGCTTCTCATCTAGTTTTCTGCATTTGTACTTTCAGACATTGCTAGGCCACTTTTCTGTAAAGCTATTTAAAATATCCCAAGCACAATCTTCTATTCGACAGCTGAAGGCAGGCAGAGTCATAGACCCTGCCAAAATCTATATGTGACATCCCTTTCTGTTTTGTACTTCCACATCAGAAATAGACTGATGACAGTTACACATTTGACATCTCAGAAGAATGATTATTTTCATACACATTGAATTACCTGTCTTGTAAAGAAGTACTCCTGTCTCTTGTCTCTCTTCTTTCCAAATCAATGACCACTGGTAGCACCTAAAGTCTTCCTAAGGAGGTGGTTCAGTACCAGAGAAGTCAGAACCATTTCATGTATTTTGAACTTTAGAAGCTTGAGAAAGTTTTACTCTTGTAGCTTATGAAGTTAAGGACACAGATCTACTTACAATAACCATCTTTTCTGTCTAGAATAATCTAATTTTGGTAGGGATGTGGCATTTCCATTTTGAAGTCTGTAGTAACAGCTACCATGCACACGCTGCAGTGATCGTGTTCTACTACCAGCATGTCTGAGAATGTCAGCTTGCCAGCTGAGAGCAGTTTTAGTAGCATCATGTTACATTGCACATAAAGTACAATTTCATGTGCTATTTTATAAAGTAGTATTTCTTAGAGTTATTAAATTAAAGAACCACTTAACTCAGAATTTAGAAGAGTTCAAGGCTGTCTGGTACAGCATTTCCACTGTGGTTTTGTTTGCTTTCAAGCCAAAATTAGGTTAAACTTCGAATTTTTGTACATAACTCCTGTGTTCCCTGATTGTGCTTGTCTCTTTCCTTGCATACAGTTGAGAAATACTGTTAATGGTTGGGTTGGGCAAACAAAGTCCCTTTGTGTAAAAGAACCTGAAGGTTTTAGCTTTTTCTTCTGAGAAATTATGGACCTTAGATAGCTGGTTTTGTAATCTCAGTGATTACAGCTAGAATTAATTTTGATTGCTGGGAAAATAAAATGAAAGCAAATTGAAATAACTCTCACAGGTTTTAGATTTCTTGTTTTCCCGTGGAGGATTGTTGTTGTATAGTCATGGGGTGAATAAGATCTGTTGGGACTTTGGAAACTCCCAAATCTCCCTAGGTTAGTGTTCTGGATACTAGAGGCTCAGAAATCTGTGTCAGGTCTGAAACTGGCTGCCCCCTTCCTATTCAATCTGTTTGGGAATCACTTTTAGTACCTCAAATAATGCTTTTTTAAGCTAGGTGTTACTGGGAGGCAAGTGGAAGGAGCAGGAAGAACAGCGGGGGTTTGACTGTGGTTTGTGTGCTTAGTTAAGTAGTTGCTGTTTAAAGTGTTGCAGCAGTTGACACAAGCAAGAGTCATCAGCTATTTCAGCCCTTGCTGTTAGAGGAAGTTCAGAGAAGTTTCTGTGATGTTATGCAGCCCTTAAATCCCTGCCTCTGACCTTGCTGCCTGCCAGCCTGGGAGCCAGGCCCTGCTGCTTCCCTACGGTGCCCTTGCTCCTTGGGAAGCCACGGTGTTACACTCAGGGCTGAATTTGCTGCCAGGGCAGAACTGAGAATTATTGAATGATTCCTGTTTAAATTAGACAGATTGAATGTCCTTTTGTATTTATTTTTTTGTTTGCTAAATAGTAGTTTCATTTATTATCTGAGTGATTCATCTCTGCTTATTCACCCAGCCAGAAGATCGACAGTCACTAACTATTCTGGTCTGCCTGCCTTTTTTCACCAATACTGTCAGAACTGCCCATGCTTTGGTAAAGGAAAATGTTACATTTAATCCAAAAGATTCACAGCCTTCTCTGTTTTGTGTTTACTGCTACGTGCAGAAAGTAAAATAAAGGTATGTCAGTGGAGAGTCTTCAGTGTGACACACTTGAGGAGTTGGTGACACCCATTGGAAATGCAGCAGAGAGAAATTCGTTCCACACAGCATTTTATTTGGCTGCTTCCCACTCAGTGTGAGCTACACTTAATTATTAGATTTGGATCCAAATAATGCAGGAGGCCTTGGCATTTCCAGCTCTTAAATGGGACAGGCTGCAGGTGATGGATAGATGTCCCTTGACAGGAGCAGAGCTAAAGCAGTGGGGTTCCCAAACTGGCTGTAATTTCACACTGGGCCGTTGGCAGATGGAGAGGGGTAGTAAGAATTGCAAACTCAATTGTACTTGAAAAGATTCCTCTGTGACTACTCTTCTTCTCCAAAAGTTACGGCCTTGTTGAAAGTTTTATCTTCTATCTCTGAAGTAGATAAGAGGTAATATCAGTAGACAGGATGCTTTCATTTGGAATGCTTTTCCTGTGCTTAATTCATTGCTGCTTCTATGTGCTCCAGAAATTGATAATGAAATTATCATTGGCCGCTGAAAACTGTTTCAATAAAAAAGGAAGGGAAATGAGGCTTGAAAAGTACTGGTTTTATTGTGTGCAAATGTGATTAATGCAACATAATCTGATTGGAATATAGCTTGTGTCCTGGAAATGTTGCCAGTTTAATGCCAAGGTTTGGTGCACTGCAAAGATTTTATTGCAAAATTGTTTATGCTTTCAGCTTGTAGCATTTCCCTTCTCATCACATGGGGAAAGACAGCTTTAGTTTTTCCCAACTCAATCCAAAGTACAACATGCATAAACAGGTTTTGCCCCTTCCTCAGGTAGGTGTTTGTGTCAAAGCCATCCTTGCAGTTTGGAAGAGGAAAGTTTTTTACACCCTCATCTTATTTTTGAAGTGCTTTTCTTTACCTGTTGACTCTGGAAAAGTTCCACTCAGCCAGAAGGTAGAATTGAATTATTGATGCGTGTGATCTGGGAGAAAAGATGACAACAGAATTGAGAACTGGTTCTTCAATCCATCTACTGTTTTTTACTGTAGCTGAGTCTATCAGGTTCCTGTGTTTCAGTTTGCACAACTGAGAAATGGGACTAATGTATTTGTACCTTGTATGAAAAAAAATCTGGATTGCACAAATGAAAAACAAATTAAAAATCTGGGAGTTTTACACATGAAAGATTGAACCAAATACTTAAACTACTGAGCTGGTAATGTAAACAACTACAACATGTCTGAATGTCACTTCAGATGCTGTTACTGTCTGTTTATTAGTACTGGACTCTAATGCAAATGTTCTAACGAGGCTCTCCTGCTTAGGATAAAGGTTTGCCTTTAGTTTCATCATTATGTAAGGACTGCAGGCTTTGAGGCTTTTTTGGGGAGATACTAGGCAGTTTTGCTTCTTTCCCAGTTCGCTGGATAATGGAGTTCTTTGTGTAATACAGAAATACTGTGGTGGCTGGACAAAGGAATTGGTAGATGTGCAGGAGAAGCCTTCCGAGTCTCCTAGCCAGGACCGGGAGATGCCCTGACTGTTGCACATCTGCTGTCTGCTTTTTCACATTTGCACATTGCCAGTTTGACAGGTGCAGATTTTGCAGATTTCAGAGGCTGGTTTAGCCATTGCTGGTTTAAAGCTAAAGGCAGATGGAGAAGCCAAATTGTTCCGAGTATGCTTTGAGCTGGATGTCTTTTCAAATACCAGTGCAGTGGTTATTGTCCCTGCTCTCTTTGTGTTGCTGCTCTTCAGAGCCTGACCATTTAAAGCTGTGTAATGAGCAAATGAGGTCTGGAGCTGTGGGATCTCACATGCTGGCATTGGGAATGAGGAGTGGAGAAAGCATGTGTTGCTTGCTCTGTCCCAGTAAATCACTGACTGACAAACTGCTAATCTGCTGGCTGTGGATTCTTGAAGAATCAGAATGATAAACAGGAGCTGCTGAAAGAACGAGCCTTCACAGTGTAAGGAAAGTTTCAAAAGCTGCTATATTCTGTTTTCTTGCTCTGAAAAACGTGGTGATAACACCAAGCTGGGTTAGCAGGCTGTTAGTACACCAAGGCGAGTTCTCATCTTGCCAGACGATGAAAATAGGGAGGCATTTTTCAATCTAATCGACCCCCTTATCTAGTAATCTTAATACCCACAACAGAAGTACTATTAAGTTGCAAATACCCTTGTGATGACTCAAACAGCTTACTCTGTAGGAGGAACCAAAGCTGAGAGTACAGAAGGCTTTAACTCTGAGATCACATGTGTGCCATTGCTTTGTGAATGCCTTATTTTAGCACTACAGAAAAACTTCTGTATGTGGCTTCTTGCCAGCGTGGGCACTTGTGCTGCATCTAAGCCCAGGTGCACACTGTTTAACAAATGTGGTGCCTTGGGGGCTCACTGTCTTCAGTGAATAGAGAGAAAAATAAGAAGCAGAATCTATTTGAACACTGATAAACCTGAAAAATGCCTTAGGTATATTGTGTTAATGACTACTATGCCTTTAAGTAATTTCCTTCTTATTTCTAGATGCTAGCAAATTATGTTTGAACCTGGAAGCCCAGGCAACTATTTTTTCCCTGTTCGTAACTCTTCATTGAAGAACTAAGCTCATATTTTGGCACAGTAGTTCGTTTCCATGGAAATGCAGGGATATTTCCAATATGAGATTATAACTCTCAGTGGGCTGTATCTGAGAGAGGTAAATTGTGAAGGCCACTTGCTAAGCACAAAAAGCGTTCTCTTGCGGCAGGGAAACTAACTCCTGTAAAAGAGCAGGTGACTCTGTAGTCATTTTCAAAATATTAATCCAGTGCAAAGAAAAGTTATACAAACTATTAAAACAGGCAAACTGAAGTTTCCTTGAAATGCAGAGTCTGAGTTGTTTCTCTCAACATGCACGATGCGACCTCAGTGCTGCTGTTCTTACCTCAAGCCATTCATTTTTATTCAGCAGAAGAAATCTTTCCAACACTAAGCTCTGCTCTGCCAGCCTCTGAGGCATATTCAAACAGCCCAAATCTTTGTTACATGGAAGGCAAACAAAGTGCAGCAGCAGAGAGCTAAAAATATCTGGAATTTACCAATGAGAGCACTAATAAGCCTGCTTTGGGAAGAGTTAAAGCTGATGATACTTGACAACACTTGTTTTTAATACAAGTAGAAACGCAGCACTAAAAACAACCTGAAGTGTAGACCCAGCAATTCACAGCCAGGCTGCACGTACAGTGCTGTGTCAGTCCTTGAAGCAACAACAAATCCTGTCTTTACATACCCTGTTAGCATGCAGAGCGGGAGAAGGGGAGCTGATACAGTTCCAGGTTAGAGGTTTTAGAGCTGAAAGCTGTGCTGTGCACTTGGGGATGTTTGCAGGAGCATTAGAGGTAAGGAATTTTCCACTGCTCTCAGGCTGCAGTGGGTGCATCGCTGCTTTATGGGCTCTGCGGTGGCTGGGGACTGCAGAGCCCTGGTGCTCCTCTGTAGGGGAGCTCTGGTTTCCACCCAGAGCCCCGTGTTTGGCATCATCAGAAAAGGGTGCTGTGGAGCCACTGAAGCTCACATCCAAAAGATTCAACCCTCTGATGATTAGTGACCCTTGCCTTAGTTCCTGTTATCAGATTTACTGTCAAAAACATCTGTGGGCACAAAGGCGCTGTGCAAGATCTGGCTGCTCATGCAGGGCAGAGCAGCTTGTGTGTTAAGCACAAAATGCAAAAGTATTCTGGGAGGCACCTGAAGGTTTTGTCAAGGTATTGTTTGCTAATCACTACAGATGGATAATTTTTAGTGAGGTAGAAAAGGCACATTAGACACTGAAGTGTGCTTTAAAGCTAAGCTTTGTCTTACTGCACAGGTCACTTCTGTGTTTGAAAAGGTAAGTGAAAATTATACTCAATATGGCAGCAGTTTCTTCTCATTTGGACTGAAATATTAAAAATTCAAAGCAACTAATGTTGCTACCCATTTTGTTTGGTATTACAAAAAGTCAGTGTATATAGGCTGAAATGCTGTAATGCTGTTTTCTGTAATACCGTGCGTTTTTATTTATGGTTTAGTGCTTAAAATCAAACCCCAGTAGTCAAGAGGACTAGAGTCTGTTCCTAATTGGTTTTCAACTCATTTTGACTGCAGACAAACCCTTTATGGTCACAGTTCAGCTGAGTTCATAAACAAATGGCAAGTCAGAAGTTCACCACGTTCCTAATTGAAAACATATGAGTCATCCCATGGGTTTCATTTGGGATTTCTTGTGGTTGCAATCAGGCACGTTTACCACTTTGTCAGTTTGTTTACAGGCACTGAGCTCCCAGGCCAGCACAGCCCAAAGGTGCTCAACTCCATTGCCTGCACAAAGGGCTTGTGGTTACATGGGCAGAGATGACCCAAACCACTGCTGGACACACCAGAGCTTTAAATAGGAGTGTTTTTCCTTTCATATCCAGTAAGGATACTGTGAAGTGAAATGAAATGCCTGCAGTGGCTATGGCAGGAGTTGAGGTAGCACTTAATGTGTCATTGGAAAGGGAGATGGAAGGCAAGGTCATCTGGAGGTCTCTGCTTATCCCCATCCCTGGGATTGCCTAGCCAGCTGAGTATTTCTACAGAATACAGATACCTCTGCAGGGTTTCTGGTTCTCATGGGAAGGAAAATCCTCAGCTTTATTTCCAGTGCAAAGTGACAGCACCCTGCCAGGCTGTGCAAGCCAAGCGTGAGTCTGGGCTTCCATCAGAGCTGAGCTGTCTGACTCCACTGTCAAAACTGAGGGTAGTTAACACCCAGGTGTGAAACTTAAACATGACATTTCAGATTCCTTCTTGTGTAAGTAATGAATTATTTTAACATGGAGAGCAGCATAGCTTGAAAAACGTTAGCATTCTGCTTTTGTTGCATTTCAGTGGCAGTGCGTGACAATACCTGCCTGATTTAGAAAAGGCCCTGTAACACAGAGGCTGAAGTCATTAGTATGCCAGAGCAGAAATCCTCCTCTTTTCCACTTGTATATGAAAAGTGGCCTTGCTCTGTAACCAATTTTGAAGATAAGGTGCCCTGAAAGAAGGGTCAGCGTGTAGAGGTCAGATAGCATTCCTCGCTACCTGGTTACTTCTGGGGATCCTCAGGCCTCTGGCCCTACAGCTGAGACAGACTTTCCTCACATTATGGCAGTATGTGAAATGCTTGCCCAACACTTGGTAGTACATTTAGCTGGTATTGTTATTTCAGTGGGGTTTGGTTCTTAATTAAGTCCAGTGTCCCAGACACCTCCAGGATGCACCACTGACTGTTTCCCTCTGGATTCTCAGCTGGAGTTGCAGGTCAGGTGATCAGAAGTGCCAGGACATGAGTATTTGGAGCTTGTGTGAAATAGCCAGTGGTGTGGTTGTCGTGGTGGGGTGGCTGTCACAGGCACAGTGGAGTGGACACCAAATGCATGGCTTTGGGGCCATGTGCAGAGGAGATATTGACAGAATGAAGAGCTCTGGGGATAGATCTATCCTGTTCTGGGACACTAGGATCTCATTTGATAGATACTGTTGAGGCAGAATACATAGATATTTGTACTGTTAGAGTGGATGGGTTTGTAAAAGGGCATCTCAGTCCTCAAAGGCTTTAACTAAGCAGTTTTTGTCAGCACAACACTGATATAAATCTATTCCTAATACATACTTGCATTACTTATTTGTGGTGCAATTCAGAGCAGCACTTTGATCCTGCTGTCTGAGTCAGGTTTGTGTAATTTCAGAAATGTATTTGTACAAGCTTAATTGTGCATGTTGTGCCTGAGACATAAATCTGGATACCAGCTCTCCACCTGCCCATGTATGTCCCTAACTGCCTGATTTGCATGCCTTACTCACTGGAGAATTACCAGTAACTGAAAAAAACTGGTTTTACTTATTTTGCTTTCATTTCTTCAAGACTTAACACAGACTAGTTGGGCTGCATTTCCTGTGCTTCAGAGAAAAGGTGAAACCCTGTGCATTATCTGTCTACATTTTGGCTTATCTGTCTTTGTGTGACCTCTGGAGAACCCAGAGAGCGGGTAACATTTCTGGAGATTGAATATTTGTTAAAGCTTTTTGCAACCCTTCTGGAGGAGGTCATCACCTCTAGTTTAAGAAATACTGATCTTATCTGGACACCTGAAAGTCAGCAGCACAGACAGTGCTCACAGCACCTGCATGGGGAAGGAGTCGAGACAATTTGTGCCCAAGGGATCAGAGCAGGGATGCCCCTCCTGCAGGAAGCAACTGCTCCCGTGAAGTGCCCTGACACTGTGGGTTTGTTTTGGGGGGCATCACAAGCACCTTTCTCTGGGCTGCTCTTGGCTTCCAGCTGGGAGGAAAGGCAGGTGAGGAACTGGCAGATGGAAGGGGTGAAACGCCTTCAGGAGGTGGTAGGGCATCATAGGAGAGCAACAGATGCGGAAAAAACCGCAGGTCATCATTTAGTGGTCCTGGCTCTGCCTCTCTGCCCAGAGGAGCTGCTCTCCCTGCAGGCTGCTGTTGTTGCAGCAACATCCTGAGCTTGTTTTTCCCTTCCTAAACCAGGGTTCTGGTGAAGGGGAGCTGCTTCCTCAAAGCTGCCTCGGTGGTATGGGAAATCAGTGTGTTGTCACTGTTCCCAGTTCAGGGCTTTTACCAGCACCATATCCATAGTGATTGGAAATAAAATGGCAGGCGGGACTGCTTGTAGGTGTGCAGTTTGAGACAGCAGATACATCTCACAAAAGGGAGACAACTGAAGCAGTTCAGAAAGGGGTTGTTATTTTAACTTCAACTCCTGCTTCTCTCCCAAGATCCATGAGTACCTTCTAAGAAGTGTTTGCAAGCCCTGGAACTAACCATGTTACCTCTTCAATGAGAAGCTCCCCGCCTGAATCTGTGTGTGTAGGAGAAACAAGGGAAGACATGGGCAGCCCCTAAAGGGCTTTCTCCTCCCCACAGCTTAAGCAGAGCCATCACATGCACTTCAGCCTTCCCCAGCTATTCATTTTGAAACAAAACAGGCTTTAAACGTTTATTTTCAGAGAAGCCTTCCAGGAGGTCTGCATACATCTGTGGGTCATTTTTGCAACATCATTCCAACCAGTTCAGCTCCGTATTTAGTGCAAATTGGATCTGAAACATAATTCTTGATTACTCTGTGCATACCTGTGAGTTGCAAAATAGTCTGGTGTTTTCCCTGTGTGTGCCTGCCAGTGAGAGCACTGCAGTGCAGCTCTGTGTGCTGGTTTGGTCCTGGTTTATCCTGTGGTGCTTTGACCATGAAAGCCCAAGCAAAAGCCTGTCCAAATGTACATTTAAATGCAGACATGCACCACAGACTGACCCGATGTGCGAGGCTCTCGCTGGAAGCACCTTCAAGGTGTAGGGCAAAATTCTCTTCTCAGGTTCCCAGAGTAGCTCCTGACTCAGTCTCCCAAGTCTCCTGCACTGGCATATGCAGGCATTGTATGGTGTGAAAGAAAGTGAGTGTCCTGAAAGGAGTAATTTGTCACTGACTGAGGAATGGACCATAATGGCAAAGCCCCAAAAAGAGCATGAGACCTTTCCTTGAACCAGTTGCTCTGTGTCTGAGAGAAACATGAAGGGTTTGTGTCACTTGGGCAGTGTGCTTGTAGCCTCTTCCTCCTAATTATCCCTAAGCTGATGATCTAAGACTGTTTTGTGGATATGAGGACAGAATTTTGCCTGCAGGATGCACGATTACCAACTGTGCCTCTTCTATAAATCAGTTGTAAGTGTATTTGGAATAACTGCCAGGCCAGCTTCTGAGCTTACCAGAGGACAGAGCTCCAGCAGACAGTCCCACATGGCACAGAGCTGTTGCAGTTTTAAAATCAGTCTGATTTTTTTCTTTAACAGGGGAGCCCAGTGTAACTCCGTCAAGCCTGGAGTGACACTCTGAATCTGCATCTGCCTCATGTGAGTTAAAATCCTGGCAGCAGCATTTTGCATAAGCTGGAGCCTCTGTAGAGAGCTTTTTTTTTTTCTTTTTCTTTTTTTTTTTTTTTTCCATTTCAGGAAGGCTATAAAATTGTAACTATATGTGTCTTGGCACGAAAGGTAAACACAACCACACAAATGCATGAGAATTGCATACCTTACTGCACAACCCCTGCTCATTCCAGACCAGCTTCCCTCCTAGCACATCCTGTGTCAGTCAAGGATGCCCGCACTCATCACAGACCTGAAGGCTTGCAGTGTTCACTCCTGGGTACTGCTTTTTACCTTTTATTGGTGTATTATTAAGCCAAGTGATGGTATTAAGGGGAAGCTGGGATGCTGCCAACTGGCTTCTGTTTTTTTAAAACCTTTAGTTGTTTTCTTTCCACCCTGGTTGCATAATCCATGAGCACTGGATTGCCCTGTGCTGCTGAAGCATTTGCCTGTGTTGGAACAGGACTATTAAAATAACAATTCCTCTGGAGCTGGGGACTTGGCTGGGTGGCAGAGACATGGCCATCAAGCAGTAAGAAAAAGAAATCAGAATAAGTTGTAGCATGTGCTTTGGTTTTACTGTCATCCCATGTGTGTTGGGCGAGGACAGTGTGAAAATGTGTTTGTGGCTCTGCCTCCTCCCCTGTCACAGAGCTGGGGATGCTCAAAGACTGGGCCCTTCTCAGCTGGATGAAAAAGCTGGGCACAGGAGACTTCAGTTCATGAAGTTGCCCTGACATACAAATTATCTCCATCACAGATAGCAGGATTCAGCAACCAGGTCTGAGGGAGGGGTTATTCCAGCAAAGTTTAAAACCATGATTTCATCATGCAGCTGCAGAAAAAAGTATTAATCTGTCCTCTCTCCTCTGTTTCCTCACGGCTGCCTGAAGACATGCGAGAGAACAACCAGCCCTGGGTACAATATTGAAGTAATGTAGTAACACCTGTAACTGGGGCATCTTCCCCACATGTGCTGCCAGGGAGTTGTGGCTCGTTCCAGTTGATGCAGCCAGTGCTGGGGGGGGGATGCTGTCAGGGTGGGCTCAGGGCACTCTCAGTCTCTTCCCAGCTGTGTGTCTAATTAAAGGAAAGTTTATCTGGAACAACAAGTATGCTGGTAACTAGAGAACATTTACTGTCCCTTTCAGGAGTCCAGTTTCCTGTGTCTCTGTTTAGTTCATGCGTCAAGGAGAGGCTCTCATTTTCCAGATACTGTGGAGCAGTAGAAAAATAGAGATGGGATCTGAGGCAAGAATGAGCTAATAGTTTAGTTTTATTCAAAGAGACATCATGGAAGCAAAATCTAGGGTTTGAGAGGTAAGGGGAATAACTGTCCCCCCCAAAGAAACATTAAACCTAATCCTAATTAATCTAATGTACTGCCTCATCACAGACTTGGGATGATGAAGGCTGACGTTGATACCTCTTCTTCAGCCTTTTTCCTAATGGTGCTTCAGCTTGTTTCCTTAGAGAGCTGAAAGGAGGTCTGTGGTGATTTTTCTAAGACACAGAGGCAAATACAGAAAGAAATAAATTGAGGGCATTTTGTGAGCAGCTGACCTCGTGTCCCACACAGCTGTTCCCTGGTGGAGTGTCAACAAGATACACAGATTGCTCATCAGAAAGCCCTACAGTTTCCCTGGAAAGGCTCTGCTGGAGCTGTTGATGAACTGCTTCTGCTTTTCCAGAGGAGATGCCAGGGTGCTCCTTGAGGTTCCTTGTGTCTGGGCAGCATCACCATGGTTGGTGAGTTCAGGAAGACCAGGGGAGAAATGTTTTGTTTGGAAGTGATGTTTTATGGATTAAGTTGGTAGCATGGTCAGTTTCCCAGGAGGCTCAGAAGGAGTGCAGCAGCTTCATGGACAGAGCTGGGGATTGGACTCTGTTTCACATAATGGGGAGCTTTGCAGAGCTTTCACGTTCTCAGAATATGTGCAGGTGTACTTATAAGAGCTTTCCTGGGAAGTGCTTTTACTGTCCAGAATCAGAGGAATTTCTTGTTCTAGATGATGGTCTGGTGTCACTCTCACAATTTTGTTCATCACCTAACTGCCTATTGCTTCCTCCAACTCTAGCTCACTCCCCAGAATTGCCTTGTCAGTCACTGCTTTCTTCATTAGCTGTACTTTTTGATTGCTTATTCCTATCTATAGCTTAATCAACCCTTCCTTTCCTAAAGGACAGAAAAGACTACGTGCACTGAATTTTGTATCATGTTGTTGATGTTTGCCATTGGTATAATATTGCTTGAAGATTTTGATAACTACTTTATTGATTTTAGTTATCTGTTTAAGACCACTACAGGTTTGCTTATTACATTTTTAATGCTCTTAGTTTAATGGGGAAAATTAACTCTTGGGATTCTGGTGCTTTTTAGATTATTAAGAGATACGGGAGCCCTCTGTCACAGGTCCTGTGATCTCAGTCTTGTGACAGTCTTGTTTCATCTAAAGTCCTTGCCTTTTAAAATTTTTTTTTGTTTGTTTTTTAGTATTTTATGTATTTGCTTTCTCCTCTCAGATTGAATTTCTGTATCCCACAGTGTTCACATGCTGGTGATTACCTGGGCAGTATAGACAATGTGTGTTAACTTACATTGTGAGGTCCACAGATCTGTTAGATCTCTCTCAGGAAAAGCAGTCAGTGTTCTAATGAGTTTGCTGTGTAATTTGCACATCTTCAGCTAAATTTGAAATATTCGAGTGTTTGAGGCAGATGGACCCATTGAACCCATGGTAACCCTCGTTGCAGTCAAGGGTTTATTTATCTTAGGACCAGTTTAAGACAGCAGCATTATGGTATCCCACTCCTAAGGGGAAGGAAGCACCCATGATTTGTAGGTGCTTGTGGTTGAAAGGAGTGACAAAAGTCAGAGGGTCCACAAAAGCGTACAAAGTTTTATTAATAAATTTCACTTGGCATGAAAATTGCTATGTTAGTCCCTGACCTTCTAGTGTAAGCACACAGCAGTGGGGTTTGGATGAAGGGGTAAGATAAAAGGGAAGAGAGAAAGAGATGAATTAAAGAGGAGGAGAGAGAGAGAAAGGAAAAAAGTGAGAAAAAGAGCTCACCAGCCCTGGCAGCAGCACTGATCCAGCTGGTGGGGGCTGTCCAGTGTCCTGGGGCACATACACGGCTGGGCCTTGTGGGGGTATCTTTTTATAGATAAGTTTTCCCCCACCTTGAAAACAGGACTCTTGCTTTCTATGGAAATTAGTTATCCATTCTTCCAGACCTTTCTGAAAATAGGTTGGAAGGTCTTGGGTGGTCTTGATCTCCCCCATACAGTCCATGCCCACTTCTCGACCACATTCCTGCACTTGAGCTGTGCTGTGCTTATCTCTGGGAGCCAGAACAAGGACGTTTGTCCCAGAAAAGTGCTGCCCTTACCTCCACATAGCCCCCTTCTCCAGCCACATCCTGTTCTTTGTCACAACATGTTATTACCAACAATCCCTGGTTGTTATTACCAACAATCCTTGGTCAGCTTCACAACTACCCAGCTGTCTCAGTGTTTGAAACATGCACATTAGCCCCTTATCTCCTGGGCTTCTGCAGACATGCAGCGAGGGTAAACACACTGCCAGAGAAACCCTGTGATTTCCATCTGTCCTGATTGCCTTTTAGATGTAATTTAATGATCTGATTAAACAGTAACATTTTCAGTACATGGGAAGGTCATTTGCAGGAAGAAGAGAGGCTGCATAGTAGGAATTAGTTGGACAAATCCATTTCTTTGGCATGGAGCAAAGGGAAGGTGTGTGTCCCAGATGAGCAGCTCCTCTGACATGTGAGAGCAGTGAGCTTGCTTTAAAAAGTGGCATTTTGATGCACAAGGATACTAATGAACAGATTTTTTGCAGTACCATATGGTGTTATTAACAAACAAATCGTATGTGAACTTGACAGCTCTACCTTCATGCTAACTTAGTCTGCAGGAAATATTAATTCCCCTGAGATGAAATCTGGAGCAATACTAAACTTTGGGATTGTATCCAGAGCAGTAACAGTAGCACAGGAGTGATGAATTTCAGGCTTTCTAACCTCCAGTACATGTGTTCCCACAATTTATTGGTTTCTTTATCAGCTTTGCAAAAACACAACAAACCAAAACCCAGTTGGAGCAGATGGAGCAGGGAGTGTTCATGCATCTGCCTAACAGGACTGCAGGGAGAGGAGCTGCTTTTTGAAATACATTTTTCCTGATACAGAGAGCTCTGATAAACTGATGGATATTTCATCTGGTGCACTCTGCTGCTGAAATTCAAACTGCAGCTCTGCTTCACTGCTGCCCTGGGGCAGGAGCTAATTCCACCCTGCTCTGGGCTGGGGGACCTGAGGTATCAAAGGAGGGAATGGTATGTGGAGGAGGGAGGAGGGAGAATGGGTGCATTACTTTTAATTGCCTTCTTGTTTAACCCCCTAGCTGTTTTCAGATTTTCTAACTGAAATCTCGTCTTGGTACAGTGTATAAGTCCCCTGAATACGAATCTCTTGGATTTGACCTGACCGTAGAAAGATTAGTTTCCATTGGATACCCTCATGAGCTGCTCAATTTTGTGTATGATCCTGCATTCCCTACCAGGTAAATGACTAACAGATACCGACCCTGCCTGCTCAAGGCCTTGAATACTTGTTCTGTGAAGTTCACAGGTGACATGTGAGGCCAGGTTTTCAGTTATGTGAAGCCTGTGGCTGGCCACAGATCATGAGGAAGGGAGAAGACTAATCCAGTATGTGGGGGGCCTTTGCACACACGAATCCTTGCCAGCAAAGGGGGAGTGTGCAAGAAAAGAACCCTACTGAAAAGGGGCTCCAAAAATAGTCCTTCAAAGCAAAGACAGCAGAGACACAATTGGATTGGGAGTGAAATTGGAATCAGGAGGAGAAGGAACTGTTACTGTCCAAGAGGCTGCTGGGATGTCTCAGAACTTTTTTCTTCACTGATTTTAATTACTAGTGTCCTGGTGCATAAGACATCCTGAAAATCAAGCTGACAGTAAACAAGAATAAAAGTCCACTTGTCTAGGTGAATCAAATGTCAAAAGCATTTGGTTCAGTAACTTTTTGATTTCATAACTTTGTATGAAGTTAACGGTGCAAAATTATTGAATTCCTATATTTTGTCTTTTGATGTGAGAGGTAAAAAGGGCAATGTTTGGAACAAAGCTTTTGATCTAACTCTGCAACTTTAAATTCTTTCCACTTGTGCCTTTGCTGGATTTTGCTTCTTTGACTCCTTTGGTGTTTCTTTACAAAAGACTGGGCCAGAGGGTCTGCTGGTTTGTTGCAGTTTCAGTCTGGCAGCCTCCTGCCTTCCCTCCTCTCAGTGTGCTCTACACTGAGAGTTGCTGCTGGCTGTGCCCTTGCTGTAACAAGGCACAGCCCTTCACAAAGCTCTGTTAAATCCACTACCTTCATCCCAGGGAGGGGACAGAAGGGATACCTCTGTGGGAAGGCTGTGTTCTCCAGATGCAAGCTGCTGGATAAGTGAGAGTTTTGCCAGAGTCAGAACCGGGACTGTCCAAAGCATTTTGTGCCATGGTTGCATGCCCCACCTGGCTTTGTCTGTGACAGAGCCATGAAAAAGCAGAGAGAAATTCCTTTATCATACCTCACTGTTCCCTGCAGCCCTACAGGAGTGTCAGGGAACCACAAACACAGGTGTCAGGTTTGTGACCCTGTGGGAGAGGCCCGGGTTGAACGCTCCCGGGGCACTGGGGAGCGGGGCAGGCGTCTCTCCCGCCTGGCGATGCCGAGCTCTGGTTGCTCACCTGCTGCCAGCTAAAAGGGACAGTAGGGACCCCATCTGCATCATAACAGCAGCTCTGTTCTGATGCCCCATGCCAAGTGAGCAAAGCTGTTCTAGAGCTGTTCTAGCTGGTGTTAAAATTATCACCCCTTAATGCATTTGCCTTTTTCGTATCCTAAATTGCTTTCTTAACAGAGGCCTGGTGTTTGACACCCACTATGGAAACCTGCTGAAAGTTGATGCCTATGGGAACCTCCTAGTGTGTGCACATGGCTTTAATTTCCTCAGAGGGTGAGTGCAGACTCTTGGCTGTTCTTCTTGACTTAATACACTCTGTTGTGTGAATGATCCTTGGGGCATCCATTTTATATGGAGTTGCAGGGACTCCTCTAACAGCAGATGCTGTGTTGGTGTTCCTACAGCTCCAGGATTAACTGGGGATGAATTGAGGGTCTCAGGTACAGCAGCAGCCCAGATGTTTACAAGAGAAAGGGCTGTGCCACCACAGGCACATCAGGAGTGTGCTGGGAATAGAGGAACGTGTGCTGTGGGGAGGAGTTGATGGGATCATCCAGGGGTTGTTCACCTGTCCTGGCACAGTTTAAGGTTAGCAGCTTGTCAGTCAAGACAAAGCTGTTGCATGAGGGCCTGTGCCCCATGAGGCTGTCAGCTCCACAGCTGTTGCTAAGAAAGTTTGAGGGCCTGAGCTGGCTTGGAGTAGGAACAGGTTTGCTCAACTGCTTTGTGTTTCTGACCTTTGAGGGTGTCAGAAGGGAGCATTGCATGCCATATCCTGCAGCCTTCCCTGGATGCTTCTATTTCTTGTCCCAGAGAAGATGCTCTAGGAAGCAGAGAGGGCTGCAGTGCCACGTGTCTGATGTGTCCCAGCAAACCCCCCTCCCACATTCCTGCTGCAGGGGCATATGAATGAAAGCCAAGGCAAGCTCAGGGCCCCCAGGGTGACAAACCTTGTTGCAGGCCTCTTAAGTCCTTGCATCAGGACTCCAAAATTTAGGAAAAAGCCTTTTTATGTGCAGTCAAGTTCCTCTTTGAGCCTGAAATGATCTTCAGAAGCTCCAGAAATTAAGGAGACCAGAATAATTATATGAGTTCAGTCGTTGCCACTGTGCTGATGAATTGCAGAGGGCCCTGAGGGAGCCTCCTGCATCAGAGTCCTGCACACCCCTGGCTGAGAGCTGCTGGGAGAGTGGAGAGCAACATGTGGAAAGTGGAGGAGAGTTTAAGATAAGCAAACAATGAAAGTGCAGATGATATAAAGCATCCTCCTAGCCAGCAGCATGGGGCTTAAGGTCGAGCTGTGGACTCTGGACCACTCTGTGTCCCTGTGTGGGCTCTGCTCAGTTTGCTGACTCAGCAGTGAGGGCTTTGTCCTGGCTCTGCCGGAGTCAGCACGGCCCAGGGAACTCCCCTGGATGCACTTTTGCTCTTGTGCCAGCAGTGCATGTGGGGAAGCTGAGTGTTGGTTAAAGCACAGCAGACTTTGCTTAGTGGACCCCGCTACAACTCCATTTTGCAGATCAGCACATTTTGTCTTCATTATGTTTTGTGGTTTCACTTTTCTCCACTTTATTTATTCTCAGGCCTGAAACACGGGAGCAATATCCAAATAAATTTATCCAGAGGGATGACACAGACAGGTTTTACATTTTGAACACGTTATTCAATCTACCAGGTGAGTAACGTGAGCCAACACAGGCCTCTTTCTGTGCCTTTTAAGCCAGTAAAGTTTTGCTGATTTTGTACTCTGCTTTTCTGTTTGGGTTCTTTTACATGAACTTCCTTCCTTTGGGCACAAGACCTAAAGTTAGCTGGCTGTGTGATGTTATCCTTGTTTTATAATCTCTGTTTCCTTGCAGAGACCTACCTGTTGGCTTGCCTGGTGGATTTCTTTACTAACTGTGACCGGTACACGAGGTTCGTACTTCCTCTGCTTTGAGGTGATGATGGAACAGTAAGATTGTTACTATATTATACAAGAGCAATACAACACAGATGGAGCTGCTCTTCATATCAGTGGAGGCCCCTCAAGTGGTTTTGGTGGGGAGAAGCTCTGGCCTCCTATAATACAGTGGTGATAAGTTGATCTGTGTGTACAGCAGAAGCTGGTTATGAAGGTTTCCTTCACAGGGCACATCAGTACCAACATGCTGACTGACATTGGTATTTGGGGCAGCTTCTAGGACTGCAGACTTTTTACAGGGTGATCACAGGCACCACTCAGTTCATTTTGAACCTGTGTCCATTGGAGCCATGTCTGAACTGATAACTGAAAGGCTGAATTTCCTCAGCCAGTTACCACAAGTGCTTCATGTTGTAATAAAGGACACTGCACTTAGAGGTGAAGTGCTCAGTGTGATGTAAAAGGCTGTTTGAGCAGCATGAGTATTTACCTTGCTGTCAAAAACATATAAGAATAAAAACAAGCTGTGGTTTGAACTGGCAGACTGGCAAAGAACTGCTGTGCTGCTCATTACCTCATGTGATGGGTCATCTTTGCATATATGTGAGTGGAAGGCAAAGGTTTAATGTGATTTCACTTGGGAGCAGAGGAGCTGTTTATGCTGGCAATCCATTGGGTGAAGTACCTTTTCTCAGGAGAGGCATGATGATTGCTGTCATAAGAAATACAGGTCTGTGTAATCCTTCTTGATTTTTTCTGATGCAAGCTGTCATGGCTGTCTCAAAGATACCTTCAGAGTATCTTGTAATTTCTAATGTTAACTCCAAGTGTTCAACACAGAAGCAGTTCCTCCTCTCAGCAACATTACATTTAGTTGATTTCCATGACACTCCCGTCTGTAGTGCTGGAAAGAGGAAGAGCACCACTCTGTTTATTCCCTCAGTGCCATTCATCTTCTGTAAAATGCTGCAAACTGCATTTTTGCAGTTTTCTGCTGTCTCTTTACCTTCTTGTAGTAATGTGGGTGAGAAGTAAGAGTTAGAGTCACAGAAAGCTGTAGAAGTGCTGTGGAGGCACAGTCATTCCTGGCTAACACACAGCTCCTGTCAAACTCCATTTGTAGCCTTCTTTCAAATCTGAGCTCCAGTAAAGTAGTAGATAAGGAACCATGATGGTAAGATGAAAACACAAGCTCCAATCAGCGTTTTGAACTGTCTCACTCCTTGGTGTGTTTCTTACCTGCTGTGATTGGCTGCTAAAATGTCTTCTGTCTCCTCACAGCTGTGAAACAGGGTTTAAGGATGGAGACCTCTTCATGTCCTTCAGGAGTATGTTCCAGGATGTCAGAGATGCTGTTGACTGGGTTCATTACAAGGTGACTGCAAGAACTCCTTGGGACGTGTGTGGTTGTGACGGGGTTGGAGGGGCTGGTTTGTAACTCCTGAGTTCAGATGTTCTCTGCCTCCTCTGGGCAAGGGCCCTGCTTTGCCGCCTAGTGAGCAAATAATAGATTGCAGTTGTATGGGAGTAAGATCTCAACTGCCCTCCTAGTATGGGATCATATCTGACTTGGCTTCCTGTTCCTTTTTATTGTGCCCAAATTCCAGTTTTTGTACTGTAATTCATGGGTTTTAGAGTGTGATGCCACGAGGGTATTTGCACTTCAAGTCCACAACTTGTACGTTGTCCTAATTATTAAAGCAATATTCTACTGCAGATTGTTTACATTGGCACTGTCCTATGTTGTCTAAAATGTACCTGCATTAAAGAGAGAAATACATCAGCTGTTCTCTAATTAGAGAGAAGCATTTCATCTTCTGCACACACTTGTGCACAAATTTAGAGTATAATTTTGTGAGCATTAACATATGGTTGAAGGCCTCATTTTCTTGTTCGCCCTCATTCAAGCAGGCTGTTGGGTGGGATGAAGAACCATCACAGGAGAACTCTGCTCACAGTTGTACTTGTGGTGGTCCTTTTACCCACGCAGAAGTCAGGAAACTGTTTTTCTTTCCTTATGCAGTGTTGTGTGATACATGTTGGAGTTGGCCTTTGACTAAAGCATTATGGTCAGTGTTGGAGACAGGTTGTTAACTGTCTTGTTTGGTATGGCAAATCTATTTTTTGTTTGTTTCTATTGTATTCCCTTCTGAAAGGGTTAAAATGCTGTTGAAGTGGATTATTTACCATGGTGAGGGAATCGATGGATCACAGAGTTTGTGATGGTCCCTGCTACTCAAAGCCTCTCATCTCTAGAGTCACTGGTTCAGATTCGCCCTGGTTTGTACTTTCACAGCATTTTAAAGTGTGAAAGTTGGCATTACTTTGTTGTCTCTTACATCATAAGTTTCCATGACCTCACTGGGTTCTGTTGTTTCTATTTCAGGGATCACTGAAGGAAAAGACCCTTGAGAATCTGGAGAAGTACGTGGTGAAAGATGTAAGTGTGAAGTTACTTTACTTGCGCTATGTGACATTTGGTACTGACTAAGCAGGCAAGAAATAAACATGCTGATTTCCTTTACTAAATCACAAAACAGATGAGGCTGTAACTCCTATTGTAATAACCAAAGGGAAAGTGGGAAGTTTGGACACAGCCTTTATTCTGAGCCAATGATCCACATGATTTTGTATTGATGTGCACAGTTTTTTACGTAAAATATAAAAGCCAGAGGAAATGTTATCAAGGTGAACACACTGGCAAAGCTCATGCTGTTTCTTTCAGTGGTGAAAGCAACTGTGTTCCCTGCCCATGTTTTTCTGCCCAAGCAAACCTCTCTTTAAAAAGCAACAGTTGAGCTAGCCACAGTATTCTTTTGCCACCCAACAAAGAAGTTATGCTCAGCCATAAGGGACTGAGGGAAAGATCCTGAAAGATTCACCAATGTCAAGTCTCTTGATAACCCCAAAATGTGTGTTTAGCACATCTAATAGAGCAAGCTCCAGTGGTTCCCTTACTTCTGCCACCTCTGCAGTGTGCAAGGCCCCTCTGGACCACTTATGGAATAAGTATTTTTTAGTTTAGGTGAGCTCTGTGGTAGATTATCACTTTAAAGCCCTTAACCTTGTTTCTAGTTACATGCCTACAGAATTCTTAGGTAACTGTTCAGTGAGGCAATCAGCTATTTTGGCAATGGACTGAGATTTCAGATTCAATAAAAATAGCCCCAGGAATAAATTCTCCCTAATTTGAGGTTGGAATTATAATGCGCTCCAACTTGTGGCTCGTGAGCTCAGATTTCACCTGCCTCTGGGCCCATTTCGGGAACGGACTTGGAGCTGGAGCAGATCGGTGGCAGCAGCACAGGGTGCCTGGCACTGTGGTTGGCAAAGGCACTGCAGCCCTGCTGAGCCCTTCCCCCTCGCCTTCCTCCCCTGGGCTGTGCTCTGGAGGGGTTACCTGGATGGACCAGCAGCTTTCCTGGCTCTGGCCAGTGCACAACACGTGAGTTTGCTTGCTCGATGATTTGATTTGCCTTTTTTTTGTCTGGTGGGATCGTAGTTGAGTGTTTTCCCCATGATGAATGTCTGTAACTTTTGTGTGTGACTGGGATGTTCCCCTTGGCTTCCAGGGGAAGCTGCCACTGCTGCTCAGCCGCATGAATGAAGTGGGGAAGGTGTTTCTTGTCACAAACAGCGACTATAAATACACAGACGTAAGTGCTGCTTGAATTGTTGGGTTGGTATATCATGGAATGAGCATAAGCCTGCCAGTCATTTGGATGGGTTTTGATGGGACATCTTCTGGTCGAGAATCATGTGTTTTCTAATCTGTGTGTAGGATGGGTTAGTGGTGGATGCAGATGAACTCTTGCGTCACCTTTTGTAGTCCTGGTTCTGGCACTGAGCTAGTATAGGTCTGGCTTAAGTCCCTCTGTGCCTCACTCAGTTCCTCAGCAATTAAAAGTCTGTAAGGGAAAGTGATACTCAGTTTTGGATTTTAGCATCCTTTAAAATGCAGACTCTCAAGTGAGATAGATAGTCTGAGTACAGACAGATCACCAGACCAAGGTCCTGCAGAAGTCTGAGACCCAGAAAGGGCTCTCTGCTAAGCTGAGAAATAAACACGGTTACTTCCAGCTCCAGGTGAATGCCAGGATGTTGCAACACTGCTAATCTAAAGATTTATATGCCATTTTAAAGCATTGCAAGATATACCTGAAGCAGTGTGCAGTTTCCTGAGGCAACTGTGTTATTTGATTATAAAAACTACTGGTTTGATTCCTATCATTGTCCTGTTCCATTCATTTTGTCTCCAAATCTTACTCTGACTTCTGTATAAATTTTGAAAAGAAAGTTCTGTTATCTGAAAAGATAAAATCAGAAACGTATGCTTTCATAAACTACACAAATGCATGTTTAAAAGCATACCTTTGAATACTTTCTTTCTCTTTTTTAGAAAATTATGACTTACTTGTTTGACTTTCCACATGGACCAAAGGTATGTGAATTCTACACTGCAGTTGCAATAGACACTGATGTGCCTAATTATCTGTGTAGCTGGAAAGCATTTTAATCCTGTTTCATCGGCTCCATGGGATTAGTTGCTTTAATCTGGTTAAAATACACTTGCTGTTTTGTGTCCTGTTTGAATGGGATCAAAGCAAATACAATATAACAAAGAGAAAAGGGGCATCATCTGGTCTCAAATGATAATCTATGTTAATGATAACATTATTTCAGTGATAAAACATTTCAACTGTGGCATTCTGTAGCCAGGTTTCTTAGAAAAAATGCACAATGTTTTAGATGTTAAAAAATAGCCATGATGGAAAGGAAATAGTTTTATAAAACAGCAGAAATGTTTATGGCTGATTGTACCTTAATTACCGTAACTCCAAAAATTTTAGTCATGCTTTTTTTTGTTTTTCTGACGTCAAAACTCAGGCCTGCAACTTTTGGAGAAAGGCTTATGATACAAATTTATACTGCTCTTTCAGTCTCCCAGTGAGAGGCTATCTCATGCTCAAAAGATGTGTTCTCACACTGCTTTAAAGGCAGAAGACAGCCAAGGGGAAAATTTTGGGAGAGTAGAAATGTACCACAGCTGATAGCTAAAGAAGCCCTTTGCTGTGGTTTTGGTTTCACAAAGTGCAAACAAAACATGGAGCAGAAAGGGCTCAGTATCCTTTGGGCAGGGCTGTGATTCAAAGCCATGCTCTGTGGAATAGAGTCCAGGCATTTTCCCACTCTTAGCAAAAGTACCAGCATGGCCTTGTAAGCTGAAGCCGTGCAGTTGCGTGTGTCTGGATCTGCACAACATGTCACCTGCAGGGACAGTGGCAGGGTGTCATTTACAGCATCTTGTTCCATGGCACCTGTGCCCTGTCAGGGATGTTCAGTGCTGTTCTCCTGTCTCACACCATGTCCTCAGCCCCCAGTGCTACAACTGGGATGGGATGGACTTGTGGCAGAAGGGGAATGCTTTAGGAGATGATGCTGGTAACCCAGCATTGTCCCATAGGAGGTGTGAGCTGAGGGATTTTGATGGACCAGCAGTGTCACAAGGTTATGGCTATGGACAGTGACACTCCAGTTAAACTCTCTTTGGTTTTCTGTGTTGTGTCTGATTCTGGGGTTTGTTTTTGCCTTTGTAGCCTGGGAGTGCCCATCGACCATGGCAGTCCTACTTCGACCTGATCCTGGTGGATGCAAGAAAACCCCTCTTCTTTGGGGAAGGCACCGTATTGCGTCAGGTGGACACGGTGAGTGGTCAGTGGAGGGTACCTCCATGGCTGGAAGGGCTCTTGCACCTCCTGTATGGCATCTCTCAGTGACAGTGGGCAATGCATTGTTTGGACAGGATCTTCCCTAGAGGTTGCGGGCTGGAGTCTCCTCTTAGAGCAACCCCATCACCTCAAGGCTTTGCTGGTTTCCCTAACAAACTGCAGGCGACAGTAGGAAAGCCACCTCTGGGCTGCTTGGGAGTGAGACAGACAGACAAAGAGTGACCTATTAATAGTGTCAATACAGAAAAGATCCAGACCATCAGCAGTTCAGCACTAACACAACACCTCCTTCCACAGGTGACCGGGAAGCTGAAGATTGGAACCTACACTGGCCCACTGCAGCACGGCATTGTGTACTCGGGAGGTGAGGCAGGAGCCCTTCTTGTTCTGTGGAGTGGCTCTGACGTGGCCTTCACCCGCTCCAGCTGTGAGAGGACTTGTGCCAGGCAACGTTGTGCTTCCCAGAGAGAAGGCACATTGTTCTGTGTCCTCTGCATACCACACAAGAAGCTCTCCATGATCAGAGCTGCACAACGCTGGGAAGAGATGGACCCGTTCCTCCTCAAATGTCCTTTTCTTCCTTGCCAGCGAGGGTCTGGGAAATGTCTGCAGGGCTAGTGGTGGACGGGTGCCTGCAGCTGGCCCAGTGCAGTGTCCCCAGCTGTACTTAAAAGTGCTGCCACCAGCATGACCACACTTGGAAGGTTCCACCAAGACCATGAAGGGCAGTGGGTGGATACAGAGCTGTCTGTGACACCCAGGGCTCCATTACTCTCACATGGGATGGGAGGCAGCATGGCCTCTGTTGCTGCCATTCATGTAGGGGTGTGCATGGGCAAAGCTGCTCCTGAGTGAACTCCCAGGCAGGTGAGCAGTGCCCAGGGCAGCCATGGTCAAGCAGTGGAGGTTTCTGGGAGGAAAATGCACCTGTTTTGGCTCACTGTTCTGAGCCATGCCATTCTTCTCTCAGGCTCTTCGGACACAGTCTGTGACCTGCTGGGGGCCAAAGGGAAGGATATCTTGTACATCGGAGACCATATCTTTGGAGACATCCTGAAATCCAAGAAACGCCAGGGCTGGCGGACCTTCCTGGTGATCCCTGAGCTGGCGCAGGAGCTGCACGTCTGGACAGACAAAAGCGGTCAGGAGCCGGGCAAGCCCCTGGCCAGGCTTTGCTCTTGCTTGTCTGATGCTGCACCCCTGAATCGCCAGGGCTTAGGGGTGCAGGGGAGAGATCACCCTGGCTTGCCACTTCTCCTTTTGGCCCTTTTCCCTGGGCCTGGATGCTGGTGGCAGGAGCTGGGGTGCCTCTCTGTGGGCTGGCCTTGGAGTCCCACACCTTTCCTGTGCTCTTTCCCAGGCTGTTGTATGTAATCAGCCAAATGCTGCCTTGGCCATGGGAGAAGCTGCAGCTGGGTGGGGTTGAGTTGTTCCTCATCCATAACCCCAGAACCTCTTCCCACTCTGCACATATGGAGCCGTGGCTTCTATGTTAAAACATACCTGACTCTCCCTCTAATACCTGAGTCATGACTGCTCTCCCATCTGCAGGGAGTCCCTATTCACTAGCTGCTTCCTCCTCGTTCCTCCCACTCCCTCTGCTGCTCTGCCGCCAAAGCGCTGTGTGTTTCCCATCCTCCAGCACTCCTGCTTTTCTCCCAGGTTTGCCCTTTGGTGTGTAAATAGGGCTGGGGGTTATGCAAGTTGCCCCGTGGCTGGTTGGAAGGCTTTGGTGAGAGCTGCAAAGGTTCAGCCTCGAAAACAAAAGGGCCAGCCTGAAACCAAGCCCAAGGTTCTGCCCATGGTACAGAGTGTGATTGACCCCTCTCCCGTGCCCAGAGGCCGTGAGATGCCTCCAGTGTCCCTGCTCCAGTGTCTCTCTGCTGCTGTGCAAGGGGAGCGGGCAGGGGAGTGGGTCCACTTTCAGCACCTTTCATTTCAACAGTTTAAACTTACCCGTTTCCCCTTTCTTTTCTGGATTTTCCAGCCCTTTTTGAAGAGCTGCAGAGTCTGGACATTTTCTTGGCCGAGCTGTACAAGTGAGTGTTCAAACAGTGACAAGTTTCCCGCTGCCTCTCCCAGCTAATGAGTGGCAATGACAAAACCTTGGGGTTGGGTTAGCAGCACTGCTGCTGGAGCCTTGACTCGGGCTTGGGCTCTGCCCACGAGACCAACCTTCCCCTCCAGACCAGCCTCCCTCCCCCGAGCCCCATCCCACATCATCTGGTTCTGAAAGACTTTTCACACCATGTATTTACCTTCTCGCCTGTAACTAGGCATCTGGACAGTAGCAGCAATGAACGCCCCGACATCAGCTCCATCCAGAGACGCATTAAGGTACCAATCATCAAAATCCCTTTTCATTCTTCTGGATCCCAAAGGGCTTTAACAACCCAACCCCGCTACTCAGTCCTGAAATGCTTTGCTCTGCCTTTGGGTGGGCACAGGAGGCTTGGCAAAGCCACTTTGTCTCACTCACTGGTGTCGCTGGCACTCCTGAAAGGCAGCCTGGTCTGGAATGGGGGTCCCTTTCCTCATGCCCACAGCAGTGTTAGCTGAGGGTGCTCACTGCTGCAGCACGTGGCACTGGCACACACAGGCTCAGAGGGGCTGTAGCCTCTGGTTCAGCCAGCCCTGGGATGCCAGCCTAGGGCAGTGCTGGCCCTGAGCCTGCTGCCACCTTCCTTTCTGTTACCTGGGGCTCAGCTGTGCCCTGATGCCACGGGATACAAGCACAGAAAGCCTTGCTGGAGATCCTTGCAGGTCTCACGTAGCCCCCAACCCTCAGGGCGCTCTGCCTCAGTGTTGTGGCTCTGAGGTGCTGCCTGCTTGGCCCAGGATCTAACCTGTCCTTTCCTCATAGAAAGTGACCCACGACATGGACATGTGCTACGGGATGATGGGGAGCCTCTTCCGCAGCGGCTCTCGGCAGACGCTGTTTGCCAGCCAGGTGATGCGCTACGCTGACCTCTATGCAGCCTCCTTCATCAACCTCCTCTACTACCCCTTCAGCTACCTCTTCAGAGCCGCCCACGTCCTGGTGAGTTGCAATCCCAGGGAGGTGGGCAGGGGCCCCAGAGGTGCCCATGCTTGTGTCCGTTATCACTTCCACAGGACACAGCAGCACCTTGGAGGGTTTGGTGGCATTTGATAGACTGCAGGCCAAATGGTCGCATTCTGGGGTTTGCTCTCCATATGTCTCAGGGAGGCAGCCTGGGACTGGGACACCCCTTGACACCTCTTCTCTCTGTTCCATGTGCAGATGCCACACGAGTCCACAGTAGAGCACACACACGTCGACATCAATGAGAAGGAGTCGCCGATGGCCACACGCAATCGCACTTCGGTGGATTTCAAAGATTCCGACTACAAGCGGCACCAACTGACCCGTTCCATCAGTGAGATCAAACCACCCAACCTCTTCCCCCAGGCACCTCAGGAAATCACACATTGCCACGATGAAGATGATGATGAGGAAGAGGAAGAGGAGGAAGAAGAGGAGGAAGAGGAATAAGAAGGAAAAAACAAAGTATTTCTGAAGATAAACCATGACTCTAGCAGTGATCAGGAATGGATTCTGTTGTTGGGGCCCTTGGGGTGATAGGTTGGGGGGTGTGATTCTTGCAAAGGCACATTTTGAAAGTATTTGAAAACTTCTAACAAATTAACACTAATTAGGAGGAGACCCTTGTTTTCAGTTTTGCAGACGGTTCAAAAAGCTGATGGATTCTAACTGGGTGGTGCATTCAGATTGGACTGCCCGCCTGTGCTGTCATGCTACTCCCATTACATTTTGGGATGCTGCATGTTTCTCCCTTTCTCATGATGTGTTTCATTTGGTTTTCACTTGAACAGTGTCCTGTGAACGGTTTTTGGCATTTGTTACACTCTCTGTGGAGACAGAAGGGATGTGCTGGGCCCTGCAGGAGACAAAATTATCCAAATCCTGCTGCCCGTCAAGTTGCTGCCCTTAACCCTCTGCTCCTGGGTTACATAATTCTCCCTCCCCATGTTAGCCAGGGTGTTGCTGTGCCTTCCAGTACCCAGTTTACCTTTTGTTGCTGTGAGTTTCTCTGTGTAAGTGGTTTGACTCCTCCAGCTGTCGTGGATGGCAGTGAGATTCCAAGATACCAGCTCTTGCACGTCTGCTGCCACACACGTTCCACCTTGTTACCCTCTCCCAGTGTCTCCAAGCTTTCTCACCATTGGCATGAGTTGCATAATTTCCAGGGCATTTCTCAAACAGCTGAGCTGCACACTCTGTTCTCAACTCCTCCAGTTTCAGCAGTAAGTATTAACCCAGGAGCTTGAAGCTGCTGCTTTAGCATTTCATTAGTCACTCTGTTCCTCCTGACCTTTCTGTCCTCTCAACTTTAAGTGAAGCATCCCAAAACCAACCCTAGGTACCATCTGGAGTGAAAGGGCCTGTTGTGCCAGGGTGCTGCGGGCCACATGGGCCTGCCCTAAACTAGGAAACAGCACATGCCCCAGGGCCAGCCCCACGGGGGGAGCCAGGGAGCTCCCAGCCATCCGGCAGCTGCCCTGGTCTTTGGTCTGGTGCGGAGCAAGCGGAGCCTCATCGCCGGCCGTGGTGGGCAAGGCTGCGTCCCTGGCCAAGGAGGGTGACGGCTGCTGTGTGGGGACCGGGGGTGTCCCAGGGATGGGCAGGTAGTCCTTGTGCCTGAAAGCCAGCCCAGGGAAGGCACAGAGCTGGCACACAGCTGGGCAGCAGTGCCCTGTGGTTTTCCTCTGAGTCATGGGTGCAGCCTCCCTTACTCCAGCCTCTGCCGTTTGCTGCAAAGGGATTACAACGAGGGCCCTCTTGTAATGAATTTGACTGTTGTTTCAATACCATAAACTCATTTAATTTTTTTTCATTTTAAAGTACCTTAGTAGAGATTAAAAGAAGAAAACCACACCACCACCATCTGAGCAGGAAAATGCTGCTCTAGTGGCAGTTGTTCAAGTCAATAAATGATGATGTTTCTAAGAAATGCCTGGTGCATTGTGGCGTGTTGCTGAGATGATGAGGGCTGTGCTGGAGTTGGTGGGAAGATACGGGACTGGTCTATGGGGTCCCAGCAGGATGAGTGACTGGGAAAGAGCGAGAGCATCTTTGGGAAATGGTCACGTGAAGCACTGAGGAGCGGTGGCAGTGGATCTTGCCGCAAGGGCACGCCTGGTCCTCACTGCCCCAGGAAGCAGTGGTGGGGCACAAGGCTTCTGTTACCACCATCTGCATCAGCCAGGAAAGCACAGGGAGGGCAGAGAAACATTTTGGCTTGGACACAGAGAGTGAGGAGGGGCTTTTCTGTGGTGGCAAAGGCAACATCCCTATGCTGCCACTACCTCCAACGCTGTGTCTTGCCAGGGCTGTTTCCCACAGATGTTACCAAGAACCACTTCCTGCCCCTCTGCGCCTGCAAGACACGTGCCCAGGGTGGCACCAGGGCACAGCACAGCCTGTGCTCACTAGGAGCTGCAAACCTGCTTAAATAGACAAGAAAAATCAGGGAGGGCCAGTGCTGCCACACAGCCACGCAAAGCTGTGCCTGGCTAAGACAGGGAGCTCCAGCCACTGCTGAGCTCAACCTTCCTCTACAAAGAAACTCCTCATGTCAACCAAACCAGACCTGAGGAGGTTCCCCCATCGGCACCACCACAGGAGGATATTCAGTACCAGGGCCCAAAGTGCCAGACAGAAAAGCAATACTAAATGGCAACAGCTAGTGGCCAACACTCAACACCTGACACTTCAGGGAATGCTGAAAACTCCAGAGCACTGGGTCCTGACACCTCAGTTTTGGGGTCTGGAGAGGAGCTAACGTACCCAACAGTGAGGATGGCTGCAAGAAGGGTTCCAGGGAGCTCTTCCCGAGCCCTTTCATCAAAGGCCGTGCTGGGGTCTGGAGGGGAGCTAACATGTACCCAACAGTGAGGATGGCTGCAAGAAGGGTTCCAGGGAGCTCTTCCCGAGCCCTTTCATCAAAGGCCGTGCTGGGCTCTGCTATGTTTAAACTTTGTTTCTCCGAGTATAGCAACTTGAATTTTTTAAGCTTTAGCTCAGCAGCTGGGAGAGGCATGTGGCTGCAGAAAGGGAGGTCTGGGGAGCTCCATGCATTCCTCCTTCCCAATCGGTCACCACAAATAGCTCACTCCCAGCCCAGGGCTATTTCTGACTGAGATGGGGAGAAGAGTCTTCAAGGCTGGGTCCACGGAAAGTATTTGACCCTCACTTCACGGTGGGAAATGTTGGGCAAAGCCTGACAGACACACGGGCACTGTCTGGCCTTGTACCATCCTGTCCATCCTGTGCTGGGTCCCCCATGAAGTTGTGGTAACCCATGGACCAAGAGCCAGGGTGAAGCTTCTTGCCCCGCCTGGCACTGGAGTCATGGTCACAGCCCAAGTTTCCCACACCTTCCTCAGGCAGCTGCCCATGGCTGATCTGCACCAGCTGACACTTCGCAGAAGCTGGTGGCCTGGCAGTACCTGTGTCTCCAGTAACTCTGCAGAACCTCAGAGAAAGCTCCTGCTGCTCTCCCTGCAACCTGTCCCCCAGCCCAGGGACAGATGTGCTTTGCTTTTGCCCCAGCAGCAGTATTCTGTCCTGCAGCAAAACCCTGGTGCAAGCAAGGTGAGGATGGGGGAACAGGCCTCATGCCCTGCCCCAAGCTCTCACTGACCTGATTTCTGGTTTCTCCCACTTTCCCCACCACCTCACATCCACTTCCCCTGCTCTGTAGAGTGAGAGAGGGCTCACAGGGGCTGCACCAAGCAAACCCTACCAGAGACAGGAACCCGAGGCTCACTGCCCTTAGCCACAGCCCTGCAGATGTCATGTGTTGGGCACTGGCACTTCTGACCAGGTCACAGTCATCAGAGCTGCTCCCAGCTCCTCTTCCTTCACGCCACCTCCTCATTCAGCAGAGCAAGGCCCAGCTGCAGCTCCATATCAGGCTATGCCATGATGGAGGCTGCAAAGCCCTGTGCCAGTCCCTGAGCAGCAGCCACTCCAACCTCTGGCCTGAAGCCCCAGCATGGCAAACATGGATAAAGAAATTCTGTAATTGCAGAGCCACCAATCCACCCTGGCCCTGCACAAGGATGCTTTCCTTCCAGGAGACCAGCCCTGGGGGCCACTGGGCTGTGGGGCCTGGCCATGACAGGAGGTCCTGCTGGAGCCTTGAAGACACAGAGCCCTGGGTACAGCTTTGGGCACTGCTCCTGCCCTGCTGCCACAGTGTGGCCTGGACCTGAGCAGCCAAAACCCATCCCACCTCCCTGAAGGGATGTGTCTTCTTACACTCTTCTCTTCCAGAAGTCCTGGACTCTCTCTATTCTGCTCCTCCTTCCCACTGCTCATTACCACCAGAGCCAGCCCTGAAGTTGGCCTCCACATTAATCCTACTTTACGTTGTACTTGTAGCATCCCACCACCCTCCCCGGCTGCCAGGGACAGGCACACACAGGGGAGCAGCAGTCCTCAAGGAGCTGCCACTGTGTCCTGCTGATACATCATGGGGCAGCAAGTTCCAGAGGAATGGGGCCATCCTGCAGCACAGGAGCAGGGACAGAGGCTGCACGGGGTGCAGCAAAGGTTTGAGCAGCTGCTGCCCAATTTGTTAACCCAGGGTTTGGCAGCTCAAGAGCTGAGCACGGAGGAAAGCTGGGTGCAGGGAGAGCAGCTGGGTGAAACAGCTGAGAGGAGGAGAGGGGCTGAGGGATGGCAGAAGCACAATATGGGCACATGGCAGTATCTGACACATAGGAAAGGGGCTGCTCCTTCACCGGTGTGGGCTGGAAGTGACGGTGGGCAAGGGCCTAAGCACAGGCTCGCTCTCCTGCTCAGAAATATCTCTGTCAGTGCAGGCTCCACACAACTCCACTGCTGAAGTCCCAACATGAGGGGAGAAGGCAGCAGCACCCAAGTGCAGGGGGATGGACCAACTCACGCCACCAATTTCTCCCGTCCCACGGAGCCGCCGTCGTCCCCAGCCACATCCCTCACTGGAGACCCCCAGCACACCCCACGTGGCAGGAACACACGCTACAGACAGACAGACATCTACACTTAGAGACAAACATGACCTATGGAGAGCAGGTTGTAAATAAGGGGTTTTATTACTGAAAGAAAAAGACCCTCAGCCTTGAGGGAACTGCAAGAAGTCAGCTGCTTGCCGTTGCCACCAGCTTCCCAGCCAGCCCCTGATAGGCAAAACCACCAGCACAGCCCTCCCCAGCTTGAGGACTTACAGGCCCAGACCCACCAAAGTGAAGAGCAACACCTGGCTCTAAAGGAACAAGATCCAGCCTCTCTATGGCTCTGGGCAGCTGAAATGGAGACTAAAGACTGTTAAATGTGCCAGTAGCAAAGATCTGGGTACAGGATCACAGACATCAGCCCCACCACCCACACACCAAAATCTGTCCCTTGGAAATGAGGGGGGAGCATAGAGGAGGGAAAAATGCATAAACTGGAATGTTCAACAGAAAAAAAAAATCATCATTTATCTAAAAAGAATAGAAATAAACAAAATGCTTTAAAACAAAAATCACAAAATATACAAATAAATCTGGTACAAAATAAATAGGAAAGATTGGAAATCTACAACAAAATTGGAATAATTATAAAATTAATTTGTATGACAATCAGTATATGAAACGTATACACTTCATTCAGGATTTCAGTTGTGCTTATTCAGGTTTATGTACACACACGTAAATACTGTAGTCAGAATTCTACAACTCTGGAAACCCGAAGTCATGTACAATATGATACAATTCGCAAAGACCACATACGATGGCAAATGAGACACAGGGAAGAGCTGGCTGGAGTGGGATCACAGCCATGAAAATGCACTGCAAAGGGAGAGCCACCATGCTCCGGAATGGGGACCAAGGCCGAGCCAGCTGCAACCAGGACAGGGCTCGGGGCAGCCAGGAAGGAGAAAGGTTTGGTGTGAGACCTCTGGCTGCTGAGCACCAGCTGCTCAAGGCTTCCAGGAACACATCTCAAGTATTTGGGGTTTCAGATTCACTGTGTTTGGCATCCAGGCACCTGCCTGGTGATTCAGGTGTTAAAGGCTGGCTCTGCTGGAGAAAAAATACACCAAGAGCTCTGAAGTCCCTCAGCAGGGCCCGACCCTGAACTGCTCATAAGCCACCCTTGTGCTCAGGAGAACATGGATCAAATGGGACCGCAGCACTGCTGCCGGGGTCCTGGTGGGTTCCCACTCCCCACATTCCAGGCGGTCTCCAAGGAAGGCAGAGTCCCTTGAGCAGCATTTCCTACCCTCAGTGTGAGAAATGAAGACGTGGCCACAACATGGCCCAGTCCTGACTGCTGCCCCTCCTTCTCACCTTCCTGAACACTCAACTAAAGCTCAGTGAGTGGAGTAGAGGAGCAGCTGTGGCTGATGTGAGCACAGCTGTCACAGAAGCCATGCTGCTGAATCCAAGCCAGCACAATGCAGAAGGACAGAGCGCGTACCCTGGGTGAAAACCTGCCAGCCAAGCCAGCCCATCCCCAGCCCAGCCTGCTGGACCTGAGATTTTAAAGCAGGAATGACACTAGAGCTGATCTAGGCCTGGCCAGCCTGTCACTTCTGAGAAAAGCTCATCAGGAACCCCTCACCCTCGTGCAGTGATCTTTGGGACATGCATTCCATATTGGCACTTCCAACTAAAGGCATCTAACACCCACTAGTTTCTCACTTGTACTTGGAAGGATTTAGTTCAACAGTGATGCCCAGAAGATAAAACACCACCTCCTGTTATAAAGCTCTGTGATCAGCAATCAGTTGTGAAGGGATGCTAGACTGCTACACCAAGCGCCGAATGCTGGGACAAACCCTTCCTCCCCAACAAATCCTGCTACCAGCCAACTGACACGCTGCTGTCAGGAGAAGACAACAAAGAAATCAAATCCACCCCTGGAGCACTGGAGCCACCTGCAGCCTTTGCATGTTTCAGGCTCACAACAGCTGACAAACCTTCAGCCCAGTTCCATGACAGGCCACTTTGTCGAGCCTAGCCAAACCTCTGCTTCTGGGGGAGGACCAAACACCAAGCACTTCCTTAGCCAGAAATCTGTACTGGAGGAGCAAGAGCAGCCAGGGCACCATCTTTTACAGGATCCTAGTAATCAGCTCTGCTCAGAGGAAAACAGAGCCCAAAGGGAAAACCTGAGAGGAGAATGATGCTTTTCAGCTGGAGACAGAAGACCAGCAGCTTTGAGTACCGTATTTCCAATGTGAAGAACCACTATAGAGTCTGACCTCAAGATAACAAGAAGAAAACGTCACTTTGACTGAATTCAGTGCTACCAATCTATGAAACAACTCCATCTGCCACCTGTACGGTGCCACTGGCTGGAGGCAGCCTTCCAGGAACTCTTTCCCATCCGTGCAATTCAGGAAAATGTGCACACACCAGATGGAAAAGCTCAAGTGTACCACCTTGGGCTCACAGCAACAGCATCCCCTTGTCTGGATGCAGCCCCAGAGGAACACAACCCAGCATGAAGCCAGGCTCCACAACAAGAGCAAGACACCAAGCAGGATTGTTAAAGGGGCTCTGCAGGAAGCCATGGATGTCCAGGTCCCCTGTGCTGCCCACACATGAGAGTGAGGCCACAATCACCACAGACAGCACACCAACAAGAGACCTGCAGCTGATGGACCAAGTGTAACAGCAGTGCAGGGATGAGGGCAGCTGCCCAGCCCAGCCTGTGGCCTGCTGGCTAAGTCAGATGAAGGCTGCTCTCCCATCTGTGCCATGGGAAGATGCCCAATTGTGTTGGTTAAGCTCATCATTTCACTGCTGGGCCAAACCAACCCTCAGTATCCAGGAAACAGGTACCTCTTTGGGTCTATGTAGACCCCCAGTGTAGAGCCAGGGTGGGATAGGCAGCATGTCTGGGGCTGTACCACACCACAGCCAGGGTTCCTGCCTTGGGACAGGGCACAGGGACTCCTCAATGCTGGGCGGGCACCTTTGGGATGAAGCCTCCAGTCAGCATCGTAAGAGGTACTCTGCAGCATCCTTCCCCATGCCCAGCCCCAGTTTTCTATTGGTAATTCAGACACTGGATAACTTGACAACTGGTACACTGGTACTAGATTTAAAACCACAGATGTGTGTATTAGATATTGTATAAAATATGGTACATCTTTCATGTGGGAATCATTTCTTTAGAGAATATAATTCTGCAGAGGGAAGATGCAAGTTCCTAGGGGTCCTGGAGAATGTGGCTGTGTTCTCCATCATGTAGGATACTTATGCAGGATGCTCATGAGGAGAAAGGGCTGCTCTTTGCCATCAGCACCCCCACTTTCCTTGGCTGAGCTCTGCAGAGATCACAGGAAGCACCACTGCTGCCCAAGCAGCCTCTAACACAAAGCTACCTCTTTGGTTTTCTTTGAGCTGATTTGAACCAGAGCCTGACACCATCAGTGCCAAATCTCATCCTTGTCCAAGCTGGGCCCTGAAGGTTGAGAAGCAACAATGGGTGATGTGTGTGGGCCATCGGGGCAACTCGCCCTGCTGCCCCTGAGCTTCCTCCAGGTCTGAGTGCAAAGGGCCAGACCCTGAGACTGCTGCTCTTGCCAGCTCCACCCACACAAAAAGGCACTTAAAGAAAAGAAGAAAAACAAACAAAAGAGCCCCCAGTGGTGAGGAAAAGGGAAGTAAGTCCAGGAGAAAAGAGGAAGAACAGAAAAGTAAGCACAATGTGAATGACTGGCTGACCTGTCTTCCAACAGGCCCAAGAACTGCACACCTTCAGCAGGCAGCTCCAGCTGCCCCTGCACAGGTCTCAGCATCATCCCATTCCTGCTCAGTTGGGATCAGGAGCTTACAGGGGCAAAAAAGAGCGTGAGAGGGAGCTATACATGACACAGGTTTGGAGCAGAAGTGGTGAGCAAAAGGATCTGCCCTGTGGAGCTTCCTCTCCTGGTGCCTCTGGATGGGGGAAGCACCTTTTCCTGCCATGCTAGTCTTGGGGCCCCTGTCCACGAGCCAACCCAGACACCCTGCCAGCATTCCTCATCCCATAGTGGCATAACCCATCCAGAGCTCCTCCAGGGTAGCAGTCTTCAGCTGCACCAGGATTTCAGGGAGTGGCCAAGATGGGAATAAAACAATAAGCACTTTGTAAACTCCGGAGGGTCTGAGCTTGTGGCACAGAGTGGCTGAGGCTGGTTTGCTAAGCCCCCCACTGAGCCCCTCTCCTCTCAGAACTAATGTGCTTCGTATGATCTCCACATCACCAGAGTCAGTCTCATTTGGAGAAAGATTCTCACTGGAAAGCAAGAACATTCCTTCACTCTTTACAAAGATTTGGCAATACACAGAATTAAAAAAAAAATCATAATTACAACAGATTCAGGTTCATTTCGTTTAAAGGAAATTCAACCAACAGGAGTGTAAAAGATATAATTCACAGTTGTGCATTTAAGATATTAGTGTTGAAAACCTCACTTCAAAGAACTCTTGTGCAAAATTGTATTGACAGTAGAAACCATGGCTAGAAGCCCTCCCAGCCTCCCCTGGCCAACAGGCCATCATCCACCCTGCTGCCTGCACCCAGAGGCAGATGGGCGAGGGGAACAAAGGTGGCAGCAGGAGTTGACATAGGAAGATGCAGTATCCCTTCTACAAGTCAAAGCCTGGCCAAGGTCTGAGGTCAAGTCCAATGATTCCCAAAGCCACCAGCTGGTGCCCTGCGCCGCGGTGGTGACCGGCCGTGTGTCCTCTGGCACTGCAGCTCGGCATCCGAGTGCCCCGCGAGGCCGAGAGAGCAGATCTGCTCGGGCAGGACACACCTGCAAGGACACAGACTGGATGCTGTGGCATCTCCACTGCAGCCAGGAGAGCCAAGCCCCGGCACCGGCAAACGCCGTCCCAAGGCTCAGAGGGACCCTGGGCTGGGTGCAGGGCTCCTCCGCTGTGATGGGTCCCACCAGGAGGGCTGGGAACCCCTCACATTTGTTAAACAGTAAAACTGTAAATACCCTGAGAACAGGGAGACTGGATTTTTCCCCTCCAGGGAGAGAACCATGCTTTGTTCTTCAAGCTAATTAGTAGTAGCAGCTCCTAACCCCTCTGGGTCAGGTACATTATTTTCCATATGAAACACATCTATAATCAACTATTTTTATGGAAATTAAGTGAAATTACTTCACTTTCCATTATTTGATCTGTACAAATGATGAAAAACAGTCATGCAAAAAATCACCTGCAAATTTTGGAACAGTGCAGCATGGGCAGAAGCAGGAGGTATTTGCTTTGGGATCACATGGCTTTGGTTGGATAAACTGGTGCTTTTTTTTTTTGCCTTTTTTTTTTTTTTTTTTTTAAAAAGGGAAACAGACACTGAAACAAATCCATAACCTGCCATAAGAAGCAGAAGTCAGATCCAGTGAGCAACCTCATCCCGGAGAGAGCTGCCTTGACTTGAGCCTTCCCTCCTTTGGCAGGTTTGACAAAACGGATACTGCATCTCAAGTTCACCACCGTCTCAAACACTTCCAACCAACGTTTACATTCAGCAACACTAGATAAAAACTGGCGAGATGAATCCCTCGCCAAGGACAAACATCTGGACATCTTGCTCTGTGAGAAAGGTGCAATATTGGCAGCTCTCTGGGGAGGCTCAGGGCTTAGGCCAGCCCATGCTGCTGTTGAGCCGTGTAGTCTCAGCAGTGCTGGGCTGGTGCACATCAGAGCGAGGTGGGATGGAGGGTAAGGGTAAGGAAACACTTTTAGATGGGAAAAAAATCAAAACACTACATGTGAGGGCAAGGCCTTGGAGGGCCTGTTTCCTCCTCACTGGGTGCACAAGTTGGATACTGTGCAATTTCTATGCCCCTTGCAGTGACTTCATCCTCATGGGTGGCTCCCACCAGGGTGAACAGCAAAAATTAGGGCTACTTTCTGAAGCTGGAAGAGAGAGGAGGAGGGAGACAGGCAAACCCAATTGGCTCTGACACCTCACACTCCAATTCCCACAGGGAGATCCTGCAATGGAATATTGCACCTTTCCAGCCACCAGTCACACAGACAGACCACGGGAACTTGCAGTGAGTGCCTTCACCAGCCCGTGAGCAGGAGAGACAGGGCAGGCCTGCAGGCACAGAGAGCTCTGGCAGTTGCATTTGGGGCTGGGGGCTTCTTTGGGTGTCCCCAAAGAGATTATCAATGTGTAAAGAAAGGGAAATGCTACATAGCCAGGGCCATGGCAGGGTCTTGAAACAGAGAAACCACAAATCCTGATTTAGCAATCCAGATACTGAGGGCAATGTTCACATTTTGTTTGAGACAGCACCGGAAGGGGAGAGGATTGCAGGGGACAACTTTCTTTTTTTATTCATTGGAGGACTTGGACTTTATCTGTGGAAATGGGTGATGCACAACTGCCATAGGGTGCCTCTTGCTGGCATCCAGTCTGCATCCAGGTTTCTGGGGTAGAGGAGTTGGTTTCTGCTGCCCAAGACAGGTGTTGCCCTGCACTGGTGGCAGCTGGGTGGGAGGCTCTCTGCTCTACTACCTTGGTAATCCCTACAATGGCTGTTATAAGGGGCAAGAGAGAAGGAAATGCACTAAATTCACTCAAAGGAATGAATGTGGTTAGGAACAGCCTGGAAATGAACCTCTCTGAATCCCTGAAGTGCAATACACTCGCGTCTGGAAAGTTTTGTCAGCTCTTGGAGAGGAGAGGATGGTCCTGGCTCCTCAGCCGTGCCCATCCTTGCACTGGCAGAGGTTTACTGTCACCTGGAGCATGTACTTTGGGTGTAATTGTAGCAGCATCTTCTGTGTTAATATTAGAGATTACAGGGGGGACAGGGACTTACGTTCTGATACTCAGCAAAGGCTGCACATCTGCCCTGGCCAAGGTAACGGTGCACAGACCGCTACAGCATGGGAGTGTGTAAAGACTTGGCATCTCAGGCTGCACACATCACTTCACCATGCAATTATCAGGAATATCAGTGAAAAATCACCCAGTTACTTCACTATGGAATATCATAGCCAGCTTTCCTTTCACGAGACTGTAGTTTTGCTAATTAATTCCTTCCCCCCAGTATCATCTTCAACACACACAAAGGTTTTGGAGGTTACAAAACTGAGTGTAACAATGCTTTTGCCTGTTTAACAAGAAACCGTCTGAAATTTGAAACATTATTACATACCAAAGTAACCACTCCTTCCCTGAAAATTAACTGCAAGAATGTAATAATCCTCACCTCTGGGTCATCCAGGTGGCTGAAACCAGAGGTTCCTTGAAGCTTGCTCATTCTTAGGACACAAATAACATACAAGTACCAGTTACTAACTTTTTCAACAGGGCAACAAAAAGGACCACAGAGGGGTGAGAAGAGGCATAAGGACATTGGAGCCAATTCACAAAACCATGACAGAGCCCACTTGAGGTTCATGAGGGACAGAAACAATTTAAAACTCTGAAAAATACTTTTTAAAAACATGATCTCTCTTGAAAAAATAATGGAGGAGCTTTTAAACTTCTCCATATGCGTTTGACGAGGAAAAACCCAAAAAGGATCAAAAGTACAGATAAAAAATAAACATAATTCTACTTTGCAAGAAGAATTTTCATCATTCTCAAGGGTGGCTCACCATTCCCAAATTACGTTTGGGTCTTTAGTCTCTCTGGCTCTTTGCTCCTTTCTTCCTGTTTCTTCCTCTTCTGCTCCCAGAACGGACGCAAAAGTCTTTGGTCTCAGAACACTGGATGCAGCAGTGTTGCAAGCACACACTAACAGTGTTCACACTCAGGGAGGAGGCAGGAAGGAGCGAGGGCTGGTCCTGCTGAGGAGATGGGATGGGTGGGTTGTGGGGAGTCAGCTCCTAGATGGCTCCTTCACTGTGCATACTGTGGTTGGGCTTGTTGTGAGTCACACAGTTCTGTTCGTTCAGCAGGTTTGCTGTCTCGTCTGGCAAACCATCGTGCAGCTCCGTAAGAGTCAGTTCGATTTTAGTGTTTTCACTGTCCGAGGACTGAGGTGTTTTGTCCATCCGGGATGCCATCAGGGCATTTTGGTACTGCTGTCTTGAGATCTGCTCCAACAACAGGGAAGAAACAAAAAAGTCAATTGCACTTCTATGTCTCCTATGGGACATGCTGAGAAAATAAAGTTCCCTCCCTTTCCAGATGACCACACTTCAACCCCTCTTTACTTGTTTCCATAAAACATCCCTGTGCTTTGCAAGCCTAGAGCATCCCAGCTCAACACCCACAGCATGGTGACATTTCCAGGGAGGGTGGAAGAACAGTGCTGTGCAATCACCATGCTGCTCAAAGGCAGGGATTTACTCCTATGCAGAGATTTTTAATCAGACCTCCGTTTCCCTCTAACCATGCACACCTTTAGGACCAGAACCAGAGATCAGTGAAGTCTTTCTCCCAACTTCAGTGAGCTCTTGGTGAGGCTCTAAGTGTCCCTATAGAGCCAAGCCAGCTCTATAGTATAAGTATAGAGTATAAGCATTCCTGCTCTTGCCTAGGCCAGCAAACACAGCAGGAGCTACAGCCTAATGTATAAGATCATTTGATTCTAGAAAACACTGGGATACCCCCAGAGATGAGTCCAAATCAGCAACCCATGAAGTTTTCCACTGGCCTCTGCAAGAGCTGTCTGCACTCAGCAGAACAGTGATGACAGGGGCTGGCCTAGAGCACAGAGTGTCACTGCCCACAGTGCCCCAGGGACAAAGAAGCCCATAGCCCCTGTACATCTGCACGTGGTGGTGGAGGGCAGAATTACTCCTGGAGCCACAAGCAACCAGCCCTGTGAACTCCTCCAGGCCAACCCTCTCAGCCAGGACAGGTAGCAGGATATATGTGCACTGGCAGACCCATGAGCCCACAGCAGTGGGTGATCTTTGCAGGCAGGAACGTGGAAGAGATGAAATGACTCTTAAAAAACCATAAATTTCAGTAGCAACACAAGAGAGGGACTGGAAATGGAGAGAGTCAGATGGACCAGGTCACAACTCCAGAAACAAAATCCAAACATGCATAAAGAGGTCACAAATTCGGTTTTACAAGGTATTAATTGAATGAATGACCATGTGGCACAGTAAAAACACTAAGGTTGAGTACTCCAACCTATGCATAAAGCAAAGTGATGCAAGAAGAGATGTGCAAGTCTGATTGCAGAGATACCAGGACAGTTTAGCACTCATCAGCCTCAGTATGAGCACGGTGAGATTTGGAAGGACTTCACATAAACAAGCATAGGGTGAGCAGCTGCTCTGTACAGCAGATTAGCTGCTGAAATCTGTAGTGAGAATCACTTGTCCAGTGATAAACATCTACTGATGTAATCCTTGAAGGATTGAACCATTGACCAGTATGCTTGCATCTCAAAGTTTTGACAGCAAGTCTTTACTCTCCTTTTAAAATTTGGCTACAGAATATTCAGTTTAGCATTCTAGTATGTCTACCCTATTCCACATTCTTAACATTGAATTAACTGACAGAAGTTAAGTTCACAAATTACTTGAGTTGCATACAAAGAAACCGTGAACGTGCACTTGAGTCAAGAAAAGCATCCATGTCAACTTCTGGCCATGGGACGTCAGCTTCCCTGGACTCCCAGCCAGGCTGGAATTGCTGCCAGCATTAGCTGTTCCTTAGCTCAGCTAGATTTCCTCTCCCACAGGACTCGCACACATTTCAGCGTGGGATGCACCATGCTGGGGGACAGAGCTGTATTTCATGCAGGAACTCACTGGTAACATGAGACATGAGCCTAATACATGTGAAGTTAAGATAAAGAGAAATGTCCAAGACTTCTCCAAGCAGAAGAAGGATGGCAAGTCGGAAAGTAAGATCAAGAACCCCAAACTGAAACCAAAACCAGAAGTGAATAACAACTGCAACCAACAGTAAATGTCTCATCCTTTAGAAAGGGACAAGGGACATATTGAAGGGTCTCCATTTCAGACGGCTCCAAAAGCTTCATGAGGATAGGTTTGACTAAAAGCAGAGAGGTTATTTTTCATAACATTTCCTCAAAGGACCTGAAATCCAGAAAATTATGTGACCATCCTACTTAGAAGTCCAAATGACAAGAACAGTGAAGACAAATCAGTGGACAGCAGATATTGGAAAAAAAGTAGTTTAAAGTAACTTTTAAACAGCTGCTTTCATAATGCTATTTACTCACAGAGGAATTTAGAGTGAACTCCCTTCCCCAGGTTCTCCATCCTACCAGCCAAGCCCGACTTTCCAGCGGGGTCTTTCTAGCTTTTTTCCTACCTTGACAAACTGAATGTCTGTGAGGGCTTTCACTGAGTAGTCTGGAACATACACTTGGAGGAAGGACGCGTTCAGCTGGTTGTTGCTGCTCCCTAACGTCGGGGTCACTGCATCGATGCGATCGCTCCGGTTTAAAGAGTCTGAGTGATTCAAGCCACAGGGCCGAGGTGGAGACTTGTTTTCAGCTAAGAAACAGGCAAGAGCAAGAGATTTCTTAAATCAAGTAGAAAACTTCTAAGTCACCAGTTTCAAAGGGACATAATGAATTGTGATGTAGCACAAAAAAACTGCAAATGCTTAATCCGTTCACAAGTAGGCATGTGGCTAAACAACCAAATTATCCTGAAAATTGGTACATTTTCAGTCCAGAGCTGGTAGCCAGCATCACCGAGTATGCCCTAAACAAACCTGTATTTGTTTATGCTGCAACAGACATGCCCTGAGAACACAGTGCTTCAGCTGATGATCAAAAACTATGACAAAAAGATAACTTCCCAAGGCTCCCTTACAGGAGCTCTTGATAGTCAGACCATGCTCAGTACATTTGTTTTTTCTTAATCATTGTTACTTTCATCCACAGCCAGTCCCAGCTGAGCCTTACCCCTCTTTATTTCATCTGGTATCTACATATGCCTTGCTCCCTGAGCTAGAGCAGACATTTTCAGTAGGAGTAACAGAGTCCTCAGTGGACCAGAGTGCAGTCCACATGACAACTACTTCAACATTTCCTCTCAGTGCTTGAAGTGGCAAAACCTCAATGAAGGAAAGCAAACTTCATGTAGTAATGCCAGCCTGGGACACAGGCAAAATACTCCATCCTACAGAGAAAAATCTGTGTCCAGGAAAGGAGAACACTGCAGGCATCATTTTCCACCACTGGCCTTTAAGTCCCGCAGGATTTCACTTGAAGACCTCACAGCTGCCCCCTGTGAGTGTGACTGGACACAGTCTATCCAAAGCAAACGTGCTTTCAGGACACCACAGACATTCTGCATCTGTGGATACCACCTACACAGTGACTCAGAATAGAGGAGGGTAGAAATACATCCTAAGAGAGATTCCAAGCCCTCACAGCAGAAGGGCTCTTCCCTGGGTGCACACACAGTACATACCGATCAAAGAACTATCTTTGGCACCAGAGAATTTTTTGGACCTTAATGCACTTAAAACTCACTCAGCCAGCTCAAACTCAAACTTGATGTAAATTATGCTACTCACCACATTACTCCCACTTTCAAGCTGAAAGATAATTTTCATATAATCTTCAGATACAAAGTCTCTTTGAGCAAATCAACAATATCCTTAACAAGCTTTTCAAATTCTTTGTTGAAGACTTTTCTACATATAATTTCTTAAAAAAAAAAGCTCCCTTAAATTTCACACTACCTCTGCCACTTAATCACTAGAAATATAATATCTCCTTGTCCAAATTACAAAGCCTGTTCCACATCTCTGAATCCAGCCTTTCCTAAACCAAACACTTTAGAATGCAGAGTTACCCTGATTCTTATTCCCCACTTAAAATCCTTCTGATGTTGTCATTCTTGCAATTTTAAAAAGGGGAACAAAAAAATACAGGTTCTGACAACTTGACAATTTTCCCACCATTTCTGCACTATGGAATAAGTGCAGGTCCCTATGGCAACACCAAGTGCAGCTTAGGGGGAAGCACTCAGAGCCTTACAAGGTTTTCCTCTGTGCCAACCTGCCAACTTGAAAGTCACAGCAGGCTGCAAGAACTGCTGCCAGGAGCCAAAACTCTACCTGCCCACAGGGCTTCATGCTGAAATTCCCACTGGAGAACACAGAGCTGTGAAGGCTGGATGAATTTGTCCTCTTTCTCACCTGTATACACAAAATATAGCTGTGTGTGACAAGAACAGCATCACTGCTGCCTGGGATAAAGGCTTCCATCTGGAACAACTTCACACTAGTGTGACTTGCATCTGCCTTTTCTTTCCACCAGGGATCTTATAGTACATTACTAACAAAAAACCAAAGGATATAGAGCAACATGGCAAAGCATTATAAGAAAAAAAAATAGGCAGAGGTGAGACAAAAGGACAGGAAAAAAGGTAGATTTCTAAAAATGTGACAGAAACAACATGATTTCTGGATCACTTTCAGTTCAGGGAAGGAGAAGAGAAGATAATGAAGAAGGAAGGGTTCAGAAAGAGCAGATGACACCAGGCACGTCCATGTTAGAGCTTTTCTACCCAGGTTTTCCCACATTCCTCACCTTTCTATACAGGGGATAAAGAGCACAAGCCACAAGATGGACATCAATACAAGTGTATTATGAATTTGTGGTAACAATAGGATTATTTTCATAAGCACCCCACAAAAGGTCTGAATTTCATCAAAACTGGTACCACATTGCCACAGTGACCAGGCTAACACTATTGGTTCCTTACAAAGGAGATTCCTCCCACTATTATTTTCCCCTGTGTATTTTTTGTAAATTTTTTTATTTAACTGGGGAAAAGCTGTGAAACTATGCTTGGAATTTATACTGGAAACAACCTGTGCAAAGTGCACACTTACTTGTAGAACGGAAAAGGAAAAATAAAAACAAAAAAAGAAGATCTGGCAAAACAAAAGAACTAAGCCAAGAAAGACAATCAAAGCTGCCAAGCTTAAAGGAGAGCCATCAGGTACTTTAATTAAAGAAAGATTAAATTTCTCCCCCTTCTTTGGTGTTTAGCAGCAGGAAATTTAACAGGGCAGGAAAAAATCCCCTGCAAGGCAACAACCTGTAGTTCATTCAGAATGTGCATGAAGATGATTTAGGGACCAATGATGAAATAGCTTTTCTAAAGTTAAAGGAAGAGGGGGAAACACAGGAAGCAGATGGTGAAAGTGTATGAAATGTATGATATGTATTAATGTTTAAGAGATGTTTCACTTAAATATGCATATCATTATCTTGTTTGCTTTTAGTCCCAGGGAAAGACATTTCATCTGAAAGAAACTTCAAAAGGAAGACATATGCTCAGTGTGGCCCAAACTATTTTAAGATTCTGCTCTTCCTACAGACTTTCTTGATGGGTTTCCATTTTTCCCAACCACTCCATGCATGCAGTGTCTGCAAAGCTCAGTTCTTGATGCTTCCCAATTTACAATCTCTCAACCACATCTCAGAGCTCTTTTTGGCCCAGTTTGTTCCCTTCTTGGTCTCTGCTCTCCAAAGGAATTTCTGTGTCAGTCAACTTGGTGATACAGCAAGGAAAGGTATTAAGCACAACAGGAACTAGAAAATCCCACAGAAGGTCCTACAACTTTCTTGCACATTCCATTGCAAATCCATCCACTCAGCAGATCATTGTGCAGGTCCATGGCATTAACCCCACTGAGAGAAAGCTCAAAACTTTCCAGGAACTGAAATGGCCAGACTGTATACAAACCGTAGAATTTACCCATATGAGAATATAAAATACTTTCATTAAATAAGTTTTCCTTTTATGGCAGTTTAGCAGCAGACATTCTCCTCTGCCAAATGCATTTTCTTCAGAATTTTTTAAGCCTCAGCTTGGGGGAGAATACATTCTTCTACAAAATCTCCCCTCCTAATTTTCCACCAGCATCCATATGAGAAACAAGGACAAGCACACATTATCAAATACATTTTCTTAAATGTGTTTTCAGTTCTTCCCATTTTGATGACTGACCAGTTACCATAAAAAAAGTTTGGGATACCTACCTGTGAGGCACAACTCTATGCTGGACTTCTCCCTAATGAGCAAAGGGGTCAGACAAATACAGACCGCAGCTGACTTTTTATGGCATCAGGGCAGTCACAAGAATGGTGAAAATAGAAGCATGCAGATTTACCTGGAGAACCTGCTGCTAACAACTCTGTTCTGCTGACAACAAAGGTACGAGACAGGGACAAGGGAACTAGAAGAGGGAGAGAAAAAGGATGAGATCACGGCCAGAAAGGCGGCAGCTATCCACACTTGGCAGGGGAAGGAGCCAGCTGACAAACTGACGAACTAAAACCAGAAATGAAGTCAACTGTGAAAAAGCAAAGGGTTAAAACAAAAGCAAAACCAAAAAACACAATCAATTTTAGGAATAAACCAAAAAACAAGACCAAGGAATTGGAGTGAAGTGAATAATTTTCACTTGCTATTTTAAATGATGATCCAGCACCAAACAGTCCATCAAGGTACACTTATGTTTTTAAATAGTTCAAAAGGAGCAGTGGTGCCCATTCCAGCCTGGAAGGCAAGAATTAAAACAAGCCAGAAAACATTCAGGGGTGCTCTTCCGTATGAGAGTCAAATAACTGAAATAAAACCAAAAGATACCTCATAGTTCTTCAAGTTTCCAGTAAAATATCAAGCAATGCCATGATTCTCCAAGCTCATCCCTGTTGGGATGGGTATCATATTGCCCACCATTACTCCAAATCCCTCCCCAGCTGTAGTTAAGGAAAAAAAGCTTCACTCTTTTCTTGTGTTTTTTGTTTGTTTATTTTCTGTGGTTTTGCCTGTGGGGTTATTTTGGTGTTTCCTGTTTGGTTTTAGTGTTTTACTCCCCTGTTAGAGGCTTCATCTTCCAGGTGGGGAAAGCAAGCATGTGTAGTTTATTTAGGGCATACAGAAGAGCAGGAGTTTTCTCTCATTCCACAATAAGTTATACTTTCCCTGAGCTTTCCTGTCTATGCAGAGCAACAGGAACTTATTTTTATGAGCTCATCTCAACAGAAATCTCAGGATGCCACAAGACATCATAAAACAGATTCCCTAAACCTGGAGGGAAAGCCAACAAAATAAGGGATTTGCTATAGGTAAAAAAATAAAACCGAAGCAAACCAGTTGAAGGTAAATTCAAGGTTGGCCAAGATTACTTTGCAATGGTGCATATTCTTAAGTGTGACATGGTGAAATTAGAGATGGATTTGAGGGCAAACAAAGAGGAGATCATTTGACCTGATAGGACTTGGGGCAACTGGCATGGTTGTGGGGAGGGTTAGGAACATTAAAAAAAATAACCAAAACCCAACAACACATGACAACATTCAAACTGAACAATGCTGGTAAAACAGAGATGCCAGAGGTCATTTCCAAGGGTAAGTCTGGTAGAAGTGACCATGCCTGACCACCCTGGCTCTGTGCCTGGCCCATACTGCAAAAGCTGAGGGTATGATGCAGTTGTACACGTGTCACAATTCCTTATGAACATGGCTGCTATTACTGAGATAAAATCCAACCAGTGCTTTGCATGCTTTAAAATCTCTCAAGTCTCAAAAAGTATATGCTACTGACCAAATTAAAGTGCACACAATCAAGGAATTAATCTTGCCTGTAAAAGCGAGCTCACAGAGCTCCAGAGAACTGCTGCTGATTGTAGAAGTCTAACAAGGTTACACTCATAGCCCACAATACCGTTTCCATTCCACCACTGTTTGATAGTGTACACACACAGGTACACACACATAAGGGGAGCACTCTTGAGTGTACAATTAAAACAAGCTGCCTCTCAAGTGGGATGTAAACCCTGGTGTGACAGGACACAATTTCAGCATGAGAAACATCTCTCCCTGGAGCTGAACAAGTGGCTTTGTGTCAGCCAAAGGCCAACACCAGCCCCAGTGCCTCACCTCACCCAGCAGGACTGTACATTTCCAGCTGAGGTCAAGACCTTAGTGGTGGCACCACTGGCATTAAAATACATCACCAAATGCTGAAATATAGCACCGGAGCCAACTCTTGGTGGATTATATGAGAATTCCCTGACCTGTGCCAGTGAGGTGGTGGCTCATGTAGTTACCACTTGCATGCTGGTAGGTAGCTCACACTCACCCTCAGACTCACCCTCTTCCCCCTCACTGATTTCTCAGGTACATTTCAACACAAGCTGATGGGAGAAATCGCTTTTCTGGCACTGCTGCCCTCCTTTTTCTCGAGACAGCTTTAGGCACAAAACTGGTAAAGAGAACCATCCCCAACCTAACCCAGTTGTGCCTCACACCACTAGATGTCCCTCTGCCACTAATTATTTATTCCTGTTAATTCACTCCCTGTTACCCTGCCATGAACAAAACTACAAAGCTTTCCACCAGTACCAACTGCATCCCTCGCTAAAGTCAACACTCACATCCTCCTGGAGGGAGCTGGCAAACCACTGCCAACCGTGGGGTTCCAGAGTCAGTGCCAGCGCTGCCACCAGCCAGTCCCCCCAGGGACACTGCCAGGCAGGCGGCTGTGCTGGCAAGGAGCTGCCAATCCCCCATCAGCCCCACAGCTGGGCAGGACCATGCAGGAGCACAGACTGTTCCAGAAGCAGAAGATAAGAGGACATACCTGGTGATGCTGTGAGGGCCATCACCCCATAGTAGGAAAAAGCACCAGCTTCAAACTTCATCCCCTCTTTCCCAGCCTCCACTTCCACTTTCCCCTGTTAAGGAAAAGGAGAGAGAGCTGCAATTAAAAGGGACCATGGGTCTCCAGGCACAAGATCAGACTTGAGCCCTGAAAGATAGCTTTGCCTGACATCCCTAGGTAGTGTCATGGTCCCTGTAGTTTGTAACAGTGCCTGAACAGGGACAGACCCTGAAGGGCAACAGGCATTTGTGCCCTGAGCTACCTCGGTCTTTGGTGCCTTGTGGCCAGCATAAGTCTCTGCAGAGGAGCAGAATCAGGATCAGGATCACCACACAGCTTTGGGTTGGTACTATTGTCCTGCCCCAAGTGTTGCTAGGCTGTTCTCCTTTACTGCAGAGTGAAAAAATACTCCCCTAGTAGCACAACAAGCTTAAATTGTAGCACAATCATCTGGGATCTTGAGGCATCTAGACATTTTGGGGCACAGCTCACATTCACACAGAATTCCCTCTAAGGCAAACAAAGGAAGGGAAATGGGAGATAATGTGTGAGCAGGCTGGCTGCCTACACCAGTGGAATTCCCACAGAAACAAAGCCCTTGTTCCTGAAGGAGCAGCCTTGGGGCTACTTTGGTCTTCTTGATTTCTAGCAGCTTTACAGATTCCAGCACCCTTAAGATCCTGCTCTTTCACAGTCTTGCCTACAGAAGACTCTTGGTGCTTCCCAAGCTGTACAAAACTACACTACCATGCAAGTACACCCGTTTCTGACGTGGATTTAACCAAATGTATAACACTATGTCCTATACAAGACTCCAGAACGGAACCCACCACATCAAACATAGCTGCAAAACATCCCAATCATTCTGGTATACAAGGAGCCAAAAATAATTGTCTTCTTAGAGGCACCTGGTTTTCATGTCCATCCATCCTTACTGCACTGAGACTCACAGCACAGCACTGCAGACAGAAGAGATCTCATCCAGCTTTCAGGCTGAACTACACAAAATTTGGAATTCCAGACAAATACCATAATTACCTGCAATGCTATCCGTCTGACTAGGTTAGGAAGGGGAGACAGACTGCCCAGCCCAGGTGTACTAAGAAGACTGAACATCATCTGAACACAACTGGGTGAAAATGAGGCCAAAAGATACAATTTATTTCTAAGTGTTTATTTCATTAAGCCCCATTTAAAATAAATAATCATCCCTTTAAATTTACAGTACTGGACAAGGGCAGAAAAAGGTGACAATGAACTCAACCTGTTTGAGCCCTGATACCGAGTCAGTTTATCTAACTGTCCCACATGAGAAAAACCACAAAATCTGCCTAGCAGGAAGCGAGTGCTCAGCTCACAAATCCACTTTCCTGCTATCACAAGCAACAGCTTCATATAAATCCATTTTAAAACCAATTTCATTCTACGACACAAAAGTAGCTTATTTCTTCATATAAGCCTTCCAAAAGGTACAATTTTGTCACCCAGGCAAAGACTGGTTATACACAAGAAGAAAATACATTTAATTGTTTACTGGCATGCATTTACTGTGAAGGGATTCTTGGTCCCTCAGTATGAGAGAATAAGTCCAAGTACATTTAAATAACAAAAGCAGAGTATTTATCCCCTCTTGATCCTGGCAGAACCAACCTTGTTACCATTTTTGCAGTATGTAATTATTGCAACACTCACTTTTCCAAATGCATTATAGACCTGGCATTTTTTGTTTGCTAAATATTTATTGACTGCAAAATAGCTGAGAAAGAACTGATTGTTCTTTAGTATCCCCCATGTCCTCCATTTACATCTTTGCAGCATTACATCAGAAGGATTATCTTGCCTCTGGAATATTTCAGATTGTAACAATTCAGCATGTAAGAAAGAGCAGTTAAATAGCTACTAGTGGCTCTTGAAAAAACTCTTGGAAAAAAAATTCTTTTTTAACATAAGAATTATGCTGAATCCACAATATAATATCCCAGTGCTCTCATAGCTGCTTATCACAGTGTGTTTAAACTTGTGCTGTCCCCTTTTCTATTTTAAAGGCCATGTTAAAATTTCAGGCCCTGTGTAAAAATTTCAGCTACAATGCTTGTGCTTTTACAACCAAAACTGATTTTCAGTTGTGCATGACAGAGAAGGACCTTTCCAGCAAAGTCTCTCTGAAAGGACTACTCTGTTTAAATGGTGCTAGAGAGAAACTAAATTTCTGTGCAAAGCTTTACCTAAGCCATTCAGCCATTCCTGACTGGTAAAACCTGGGAGATGCCAGCACTGAAAGCAGTCCTGTACAGAACACACAGAAAACGGTCCTCTCACACCACCCAGGGTGGTCCAATCTAAAACCCACTCAAGTGCAGGGATCTCAGGGCAGTATAAAGGCTTGGATGGCAGGGTTCCCAGGGTCTGCCTTCTGCAGGGGCTGTAGCAGGAGATGACATCAGTTCAGTAGATGGCACAAAGCCCCCACTGAAACATGTGCTGCTCACAACACCTCAGGTACAGACTTCAAAACTGCCATTTCTCTAAACCATCAAACTCCCAATGCCTCCTTTTGCAAAAGGAAAAGGCACAGCAGATGAAGTATGTTGGCCAAATTCCTGTGATGTGGCATTATCTGCGCCCCTATTTTCCAAGATATGCCAATGGGGATTCCTTTGCACTGTCTATCCTTGGGATAATGAAAGCATAAGTAACTTTTGGCAGATGACTGAAAGTGGGAAGTGTTTTCTATCCTTCACAACTGGTTTAATTGAGGGTGAAAGCAGCTGAGTGAGCTCTTCAAGGTTGGAAAGGTCATAAAGGAAGCAGGAACAGTCCCCAGGAGGCATAGTTGCCCTCCCAAGTTTGAAAGAAGACAAACTTCAACAACTGGAACAGGCATAGAGGGGGATATATTGGGGGATAAAGGGTTTTGTACATATCCACACAATCATATGTCTGACCTGTAAAATGAGAACAAAGTAGTCGACGGGCTTGTTTCGCTGGTAGAGGTAGTGTTCTGGGGCTTTCTTGTTCTTCTCGTCGTATTTCAGCTCCTGGATGACGTTGGGATGTTTTAGCAGCCTGAGAAGGATCTTCTCTGACATCTGGGATGGACCAAATGCTTCTACTTCTATAACACAAGATACAGCTTGGCATTATACCTCATATGCCTGGTAAGAAGTCAGCAGTACTCGTTAATAAGCGTTTGCCTATAAAAGACACACAGATGCAGAGCGATCCATTACGGAATTGCAGGTTTCCTGTCTTTTGAGACTGTTAGATTTGTAAAGGGGGTGAAAAAACCACAGTAACACCCTAACTTCCATTACTGAAGTATTTTTCAAAACAACCAAAAGTCATGTTTTCATCTGAAAGGGAAAAGAAAAAGACAGTCTTGACCTCTTGAGAGTTCTGAGTCACAGAGTTGTATAAATGGAAGAGTTTTACAGCTGGGGCACAGAGAACCTTTGAATTTGTTTTTCCTTCCCTAAAGGCTATTAAAGTCACTGCATTTATCACACTTAAATAAAATTTTTAAAAATTAATTAATTACTGCTTGGGGCCTAGAAAGTTGCTCTAGAGAGATGCTGTACACAAATCAGACACAACTGGGGCTGCCATGGTTCATATGGGAAGAGTTACTCAAAGTGAGAGAAAATACAGGTCAATTCAAACCATGTGGGATTAATGCCTGACACACATGTGAACACAATCCCTATCCACTTGATCTTCCGTGTTTCCAATGGGAGCTGTTTGAAGCAGAAAAGCTCATCCTTGTGGGGGAGAGGTAAGCCAGGGACGACGAGAATTACACATGCAAATTGATAAGCTTTCCCAACACCTCATTTCAGAACAGGACCATTAACAACCCATCATCTGCTAAAGATACTATTCTCAATTTAGAACAAAGAAACCAGAACTGTAGCTTTCATCTTTTTTAGCAGGGGCTTCACCGACAGACCTGTGTTTAAGCTATACAATCCTTTAATCCACAAAACAAGTAGAGAAGCAGCACTGTAAGACTATGTCTGTTGAGCAGGTGCTTATGGAACTCCAAGTCTTGTACACTACATGAACAATGCCTTGCTTGCTGTTAAATCCACATCTTCCTGTTGAAAAGCTTCCTTTCACCAAGGACACGCTCAACGTGCACATGAGCCGTAGGAGTCCGAGCCTTCTAAGGAATTACTGCCCCTCAGCTGAGATGTGATAACCGATCATGTACATGTTTCTTTCAAGTCTCAGAGGCAAAATAAAGCATGAAGACAGACTAGGAGCATCTAGGCAGGCAGTTACTGCATCTTAGAGGAGGGGAAGTACTAACTTCCAAGTGGAGCTGGCAGACTTCAGACAAAACAACTTTATAATTTTCCACCCATGAATATATGTTGAACATGGCAGTGAAAGTTGACCATCTGAAAGGCCTGCATGTGGCAAGTCTTTATATGTCAAAGAGAGACAGCACAAGCAATAGGAAGGCATTTTTCCACAAGCTCTCCTGTTTAAAGGCCTCATCTCTGAGGTGAAAGGACCAAGTTTACGACGAAAGGCAATACCAGCTGCAAGAAACCATTCAAGGCCCTGGTCTCTCTGCCAGACTGCCCACCCAAGGGCTAAAACATCAAGGTGTTCTGGGATGGAGACAACTGTCCTCTGAAACCTGAAGTCATCAACGGAGGTCACACAAGCCAGACAGAAATCCATTTTAAAGAATACAGTTCAACCACCTGTGCAGTCTGCATTAAATGTGTCAGGAGAGTTTTTCACTTGGAGTCAAAAAGTCTCATGGAACAGGTTTAGACCTTCCTGAAAAAAGTCCAGCATCTCTTTCTGGAGAAGGCACCAGAGTGCAATTACAGCCAGCTGGCCAGTGGTATCGAGTCCTCTTTGGTTTGTTCCCTGAGCTCTTCCTAATGGGGCGTACTTGCTAGTCGTTAATCTGACGGACTCTAGACATGCAGTGCGGCACTTGGCATTCATCCTTACCTTTCAGACCAATTTAAAGTTACTGGTCCACCCCTGGTATATGTCTCAGAGGGTTCATGCCGACACTGAACACAGGAGAGGAGAGAATTTAAAAAGAAAAACACAACAGTGGCATTATTTGTCACCCCACAATCCAGCCTCCCTTCCCGCCTGTACTGTCCCACCCACCTCACCAGCCTTTGCTGACAAACTGCCTCCGAGGCTCTGGCACGATCACAGAAAGAGATAACCTGCACTTGCCTGTTGCCAGGAACCGATGCATGGCCAGGAGGAGCTGCGGTGATATTTTAACCTTCATCTCGCTGTCTGTCTGCTTGAAGGCAGAGAAGTCCTGCTTCCTGTCCCGATGAGCTACTTTCTTTTTCGTCTTGTTATCAGCTGGGGAAGGGAGGGTGGGAGAAGAAAGGAAGGAAGTGATTTCTGTTAGAACGGGGTCCGACACGAACCGCGCTGGCCAGAGTCAGCCAGGATGGCCACGCAGAGCACAAAGTACAGGCAGACCCCTCTGCAAAGCCCAGCTCACCATCACACAGCCCAAACCACAGACAACCAGGAGCTGTGTGGCCATGGCACCCTGCCCTGCACAGCCAGGCACCCCAGCCCCTGTCACTTCTCTGTCACCATAGTCAGGGGAAAGTCTCTGCTTGCAAATACCTGACTGCAGGGCAGTTCTGCATGTTACACTTCAGGTGGGGAGAAGTCCTTCTCAGTGTTACTAAACATCTAAAGCTATTATTTTACAAGCATAGCTGTGATAGCTGTTTTCTACATATACATTCCTTAGAAAATTCCCAGCACGTGCACAGAGCAAATAGACAATAACTTATTTCTTTTGCTGTACCGTGGCTTCACTGACTCTCCACAGCTGTGACAAATCTGCATGCCTTTGGCTGAAGTATTCTCAATGTCTGGTGTATGCAGTTTCTTTTGTCCCATCCAAACTTCAGCAAAAGCTGGCAAGGTGTACAGCCTGCAGGTGGGAATCTCTGGCCACTTTACAGGCACTGGAGCCAGAATAAAGTACAGAATAGCTTCAGAAGTTCAGATATGGCTATTTGACTGCTAGTGATTCTGGACTCCAGTCCTCTAGTCAGCTAAAAATTTGCCACTTGATTCATCTGTGTCTTAAAACAGGCTCTGTGGTGAGGAATCCCCATTTGTGAAAGACAACGTGAAAGAGACACAACCCAGGAATTACCATCCACTCACTGAGCTGATCTCCCAAAATGTTTGGGAAACCAGGCAAGTGGACAGCTATGGGTATGGTGGGGTATGGTATACATCAGTTCCAGGGAGAAGAGGTCTCTGCTCAGATGGCAGGGTGCTGCTCCTCTCTCAGCTACTTGTCTATCAGCCCCTTAGTCAATTGATGTAAAACGACTGGACTTCCAAGGGACCACAGGTAACTCTGGCACACAGATTCATGGCAGAGGATTTGAGCAGGCACATAAGAGGTATAGGTGAAGCTGGAACTGTGAAACTGCACATACTCCCAGGTGCTTGTTCAGATTTTGAGTTATACCTGCAAAGATGATTAAAGTGATGCACTGGAAGCCACTGAGATCTGGAGCCCTTTATAAGTCCAAATACCTGCTACAGACCATGTAATGCTCACAGTGGCTGAGTTTGAGGCTTGGAAATGCACAATATTGGTAATTTACAAGCTGCTAGATTTTCCTAAGTCACCTAGTCTTTTAGACATGAGTACATCTAGATCCTCAGCTTTCCAGGAACATGCCTCCACTACAGGACAATCAGACTCAACAGCAATACTGTACTGACAGTAATTTACTTGCCTGAGATATCTTGAGCATATTCTGTGAGCAGTGCAAATCAGAAAGTTTGAGATACTTGTTCCCAGGCACATGGAGAAGAACAATGATGACCTATGCCCTTTTTCTCCTTTGAAACCAGAAGACTCTTACTCTAGTAGTACTTTACCCAAGACTTGGACTACATCAGGGGCTGCGGTTTCTCTTCCAAAAGCAGGAATGGAAACGACTGAGGGGAGTGGCTACAGACTAAAAACAATCCATGCCTTAGGAATATAGTTTGAGACAGACCTTATCTGTACTTGCAGTTAAAGGAAAGATGAATACCAAAGCAGTGGAAAATTATTAGGAGAAAAGTCCCATAGAAGCTCCCACTAGGGTCCTGCCTCTTGTAAGAGATAAGAAGAATAGAAACTGCTTTTTCTGAAAAGCTCAGAGAGTGTTATATTTAAAGCATTGTATCTGAGGTGTTTTCTCACAAGGAGCTCCATCACTGCTCTCTTTAGAGAGGCAAAAATCACAAGTACAATTGTTAGCCATGGGACAGGGAAACATCTCTGTGCTTTTCCTTTGAAAGAGCTGTAACACTGCAGGCTTCACACAGTATGTCTGGTACCTGAAAACAAGACCAGCATCACACAATGGGAAGATGCCTTAAATCTTTCAGTCATCAAGGTAAGAGACCCAGGCTCTGATGGGCAATTTCAACTCCTCCTATTTTTTTTCCTTGGCAGCTTACCCAGGAATCTTCCCTCAAGAAAAATGTTACATGGTTATAGCAGAGCCACATGGCTTAAAGCCATTATCTTGGCTTATTTTTGCAAGGGATGGTCTTAAATTGTTCTTTGCTATCCAAACAACTTTTGAGTTTCTTGTAAGACATAAGAACCAAGGACTGGATTGTGACTGATGTAATTGAATCTGAACCAGGTACTTCCTGTCTGTCCTTTCTCCAGTAAGTGAGATGGACATGCAGGCACTGAAGTTATCTTGGCCTGCTGAAGTGATCTCTGCTTATAGTGCTGGGATGCTGTTTGATTCTGCAACATGAACAATGAGATGCATAAGGGATACACTCATTACAACTTCTGGTGAGATATCAACAAATATTGCAAACATCTTCAGTAAGTTCTGGGAATATTTGGACTTCTCCTTCAAATCATAGGCAACAAACCTGACCATGAGCTCTGGGCTGAGGCAGAGAACCCAAGAGGATGAGTGGTCAAAACAAAATTAAGGTTGTGATATCTCTTGTAATAATCCTAAACTTCAATGCCTGATGCATAACATGATGAATTACTGCATGAATTTCCTTGAAGGAGCCAGCTTGGACTGGAGACAGCTACAGAACAGGCAGTTCAAATGTCAGATCACCCGTTCAGTTGGAGGGGCAGGCAGGCTGACTGCAAATGCACCCAGGCAATAGCTGGGGAAAGTCCTTGTTCTCCTCCTGTGCTTTTTGTCTTTAGGACAGAAGAGACATCTGCAATGAGCTCCAGACAAGACAAAGAGATGATGAAACTCATCTTCAAGTAGAAAGAGCTAAGTAAGACAGGCCACCAGTCACACCTGTCAAGATGATAGTCAAACCTGGACCAGAAGGATGAACAAGCAGTCTGTGCAGTCTGACACAGAAAACATAGCTTTCTCTTGGGCCTCTGAAAAAACTGAGAAATGCTCTCTCACCATGCCTAGAGCCATGGCAGCACAGGACAGATTTCTGTAGTGTGCCAATCATGAAAACATACTCCAACTTTCCAGTACTAAGAGCCAAACACACTGGCAGCTCTTCATCAGGACATGGGCTGAAACGTGTCATATGTCATGACAGAAACATCATCTCTCTACCCCTTCAGCACCCCTAATACAAAGTTTCATCCTCAGCAGTACTCAGTCTACCCTGATGTTGATGGGTTAGACATATTTAATATTTTTTCCTGCTTCCATCTTTTCCTTGCTCACAACATCTCTGCAAGGCACAGCAAAATAGAGCCATACAAAAAAATACCACACATTTATTTGGCATCCTCCAGAAGTTCAGCTGCAGAATTCAGCAGTGAGAGCAGCTTTCAGCAAAAACTGTAAATATACTATTGCTTCCACCTTAACACAGTTCAAATGTTTTTTCATGGAAACAACAGAAAGGCACTGCTCCAATACCAAGGTCAGCCATTTCATCGAATTTCAAGTTTCCATCAAAGCAAAACAAAACATTTTTTAAACTTCAGAACAAAGTGTAACAATGCTGCCAGAATTTTTCAAAAGCTCTTTTTAAAAGTAAACACCTAGTACAGAGCAAATCAATCCAAAGGTTTCAAGCTGACTTGTTCTGAACTGAGGAAGCCAAACTACTATAATAATGAACAGAATCAGAGGTGGGGTTACTAGCAGTGAGACACTGGGATATCAACACCAAAAATAACCTGCCTTAACATATCATGGACAATAAAGTACCCTCAGTAAACCCATGTTCCCATGCATGTTCTCATCACCAAACCAGTCGAAGGTTGGCTGCCCAAGTCCAAAACCTCTCACACTTCCTGGGACCCCTCAGAGCTTCTTGGGATTTCTGCTCTCTCCCTTACTGCTACAGTATCCTTCAGTCTAAACAGTGGAGTGATCTCCAGTGCTTCATAAAGAAATTATAAGTTCTTTGTGGTCCTTAGCAGGAGTCACCCCCTAAAATTTCCTGCATTGTCCAGGAAGCCTAGGAAGTTTCCTTCCTGTTCTGAACCAGGAATTTTCAATAGTAAAAAATTATCCCAGAAAGGAGAGTTTCAAATGAATTCAATGTTCACCGGCTCTATTTTGTTAATACAGGAAGACTTCAGGTAGAAAAATGAAAATTAAGGTCTCATTTCATTGCCCTCTAGCATTCTATTAATAGGCAAGGCTTTTTTTTTTTTTTTTTTTTTTTTTTTTTTTTTTTTTTTTTTTTTTTTTTTTTTTTTTTTTTTTTTTTTTTTTTTGTCCTAAAGAACAACACATCATGATCTATGTGTTTTCTCTTAACAAACAAGGGGAGGAGGGGGGAGAAAGTGAAAGCATATGCAGTGTCTTCACCCACAGATGCACGTAAATATCTCAAAGGTAGATAAAGATATGATATTTTTGGAGTATAAAAGGAAGTTTGAATTCAGCCTGCAAAAGCATTATGTTGTAACTGATTAGCCCAACAATTCATTTGTGAAGGTATGAAAAGAAATCAATACTAATTGGACTTCTGTGATTTACATAGTAATTAGATTGTTCAGAACATAGTGAAACACAGCTGTGATTTACATGAACATTTGGGTACATAAATACTGATAAAATATGACCAGGTACAGAAAGCATTTCAGGCAAAAACAAGTAAGTCTATTCCATAGTATAAAGTGCTCATTGGGCATTTGGCTTGGAGGGAGGATAGAAGATGCTTGGGTTGGCCTGAAAAAATGCTGTAGAAACATTCCAATCCCTTCCGTGAGGAAAGGGAAAGAAAGCAAAGGACAACTGAACCGTGTTAAAGATACTTAAAATTATTATTTCTACTATAATAGAACCTGGAGACATCCTTGTGCTGCACACAAACACGCAGTGAAAAATAGCATCTGCCAGCAAATGATCAAACCACAGATAAGACAGATGAAGAATGACTGAAAGGAAGTCCTGTATGAACAGGCCAGATTGTGCAGATGTGGGGAGAGGCAGACACTTTAGGTAACTGGCCAAGCTTTAATCTGGGAAAGAAAAGGGTCCAGATCTCTCAAGTCCCAGGTAATGGTTGACCTGCAGCATCATTTCCCTCAACATACATTAACACAAAGAAGGAAGGAGCTGCATGGAGTGATAAACAGAGAAGGCATTTAGGGCAGGCTGGTTTTCAGCCCTGAGGAAGACTTTCCATTCTCAAGATTTCTCAATGAGTGGCAGATATTCTAAAGAGACTCCATTCCTCTTCCTCGAGGCATGCTATTTGCCTGTCTATTTCTGAAGTATGGTAGTACATGGACTACAGGCCCTTGAGGCAGAGGGACAATAGGGGAAAATGTGGGAGATCATGAGCAGTGTAACAGAAAGGTTTAACAAGCCACAGTGGTGAACAGCTGGCAGGAGAGAGCAGATTGTTGAAGATGTAAACCTTCCTGGTAAAAGAGTCAAATCAAGAAACTTGTCCTGTTTCTGAATTAATACAGCATAAAGGAGTGAGGTCCCCATGCTGCAAAAACAAAAATTACTTTGACCATCTGAAGGATCTGCAGATCATTTTGTTAAGGAAACTTCCTCAACAATTTGACTACTGAGATTTTAAATCAGCAACACAGCATCTCTCAAAACAGTTATAAATACAATTACCGCTGGATGGAGTCTTTCTTCCCATTTATAAACAAATTTCAAATATTTCTACTCACTGTATAGATCTGTTTCATCCAGAATTTCAGACTTGATGATCTCTTCAATCACATCTTCTAAAGTGACAATTCCCAGGACTTCATAAAAAGGATCCCCTTCTCCTTCATTGTTTACTCTTTGCACTATAGCCAGGTGAGACTTGCCTGCAAGGAGACAGATGAGCAATTTAGACATTTTAGAAATTTCTGAACAATCAGAAGTTAGAGCAGAACTAGAGGCATGCAGGTATAAATAAAAAGACAAAAAGGTTGGTGTCAGGCTTTATGAATAAAGGGGCAACGTTTAACAGATGCTTAAAATCATAATCTGATTTCTGTCTGAGATACACATTCCTGCATCACATAAATCCACCTAATGCACTAAAAAAGAACTAAAGAGATCAGTGTTCTTTTTCTAATGTCTTTCCCAGCAAAACTGTCACCCTGGCATTGAATTCATTATATTATCTTGTTGTTCTGCTTCTTGTCTCATGCTTTGGCAGAGGAAGGCCGGGCTGGAGCCCTCCTTTGCAGTGAGATCCCATGGACTTTTTCCTCAAGCCTGGAAAAAACAGCAACAATGACCAAACCACAAAAGAACAGGAACAGGGTAGAGCTGGGGAGAAGTCAGTCCCATCCATCAGCACCTCTTTTTCCCCTCACCTCCTCAAAAATAATTTATTTATATATTCTCCACATGGGGGGGGGGGGGGGGGGNTGTGGAGGTGACACCTTATTTAGGAATTAATTGATTATAATATTCAAAGCAACTGTCTGATCAACAAAGAGAAAAGCTAAGTTGAGATTTAGCAGGAGTTTTAAAGATCCCTGAGCTGTGCATCATTCACAGTGAATGCCAGATGTCCTTTCTGCCATAGGAATAATGATGGTAGGAATATCATCATCATCATGACCCTTCAAAATGGCCTTGATACATTTGGTTGCCAGTTTCGCCAGCTACCACTGAAAACCAGTCCTTTGTAAAGCTGATAAAATAATAACATTCATTCAAAGGGTCCACCAAATGCAAGTGGCATTTTGCAGTACAAATACAGAGACATCAAAATGCTTTCTGAACTACTAGGAGGTAAGAAACAGGGTGTCACACTCTTCTTTGCTGGTCTCAAAAATTATACTTATCCCCAACTGTGGAAGACAACCAAAATAGTTCAACTTTGCTTAAATCCCTTTATAGGGAATAATGTCTGCCTGTTTTAAGATTCAGATTATTAGACTAACAAGCATTCAAACTATTCCAACCCAGACTTACTCATGCTTGAAGAATGAAAATATCCTGAACAAATTAGACAAGGGAGGAAAACTTATCAACTACTGATATAAACATTGCATCAGGTCAAGTCAATTCACTTTGGTAAATTTTTCACATCTGCTTTCCCAGGGACCCAACATAAGCAGTTAAAAACAAATTCTTGGTGAATGCTGTCTGTCGAAAGTTAAATTCTTTTGCTATTCCCAGCTTGTGATCATTTAAAAGGAATTTTCCAAAGCAGGGTCTAATATTAGACTCAAAATGAAGTTTCCATTCCACTTAGGCGATATTCTCACCAAAGTAACTACTGCATAATCTGATTGTCTTGGAGCTACTCGTTTAGATGCAGATGGACATACTTTAAATACCAACTACACAGCACTGCTGAGTTTTATCTTGAGGAGACCTTATTCTACAGCAAATTAATAGAAAGATGATTTGTGATTTTTAAAGTATCAACATTCATATTGTACTGAAACTCTTCCACTGTGCCAGGTTTTACAGGTTTTATTTCTCTGCATTCCTTTCAAGACTTCAAGCTCTTTCTACCACCCAATGAACAGCATTAAAGTGACTTCATAAAAACATGAAAGATTTCAGTACTATTATTACTGCAATTCCTCTGTAATATATTACTCCAATTATATCCTTTCAACATAACAATATTAAATAGGAACTGCAGCACAAAAAAAAATTATACAGACAACACAAAGATTCTAATTCATTTCTCAGTGCCTGCTCAGATATTATTGTATTTGCTTTCAAGTCAAAAGACATGGCTCCTTCAAGGAACATTTCTATCACAGACAAGAGCTGCTCATTAGCACATGCTTATTCAGGTGCTAATTTCTCAGGATATCTGTTCTCACATATTAATAAGTGATAAGATCTGTTCAAGTGGGTTAAATTAAAAAAACAAAACAAACCACCCAAACAAAAACGCCAAAAGACAATGCTATCAACTCGTGTTTCAGCTTTGATCTAAATCATCAGATTCCAGCCTTTTCCACGACTTCTGCACTGCCTATGATAATGGTGAACTAGGTGATGAAATTTTAAATTTTGAAAAGAACAGTCTTTCTAACAATGGAGTCCTGAACATATCTACAAGCAACTTCAGAGATTTATGAAAATGGAACTGGGGAAGGACCTGAGGGGCTGGAATACAATTGGAAGTTGTGCACAAGTTTCATCCACAAAACCAGTTGCATGCCCTTTCCACCAGAGTGGCGCCCACCAAGAATTCAGGATGACTAAAATATGTTATGCTCTCCCCATCTGAGCAGCTGCAGGATTCTGATCTGAGCAACAGCACCTACTGTGAGATGAGTGACCAAAATCTGTACCTGCTGCTGCTCTCTTATGCAAAGTGGACTGATTAGACTGGAGTTATGGAGAGTTTCAGGCATTCTGCACTTTCTACAATGAAAAAGAAGGCTAGAAACAATTTTTTCTGGCCCTGCCATAAGCTCTGATTTCCAGGTTTTTTTACTTATCACCCAAAGTATCAAGACCGTTGAAATTTGTCATCACTGGATTTTGGTGGGTAGCATCGATATTTGGTTCTACCTTTATTATTAAAACTACGTTACAGAGAATTTCTCTGCTGAGAAGACAGAAATTATCCACACACACAGTGACACTAACCTTTCTTCCCTCCTGATTGTCAAGTTTTCCTGTTCCAGACTTTCATCAACCCAACACTGCTGGGGTCAGATGAATTTAAGCCAATCTAATAAGCTGTCCCTAAAAGGCTGCCTTTACTCCCAAGTTTTCTCCTTCTTTTCCATTGGCTCCAATGCTCATGAAGTTATTCAATGAGACAGACCAGGTCTGAAAATCACATTTCTTGGGTCTTTGCAAGATAATTTTGATCCAGATCCAATAATTTGCAAGAAATCACCAGACGGTGGAACACAGATCAGAGGTGGTGATGGAGATGTTATGAAGATGCATTCCCAGACTGGCTGCCCTCTCACCACAGAAGACTGCAAAATACCCTGCACGTATGGAATTAATCAAGACATAAAAGGCTAAAGGAAAAGCAAGGAGTGCAAAGACCTCTTTATACATAGTAAAAGAGCACAACACAGCATGTGCTCAACTGTAAAAGTGGCCTGAAAGAAAAATAATGACTCCTCTGAGTGTTTGAAATAGAAATTGGCTACAGCTTTATTCAAAGACTCTATCAGGCCACTGGCAATTATCATACTATTTTAATCAACTGAAAAAGAGCAGTTTCAGCTTGTATTTTCCACTGCTAAAGACATACAATACATATCCAGTGGAGAGCTGAATAAAGTAAACATCCAGCAGGTAAGAAAACCTGGACTGCATAATATTCTTAGGGCTTTGAGAGCAGAACACAAATTAGACAGAGAACAGGTGTATGGGAAGTTCTGTACTTCCTGATTTTCTGGCCACAGTCTCTAACCACACTTCGTAGATGACGTTAATGCTTCTTTAATCATTTGTTTTAAGTGTTGATACAATGAGATTTAGCAAGCGGGCAGCTCTGCAAAACTGGCAGGTCTGACAATAAAGGCAGAAATGTGATGTGTGACCCACACCTCCTCTGTGGGCACAGGCAGGCAGTGTTGGCTTTCTGCCTCAGCTTCCCCCCTGTACAGCGCCAGTCAGCGACCACCAAGGGCCTGTGTGGAGCTGATACCTGCACATGGCCTGAGGCACCAGTTGTGACAAATGTTAATATCTCAGTTGCATTCACAGCCAACTAAAGCACCAAGCAGTTTTGGTAAACATAAAACCTGTCTCATCCCATTTCTTAAAACCCTGCCACTCAGCTTAGATTTTGTTCTGTAAAAATTCCGATTAATTTATTAAGCTAATTAAGAAACATGAAGATGCTTAGTTAAATCCACAGGAGTAAATGAACCTAGAATGAGCTCCTAGGAGTCCATGTGAACCACACAGAACAGAACTGGAAGAAATGCCTGAAATACTCATTCTCTTATGGTACCATGGCAATCTCTTGAAAACTATATAAAGGGGGAAAATTATCCTTTTGATCCTGAGGCATTTATATGTCTAGAGCAAGAACCTCAAGAATATTGCTATGCAATTCAAACAAGAGATGAAAACATCTGACCAAGCTCAAGATCTGCTCTGGTCAGTGACAGGATCGTGACTCCATGAAGAGTTTTGCATTTGGACAGAGTTGTAGCCACCCCACTCGAACATGTCACTTCCTCACAGACACAAGAAATGGGATGACAGGAACACTATGGAGCTCAATAAATGCAAATGCAAAGTCACAAACCTGGTACAAAATAACCCCATGTGCTGGCACTGGGGACCAACTGGCTGGGTGAACACACTACAGGAGTCAGCCGTGTGTCCCTGCAGCAATGCAAAGGAACTGTGTGCTGACATCAGCACACGTGCAGCTGGCAGGTCAGGAGAATGGATTATTCCTCTCTATTTGGCAACTGTGAAACCACACCTGCAGCACTGGCACTCAGTTTGGGGTTCTCCTGTACAAGAAAGACACCAAGAAACTGAAACAGTTGCAGTGGATGGATCCTAAGATGGGCTGGGCGCTGTAGCACATGATGCACAAGGAAAAGCAGAGAGCACTGCATTGACTGAGTCTCACAAAGAAAAGGCTGAAAGAAACGACTTAAAAGTCTTTCTGTATCTCATAGTAGGCTACAGAGAACACAAAACTAGAGTCCTTTGAGCTAGATACTGATGGAACAAGAGACAATAAACACAAGTTCTAAATATGGAGACACTCTTTAAATAATGAAAACTTGTTCCTCACAAGGATGGTCAAACACTGGAACAGGGGCCCAGAGAGGGGGTGAAATCCCCAACTTTGGAGGTATTCAAAACTCAGTGACCTGAGCCAACTTCAAAGGTGGCCCGCTCCAAAGACAGGGTTGGACCAGATGATCTCCAGAAGTCCCTTCCTAAATTATCCAGTGATTTTAAGAGACTTTGAAGGGAGGTCTGACTGAAATCCCAGGACAAACTTCATTTCTGAATTTTCATTCCTGAATTTCTAAAAAAATTTGAAAATTTTCAGTACATAAGGATATATAAAGACAGCAAGTTTTACTGACCTGGCATGCCACAATCTGGCCCTGTATGTGACCAAATGTAATGACAAAATGATACTACTAGGCCAGACTGTGCTGCAGAAAATTACAATACTGCTGCCATAGCTTTAGAGCAAATGCAGGTTCTCAGAAATGAGTGATCCAACAGCAAAGGTGTGACTTAGGGGCTCCAAGCAGTGAGCCACAACCTGTAGTGATGTGTATAAGTTTACACTATGAGAAAGCAACTTGCAATGCCTCTATTTCTGCTGAAGGAGGTTTATGAACTCAGTAATTGGAAAGATTTGTAGGTGTTACTTCTCCACTGCTAGCAGCAGATCTCACTAAAGACCCCTGGTTTCCTTTTGAAAGAGAAAAATTAAAAAGAAAAATCAGTGTCACATCAAAGCTATGGTAGACATTTATAAAACAGAAGATTCTTGTTAAGTCAATTTGTGGTAAAACAAGAATCAGGCCAGTCCATTTTTGTTAAAACCAGTAATCTGAGTCTGTTTGCTGTTGGTTAGTGCCCTGGAACATTAAGCCATAGCCTGTTTAATATGCCTTCACTGACATGGAGAAAAATACCATGCAGTGTTAGGCTGCCCTTGAATTTGTGAACTAACAATCTGTGCTTCTGAAAAATCTCTCTGTTTAATCTTACAGGACTGTTTTTGTTTTGACTGATTTGTACAAAGGTAAACACTGGTCTGTCAGCGAGATTCACAGGTTCAACAACACATTATTCAAAACAATCGATTTTAAAATGTGTTGTATAATTCATCCATTAAAAATTACTCCCTTTGGAATAGCCCTGGCTTGCAAGCAATTATACCAAAGTAAAAAGTGTTTTCCTAAATTTCTTTTCTGCACCACAGTTCAAGGACATTAAATCTCCTTTCTATTAGCAGAAATTTGCATTCATGCTGTTTGCTTTTTCACTTTGATTATTTTCAATGAGGCAATCAGACTGCTACTTTCTTCAAACACACACACAAACTGATGCACGCTGTCTTCGGGTTGTTAACACAACACCATTCACAGAATCAAGAGAAACCCAAAACTTCTGCAAAAATAGAATCTAGGTTTAGGCTAGGCTTTTTAAATCCTGCTCTTTGCAGCAGAAAAACATATAATTTTTAATATATATTTGGGAAGGGAACCTGATAACTAACATTCATTTAATACAGCCACACAAAAATCATCCAGACCCTCAAATGAAATGAGTGAAAGTATCAGCTCAACCACTGGGAATACAGTGATTCTCCTTTAAACCAGAGAGCTCATTCTCCTACAAACATTAACTAGAAACCACAGCAGCCTTCACAGGAAAATAAAAAAAGTAGCACTTTAAATAGACTCTTTGTGTTAAAGTCCATTTAGTGGGAGGACACCAAAAAAAGCAAAAAATCAGGGAGAGTTTCAGAATGACTTCCTGACAGTGAATTGTATTTGTAAGGAATACTTTCCCAAGGGAAACAACAGAAGCTCAGTTACTTGCAACTTTGAAAACTTGACTGGACAAAGCTCCTAGAAAGGACTCAATAATTCTCCAGTGCCCTGTGGCAGATGGAAGAGAAGTGATGAGCTAACATTTTCCATCTACACCAGCCTATCAGTCGGTGTAGGCGCTCCAACGCAACTGCTGCTGCCTTCTCTTCCATCCCTTCTGGTAGGACTTTGGTGAGACACAGTGACAAACTTAATTTGCTTTGCTGCTGCTTCTCAACGTGAGAGCACAGCTCTAGAAAGCTGCAGCTTTACCTGCAACTCAAGTGAACCTGGTAACCAACTTGGATCAGAAGCTGGAAAATCTCCATAGGTACATGTAAAAGAAATTAGCTGGGAACCAGAAATAACTTGAGTGTAAGGAAAAAAGGTAATTTCAACTCAGAGCTCTGCTATCAAAGTGGAAATCTTAGGGAAGAATCAGATGTGAGAATATTTATGGAAAATTATTACAAGGTGTAGGCAGGCATCACGAATTAAATTGAAGAGTGGAGAGAAAAAGTTGAAGAAACTCCTCAAACATTACTAATGACTCCCTTGCCATGAACAGCTTGGCAATACTTCCCAGTCAGGCAGTGCTTTTGCAGTAGGGAATTTGTGCTGAATACAGCTGGACTTACTAATAACCAGGGCCCATGAGGATATAAAAGGCACACCATTAGCTGGGCTGCTCTCAGGGTTGGCCAGAACTCTGGGTTCAGCCTCGTAAATGAACAAACACTAGCTGCTTCCCAGACCTGGGAGCATTTTCTGTCTTAGAGAAGTATCCACTGGATCTGAAGTAGGAGAGGAAGAGAAGGAAAACCTACCACTTGAGAAAGAAACCTCTCTTGAAAACAAAATGTTTTTGGACACCTGTCTGAAGCTCTAACCTGAGTACAATGTTGTGACACCAGGACACTGGTGGCTTGAGATGAGAAACAGGGTGGAAGTTTGAAAACAAAATTAAGGAACCTCTTCAGAAGTGCAGCAAACTAAAGTTGAGAGAAGAGGTGGCAACAAGAAGAGAAAATACTGAATCTGGAGAGACGCCTAGGACTATTTGGGCTGACACAGAACAAAAAAGTTCAGATAAAATTTAAGGCAAGCAAACAGAATATTGAAGTCATTCTTGGTCATGGTTCAAGTTTTCCACACTGGATTCAAAAGATACTGAAGTGTGACTTATGCTGATGTGATTTGCCCTGTGCCTCCCACTTCCCAAGGCAAGTAATGACCTTTTGGAAAGAAGTGTAAGAAATGCATCTCCTTACTGACTGGCACCTCCACAGCATGATCAACAACGAATTTTTTTTAGTGTTCAAGCACCCTAAAAAGGAACCATACTAATTTTATTGCTTCCCTTTTTGTTCAAGATTGTCCCAGTGATTTCAGCATTCCTTCAGAGATGAAGAGCAGCCACCGGCCGGCAGAAGTGCCGCCAGCAGAGGGAGCGCAAAACCTTGGGTTTGCTGAGCTCCACGCTCCAGGTCCTCCCCCAGACCTCAGTCCACCAGATGAAGAGAAGAGGTCCTGGATTCTGGCACCGGTGGGGCCTGGCTGCTGAATCCTTTGAGGAATGTGTCCTCTGGCCTGGGATCTACAGCAATGACCCCTGTCTGCCATGTCCTGTTCAGCATCTCCTCCTTTGCATTGCTGCTGTGACTGGTCCCACCCCACCTTCCTACACCTTCCCAGCCCTACAGGGGACAATTCCTCAAGCCCTTTATAAGGGCTGAGAAGAGAAACTGTCACCTCCTCAGTCTCCTCCAGTCCAACAGGCTGCTACCACAAACCAAGAGTTAATCCACTAAATGAGAACAAGAACATCAAGAGATCTATGTTTATGAGCAACAAAAATAAGTCAGTCCAAAACAACAATGAACTCGGATGACTTTGATGTTCAGGTAACAAAAACACAACACCGACAGAAACAACAGCCTTGTTCTGTATCACTGCAGCCAAAAATCCTACTGATCTAATCCCTCCTCTAATCCTGCCTCCCTCAATTCCTAGAACAGACTGGGTTTAAATCAGGGAGCTCCTAGATTTTGGCATCTACACCATGGGATTTTAAATCCGACAAAGGTAAAGTACTAGAAGGCACAACAGAAACATATTTGGACATTAGGAGAAGGTTAGCTGAGGCCAGCACACTTACATAAGGACCTAAACCGTGCTGAGAGCAAAGAGCATGAGCTGAAAAGGAAGAGCAGCATCTTGGGACTGTGGGTCGTGAAAGGAATTGGGGGCTAAATATACTCTTTTTTTAATTATTATTATCATCACCAGCTCCTATAGTTTACTTCTAGTTCACTATTTAGGACTTAAATTTAAAAGGGTTTTCGTGTTACCAGCATCTTAGTTCATTAATATTCTATTTTAATGACTTGTTTTACTTCAGGCCATTTATATCACATGCAGTTTGCAATTCCAGCAGCTCCAAACCCAGCCTGGTCGATGGCGCCATCAGATTTTTCAAGCTCAGTGCAAGGCTTTCAAATTTATATTGTGGCAGAAGCAAGGGGAAGATAAACAAAAATCTACCCTGTTAACTTTCTAAATTGGTGACACCACCTTCATCCAGCAGGGTCTGTACAAGCCCAAGAGCACCTACGTGTGTGCACTGCCACAGCACCCAAAGCTGTGGGATAAACACACCCTTAAAACACAACCAGTGCCAGTGACCTTGACTTTGCACAAGCGGCGGAACGGGGCCACGTGAGCTCTGACACCGCACGTTTGTTTCTCTGGAACGCAACACGGGCACAGGGATTCACACACTGCCATGACAGAGCAGCTCCCGAGCCGTGCAGAGAACACCAAGGGCACTGCAGCAATCTGCAGGCACAAGAAACACAGCCACCTTCTCCCACTGGTTTTTAGTTTGGGTCAGGTCCCATGAGGGGCAGTGCTGCAGGAAGAGCTGCCACAAAACTGTGCTTCACACTGTCAGCAAATTCAAGGGGAAGGGGGAATATCCTCTGGCTGGAAACTGACTCCCTTAGAAACTAAATATACGGCACACCTAAATGTAGAAGAGTGCCAAGACATACCCAAAGTTACAGAACCAAGAACTTCACAGGAGCAACCAATTTGAACTTTCTTAGGTCACATTTTCACTTTACTTTGATGCAATTTTATTTAGCTAATGACACAGATCATAGCTGGATCCAGATCCATGCATGCCTCTTCATTGAGAACATGTACACAGCAACTGTCATGGATATGAGGCAGGGGAAAGTAATTTAAACCACCCAAAGACATACTGAAACTGTCTGATGCCAAAGCAGAAGGACAGAAGAGCACCTGTGATTTCAGAACTAAATGCCTGCAAACTGCAGGATTTTTTTTTGCAAAATAATAATGCAATAATATATAGAGAGAAGGGGAAAACCCCTAATTTTGCACTTTGCTTAGGATTTAAGATCTTGTGTTATTTTTAACGCTGTCACGCAAAGAAGCCAAAAGAATTGGTTCAAATGCTGACTCATCATCCCCAGGAAAAGAAAAGATTACAGAAAACTGCCTTGTTTGAAAGAATGACAATTCTGATGGTATATTTGAATGCATTCTTACTCTTTTCCAAGAACAAATGTGAATTGCCTGGCTTTGTTCCTAGGAGTTATCAATTACTCATAAATGTAAGATTTTCAAGTGAATTGGTAATACAACATGATCTTTTCAACCACGCAAGGCAAGATTAATCTTCTGAAAAATGGCACTACTGGGTCATATTTTAGAAATGGGAGCTTCAAAGATCAATCTCCATGGCAATTATGCTATTAATATTTTTAATTACTGACTTGATACAAAAACTTCTTAAAGTTTCCATTTGTGAACAACCATCTAATTAGTGGGGTTTTTGGGCCACCCTGCATAGCCCTCTGATAGGCTGAGTTCATCCAGAGCTCTTGAAGGAGGAAGGAAACCTCTCCGATAAGACAGCAAAGCCTTGCTCCACCAGCAACAGCCACTGGAGAGAACTGGAGATAAGGTGAAGTGAGAGCCTTGCCCCTGAGCAAGAAGACACTGGAGATAAATGAAGAGGAGTAAAAGGAGTCTTAAGAGATTGAATTTGTGAACCTGTCACCTGCTATTTTTGCGGTGACGAAGAGTTCCTTTACTCCAGAAGACTAAATCAGGATTGCTCAACAGTCTTCCTGCTGCTGGGTATTGATGACAGGGGATGACATGTGATTCACACCTACATTACAATATTATTCAAATTCTCCTTGTCAAATATTTACATGAAGTGAAGAGCTGTAATATTTTAGTGACATAACAGGGATTCCATGAGAATAGCATTTCTTTCATGATTCTTAACTCAGGGAAGATATAGTAGAGACAGTCCTGTTTTCTTTATTAATTTGCAGAAGTCTTTATCATTATTTTAGCCCCATCCAAAATTAATCTGAATGTATTTGCTCACAAATAACCTAAATATCAGTTTTAATATCCCTGACTTCTGAAACTGTTTATTTTGACAATTTTACTCCAGAACAAGCTATGTGGCATAACTTCTCATAGGGAATGGGGCTACTGATCTAAGCAGAACACTTTTTCATTTAATCTCCTCTAGCAAGGGACAGATCTCTACTGTCTTTTTAATACTGTTCACCTTTGTTTGTAAATGTGTGTGTTAGAACACCTCAGTAATTTTGTCTAAGCTCTTACACTTATACTAACACCATGTAATAGCATTGCATCCTGGTATCTCAGGACAGCAAGGGCTCACAAGTGTCTGTGTGAATCATCTGGTACACACAGCTTCGACCTATTCACACAAGGTACTCAACAACTCCTGCAACACTCACAAGAGTTACAGTGAAGCATAACTCCACTAGCTATGGAGGCACCCTCAATTACCACAGTTGAACCCACTGGCACAGGGCAGTTTAGCACCCTTTGTGAGGGCAGAGTGAATTAAAACTCATGCAATCCATACAGCTTTGCCCATAAAACTGTACTCACACTAGGAATGCAATACCAGCATCCCTCCATCCCTAAAATACTCTGACCATGGAAATGGCCTCAGAGAAACAGAGTCCTATTGCTGTGACTTCTGCCTTGCATTTGTTTATTTTTAGGCTGAATTCTTCTACATCCCAATAAACACTAAAGTAAAACAGTCCAAACTTTTGCTAGGAGAGACACAGACAACTAGGTCACGCAACATACAATACCCATGCTTCACTGTTATCTTCTGTGATTGCTTGCAAATGCAAACATTCGGTACACCACAGCAGCACAAACCCCAACCAGAAATCAGTCTACAAGGCTCTGAGGAGTAGCAATTAAATCTATAGTATAAACAACAGTATTTATCTAGCATACAGTAGCAGAACGGATGTCTGTCACTGTATGTGGTTCACAGGAGAATATCCACGGACTGGGGCACGGGAGTTTGGAAAACTGAAGATTCCCAGCCAGACTATTTCTTGGGGTCTGCAACTCTTGAGCTTCTTCCTGCATCTTCTGTTTTTTTCAAGAAAGATCCCTCCACAAATGCAGCTACAGCCAGGTGTTGCTGCCTGCACAGAATAGGTCAGGGTAGAGCTCTCATCTCTACCTCAGAGGGAGTAATAGGAAAAATCTCCTCTCTTACCCACAAACCACACTTTCATGAAACTTAAAGAAATATGGTCTTTCTGACTTTTGTAAATCAATTACTTTTAAAGCTATGGAGAACTAAGGCTGGTAAGGAAAAAAACCCAACAAACTGATCAAAAATAAACTACGCAAAATCCCAACCAAACCAAATAAAAACAACCAGATGAAACAAATCTCCACTAATCTCCCCAAGCAGCCTCCTTCATAGCAGTTGCACTGCAGACCCTATGCCAGCCCCCAAATGACAGAAGACAACAAACTTCAAAATATTGCCATAATTTCCACTTGCAGGAAGAGGCTGTCATTCCTTCACAACGGTAAAGAACAAAACCCACACAAATTTGCTAGAAAGCCATGAATAAAAATGATTGTATAAACTCTGACTTTATGCCATGCACAATTTAGTTGAAACACCACGTATTTCCAAGCAGAGCTCAAATACACATTTAGTCTAAATATTATGGATATGCATGATCTAGTGCTCTGTATCTCAATATACAGCAGGTTCATTTGTGAAGGTCGCCATCCTTCCAGGAGCCTGGCCACAGTCATTGCATCCCTGTCCTTACAAGGGTTAGACAAACAGACCAGTGAGCCCTGGCAAAAGGAAATGCATTTGGAGTTCACAGAGGGGCTATCACTTGGCTATTTCTGTAGTGCCTGCCTCTAAAAAAAGATCCAGTTCACACAAGTAGCTATTTTACCTTGCTGTCCCACAAGATCTAAATGCATTTTTTCCGATTACACTTTCCCACCATAAAATACACAACAAAATGTGACACATATTTTTAAATATTCCTATGAAAGGATTTTGCTTATATATAGAAACATGAATATATATGGAAACATACAAAACTCCATGTTTATATATAGATGTCTCTTCACTGTATAACTAATATTAGTTCATGGAACTGAAGTCACACACAACAACAACAACAAAAAGAATTAAAGTTCCAGGGAGCTTTGCCATAAAGTACACAAAGCAGAAAAAAACGTCTTGGATTCATGATAATCTCGGCATGAAATGCTGAATGGTAAATTCCCTTGAGAACTTCTCTGACACAAGAAATACACAACAAAATAAACAAATGAGGAGACAAGTCCAAGAGGCTCTCACCGAAGAGACATCTAGTTGACTCTTTTCCCTTTTTTCCCCTCCTGCATTCCAACAAAATCTGTCATGAACCACAGGAGAAGCACAAAATGGTCTCCCAGGGGTCCCTCTTCTAAAACCCATCTCCTGGGGAATAGAAGACCATCATCTTCCCTGAGATAAAGCATTTCAAATTACTACCCCAAGTGTTGCCCTTCTAACAGTGCTCCACACTGTAATGCCCCATTTGTATGAAAAAAATGTACTTTGATAGCTACGTGACAGTGGTAAAGTTCCTCAAGACTTATTTACACAAGTCTGAATTTGGTGACATATATCATTATATGGTCTGGTGTCCCAAACACCACACTTCTTGCATTTAACCAGAAGATGAATGTAAAATTGCCTAATCCATTTTGGTGTTTAAGCTGAAGGAAACAAAACAAGCAGAAAATATGACAGACATTTTTTTAAAGAGATAAAATCTAAATACTTTTTCCATGCCCCAAGGGGAATTAGTAAAATGGATGAAGTATACCCAAACTCTCAAACCCATCTCATCACATCTACTCAAGCACTATCCCATCCACTCAGAGCACTATTACTACAGTACTTGAAACTGTCACAAGAGCCTGTTTTAACATAGCACAAACCCTGTGCTTGAACACCTTCCTTGACAAGTACAAAATCCTGGTTTTTGTGAGAAGGAGAGTTTTCAGCAATAAAGGCCACACACTTTTGTAATAGTTCCACAATTACCATCACTAAAAAGAACATTTGTATGACCTGAACAATTAGCAGATCAAGGGTTTTTTCTAAATTAAACTAATGTAAAGCACTATTCATGGAGCTTAGTGGAGGGACTCAGGCAATAACTGTGTGTAACAGGAGTGGCAGATGGCTTTACAGAAATTACAATATTTCTTTCAATCTTTAAAAGCTGGTGGCATCTCACCTGCTTATTTCCATGGCAACTGGATTCCCTTCTTACCAAGAAGCTGTTGATGCTAAGTTGTCTCCTCTCTTTCCCTGTAACTGCTGTTGCATCAAATAATTGTAAAAGCCAATGGGATGGAGAATGAATAAACTTAATTGTGCAACTGAAACAGTAACATGTCAAGGTTTTCTCAGCAAAATTTTACAGATCTCTGTTCCACTTCACAGCATTATCACCTTCTTGATGTCTGGAAATTATTAACTAAATAATAAGTTCAGCTATTCAGGGCACAAGGGCACACTCTAACCTAGAACAAGACTAGAGCAGTGTGGTGACCATAGAACAAGAATAGTTCTAGATCCTGGGACCAGGAACTGCACATCTACCCAGCTTCACAGGAACACCAAGTTCTTTTAAGACCACAAGTGATCAGGAGCTCAGATCTATTATTCATTGAGATGATGACAAGTCTGGCAGAACAACAGCTCTTGGCAGGACAGTAAAATATTTATGCAGTGTAACAACTCAAAGAAAATGACTTGCCAAATTGACTGCAACAATGGTCTTCAACCTTTTTCAATTTGTGGACTGCTAAAAATGCTCAGTGGGAATGCAGAACCCTGTAATACTGAGCTCTTTGCTGACAAAAGGCTTATTGTTTTTAAGATACCTTTTATTGAGACGTCTGAGATAGTCCTTGGACACAAGATTAAAAAAAAAAAAATTCACCACACTGCATAATTTTCTGGAAAATATTAAGCAATCTTCCTTACAGTATACAATAACGAAGATATAAAAGAAATAAAATTGTTACAGGTCCCTGCATAATAAAGATATTCTTCCTAGTGACTTTAGCTTCAGGTTACATCACGAACATGGAGACCAACCACCACACCGAGTGGTCAAATGACAGAACTCAGCAGCAGAAGAGCTGCAGGCCAGAGAGAGCACGGAGTGCTGGTCACCAAACAGAGAGCCCTGGGCAGAAAGGGAGAGCAAACACAACCCTGAGAGGAACACCGAGTGCTGGATCCCACACGGCTGTATTTCTAAGGAAAGCTAAAGCTGAAATTAGGGACTGGCGACAGTGGTTTTGTTAAAGGCAGCATTTAGAGAATTATCAACAGAAACAAAATACCACAGAGGGGGAAGAGAAGGAAAGGGAGGAACTCTGAGAACTGCAAATTAGATTCATGTTATTTCCACTGTGGGAGCATTTGAATCAGTGCTCAAACCACCATCTCTGCCCCAGCTCATTAGAGTACCTAGTAATTTGCCTTCTCCTGTACAGTAACCCACATGGGAGCCATGACAATGCAAGGATAGAGTCCAGCATTCCCCAGCCTCACTGGGGGCAAGGAAGCAGCTGGTAGAAGGAGCAGGAAGATGATGGCAGGGAGAGTATGATTGTTTCAAGCACTGATGTGTTTCATCACATGTACCATTCCAGTAGATATAAATATCAGCAAGTTGGCCTGGTGGTGTGGCCATTGCGAAATGGCTGCTTCCTGCCGGAATCACAAGAGATGAGATCTGAGGGAAGGCTTTGCAGCTAATGCTAGGAAACATTTTATGTGCAAAATGAGCAGTGTGAAAGAGCTTGTGGCAGAAAGCATGGCTGAGGTTGATGCTGCTCTAGATGTGCAGGGTGAGACATTTAAAATGGTACAAGAACAAATGGGAACTTCTGAATTTCTTGGCCACCTTGCATTCACCTGCAATCACAAGCCCTTGCTTCCCACCCTCTGTCACTGCATTCAAGGCAACAACTCTACCCTTACATCTCCCACTTTAACACTTTCCCATGAAAAATCCTTTCAGACTGAAAACAGTTCCTTCTCCTCTTGAAATGAGTCTGAGCCAACCTATGATGGCAGAGCAGAGAGCAAGAGGTCCAAATCTTTAATCTAGAACAACCACTGATCTGCAAGCAAATACTATAGCAATTTCTTCATTGAATATAGGAGAAGATGTGTTTTTCCAAACACATCTAATAAAACTTTATTAGCAGAGGAGGTCTGAGAGATGATTGTGGTGCTCCTGGAAATAGTTCAAAAATGGCAAGGGGAAACACATCAAGAAAGTAGCTTGAGAGAGATTTCACTGATCTGACAGGAGAAAAAGATGTCTTAGAGAAGCCTGCTGTTCTCAGAGGAGACAGGGAATATCCTCAGTGTTTAAGGGATTATGAAATAGTGACTGGAATGAAAATGTGCAAACCTAAGGTGGAAAGAGCATGAATACAAGTGAAATGACGAGAAGCACTAACAGAGGTATTTGAGTTACTCTGGAGGATAAGCATAAAAAGCACCAAGATAGAAGCTAAGAACATGCTAGGAGAAGAAGGTACAACTGCTGTAGCAGTTACTTGCTGAAGCAATTAAGATACATCAAAACAAGAGGGGGGTTTGTACACAGAAATCCCCCATGTCATATGACTGAGCTGCCCATGGGGTTATGCCAAGCTATTCATGAGAAAGTCTCCTGGACCATGTGAACATTGAAAGCAGCCCTTTTTCCATCCATTTCTCCCAAAGTATTTAAAGATTTGAATTTTCCCATCTCATTTTTGATTCATCTCTCTCTTCCTATAAATAGAGAAGCAGCAGTGCACCCATCTCTTCTTCAACTTTTTTGGTGGTCTAGCATTGCACAGATGCTGGAATGTTTTTCTAGTAAATGATAAGCAGTGGGAAACAAGTCGAAGACAAAGGACAAGAGACCTTGAGCTCAGACAAGTAGAGAGATGGGAGCCTTCTCCTCTTTCCCAAGAGGCAGGTATCTTTTCTCTGGACTAAAAGGTTTTGTTTTGGAAACAAACGTGTCTATTTCTGTCACTTCCTTTAGACATTTAGTCTTCATGGGGCTGATAGTAAGACTGACTACAGTGTCTGAGAATGACAATCTGGCCCCCAAAAGAAAGCATTTCTAATCCAAAATGAAACCCAAAGGAAACACACCCCTGCTGCTAGGCACACGTCTCAGTGGACTAATGCTGTGATCTGTGCTGTGCTCCCAGAGCCTTTACTTTAATCCCAAGTCCAATAATCGAGTTAGCGCTTTGTAAGGAGAGCTAAAGCCCCCGGGGTTTCACCGAGCAGCCCAATGGTGGAGAGGCTGAGCTGGACATCAGCAGGTGGTTGGCTGCCATGGGAAAACAAGCATGGTGTGGGCAGCCAGACAGGCAGCAAGGAGCTACAGGAATGCCTGTAGCTCTACCCTGACCCATAGGAAGTCAAACGTACCACTGGATGTTCCCAAGAAAAACAAACACATGAACAGAAGAGGAAGGGCAAGCCACGGTGAAGGAAGAAAACACCAAGACCAGGCAGTTTGGGCTTGGAAGCTGCTTCCTAAGTGAATGAGCCCACTTGGAGAGGCTTTAGCACCCCACAAAGGCAGCACAAGTATCTCAAGCTGCAGCCCCACTGTGCTACAACAGCAGTGAACAGGATCCACGCTAACACAGCAGTGCCTCTGATGGATAGAGAAGGAGCTGGGCACAGCAGCAGTGGGGAAAGCTAACGGATTCCAGAAGATCACGGCCTTCCATCCCTGCTTAAAAATAGCAACTGTGGTCAGGGGTTTGAGACAGAGAGAGTCCAACCCACAGCATTTGGATGCAGATTTTGAAACCACAAGAGGTCAGAGTTAATTGACAGTTGGTCTTTCAGAGGTCCTGAGACAACTTAAGAATCGACAAAGTTCTGCAAAGTCTCATTGAAGTTAGGCTCTGGTCTCCCATGTGGAAAATATAAAAAATATCCCTAAAAGCAGCAGTCCTGACCAACACCCTTCCTAGGCCTACCTGCTCAAGGCTTTGGGGAAACAAGCAAATTGCCCACTAGTAGCAAAGTTCTGCAGAGTGCGGTTGCGAGAGAACAGCTTTCAAAGCAGGCAGCAGTGGGCAGGTTCTTCAGTGCTGGCAAGGCCACTGACTCTGGGATAGCCTAATCCACTAACAGGTAAATCCCCTCCACAAAACATTCCTTCCTGCCTGAAAAGACTGATTTGGCAACCAAAGCGCCCTGCTTTAGAGTAGGCGCTGGGGAGGAATGCGACCTGTGGCTCCTGATGCGAGAAGGCCCCAGCACACGGAATACCAGACTGAAAGATGCCCAAGTCTCAGTAAATGGGGCTCTCCAGTGAAATGTCCTTGCTCCACTCCAATACAAGATCACTGCTTGGTAGGCAGGACACTAGGCACTGAAATTTGGTGCTTGCTATGCTCTTTAGATACATAGACTAGATGACTTTTAAACATCCCTTCTAAACCAAACTATTCTATGATAAGGGACTATCTCTCTGAAGAGTTGGATCTATAGGAAGAAGGGATTGTGTATGGGGGTTTTTATAGACATCATCCCAAGTATAAGGGCTTAGCCTGCTAGTTCTGAGGAGGACAACACAGAAGGGAACTCAGTAGCCTAAAATGAAAGGCAAGAGACTTCTGCTTTGGACCCCACTTCAAGATATTCCTAGACATTGCTTCTACATTAAGTCATGGCCCATTCTATGATTTTCAGGCAAAGAGAGAGGGAATTACAAATGTGCCACTGATAGCTGGGATAGCCAGCCCTGGGACCCTCTCAGCTCATCAATCCATCTGTTCAACTTTTGCTCTGTGAAGTGCAAGTCCTGTGTAACAGCACTAGGTTAGCAAACCAAACAAATCAAACTTCACTGACTGAGATTACTGAGGAAGAGGCATGGATACTCTCTCGTCCATATTAGAGTAGCCAAAATTTGGCAGATACATTAAACCCAGAGAAACCAGAAAATGTTAGAAAATCCCATCTATGAAAGTAATTTTTATCAGACAGCTTACCCAAAATTATGCAGAAAGATGCTTTTTGTTTTTTAATTTTTCCAACATTTCTCTTTGCAGCTCTCTAGGCAGAGAAGGTTTGAATGCAGGGATATGATACACTGCACTGTAACCACACTGATGTCCTTGAATGGAGATGTCTCACTCCCTGCCCAGATACAGATTCACAGGGGTAAAAGGACTGCATGTGTGGCCTGTGCCCTGCAGGACTGCTTATTCACCATCCCAACTTGTACCGGTATGAGCATGAACTCAAAGACATGAGTGCCTAGATGCCTCTTGCAAGAAGAGCTGGTCAGTCACGGTGGTTTAGTGGATATGGAGTGATGGAACAGCCCCTTACCAATGCAAATGTGTGGTAAAAAAAGTCACTGGACCTCCTGTGGCTTCTCAAGTGTGCAGAGATAAGCTCTCTTATCAGACCTAAGTCAGTATAAGTTTCAACCGTTTTCCTAAAAGAACTTTCACTCACTCAGTCTCACATCTTACTTGTTAGTAGACACAAACCATTTTTCCCCACCTTATCAAAAGACATTTCTCAAACTGTTGGGACAAAAGCAAAACAGAAGAAGTTTTGGGTTCTGCATAATCTGGGAAAAAAAGATCATCATTTTGACTAGAAAAAGTATGGAAAAGTACTGGGGTGGCCAGGGTGGGACTGACACAACCACACACACAAAAGGAATTTTATATTTAAATCATAAAAATATGAGGAGGCCCCAAGGGTAGAAGTACACATATAAATACAACCAACCATATTTCAAATTGATGACTTCTCTTTAAACATACCATAATACAATGCTATTTTTTATTACTGCTCCTTCAAAGAAGGACATGTGGTAAGCTTACAATTAAAAAATACCAAGAATTTTCTGTATTATATTAGTATTTGGGAGCACCAGACATGTATCAGGTGCTCTTGCAATTATCAATTGCTCTGTTGCATGCAGTAAGATGCAAGTCCTTGTTCTCTAACAAGCTGCGAGATCAACTAAGACATGCTAAGGGCTCTCTGGCCTATGAGTACCTGCAGCTGCCAGAAGCAATTTATAGCAAGACCTTCTGAAAGAAAACCCTGTATTGAGACAGAGACCCTTGGAAATACAATTCAAACCACCACCATTGACTCTGGCTCAGTTTTTCTGTTAAATTTTCAGGGAGAAACAAACTCCAGTTGGGGCTGTAAGAACACTCAAGAGCTGATGAGAAATCATGGCTCACTTGTCTCTAACAGGATTGTAGATACAGCCCCTGATTTCTTCCTCTATGTTTCTAAGAATTTGAGCTGCATATGAATTTCCTCTCCTTAGAATACCTTATTGGAAACGATCAGAACTGCTTGACACAAGCCTATCACATGGGGAGGCAAAAAGCCAAGGCACAGACAAGGTGCAAATTCCACCTCCTACTAACAAATGTGAACTGAAGAGGGGTGAGAGGAGACAAAGGAAGAGAGGGTCCTACTTGAGGGCTTGTAGATCACTTCTTCACTTTGACTGTCTTCAGTACCCAGGCTGAAAAGCTGCTCATGGTAAAGAACACATCTACAGTGGTAAAAACAGTCACACTGGATTAAGGAACAGAGATAAAAATTGAACAAAAGGTGAGAATTATCAAATGGACAAAACCAGGAGCTCTCTTTGCTAACTCCACTTCTCTAAAAATAACACACTCCCAGGTAAACAGAGATAGCAAAGCAAAGCCTCTGGTCTGTGTGAGAGCAGCAGCACAGTAGGTCAAACAATACAAACGCTCATACTTTCCTTTCAGTAGAGTTAAGAGAGTAACAGATCTTAAGCAAGAGTATGTGTGCATGTAAGTTTGCTTTCCAAATCTAATATCCCTTCCAATCCCCTCATAACTTCTCATCAGTAGTTTTCTATTTCTACTATGAAGGGCTCTAGTGCAATTATGCTCAGTTACTGAAAGCCTCTTTACCCTAATCCTCTTCTTAGTCTCAGAAAGCAACAGCATCAACTGATACCTGTGAGCTTAGTCTCCTCCATGGGAAACACTCTACAGAGCTCATGGCAGAAAAACACACTCAGGACATACCCATCTACACCAGCTCCCCTGTTCACCTCACCAGGGCTAAATACCAGATTTCTAACTAAGCCAAAACAAAATTTCAAAGTCAAAATTCAAAATTTGGCCTTTTAAAGAAGTAAGCTTTGAGCAGAAAACTAATGGAAAATGTCAACTTATACATACTGTTTTGTCCTCTTTTTAAAAAGTATTTTAAGCTATTTTAAAAATGAAGTTATTTGCCATGAGGCTGGTGGGAAGAGGGTGCTGAAGAGGGTCCATTGTGCTGTTTGTTACTTTTGGCATGGTTGTTGAAACCAGGCCCTAACATGCATAATTATGGGGTAGACTGAACTCTTCCCCAACAAATTTTCACCAACCATGAAGCTAAAGGCAAACTTAAGGAGAAGTATAAACAATTCTGATTCAATTCAAGGAAATAAAAAGAGAGGCAAGCGAAAGTTATAAGCATCTCAGCAGCTCTTTTGAGAGTTATTAGACCTATTGAATGACTGCAATTTTCCCTTTAATGCAGAGAGCACTGCAGGTGTTCAAGTCCAGCTGTTTAACCCCTGCAATGCATGGTGACCTTTTTATTTTCCATTGCTCTTGCAGTTTTCCAGCAGTTTGAGTTCATTTGGGCTAATTACCTCAACATGGAGCTGCAAATGGAAAATGTTGCTGGTAAGTTGTTCCATTCACAGCCATTTAGCCTTGCACTGCTGGCCTCAAGGTGCACTGCTTCCCCCCCCCCCCCCCCCNTCCCAGCGGTCACGCAGCTTCCAAGAAGAAGTCAGTGACCTTCCAGCCAGAGAACTCCACCCCGACCACATCTGCATGTGTACCTTCCCCTCTGCAGCCTGCCCTGTGCTGATACTCAGGTGAGGGACGCTGAAGCCCACACTCCCTGACCCACCAGGGAATCTACACTCCTCGAATCTCACTGTGAAGGAACGGCAGTTCCTCCAGAGCCAAGAGGTCACTGGGTTTCCATCATAAACTTTAAGCTGACACTTTCCTGACCCTCTCTTTCAAAATGCACCAATTTATAAAACATCCCATCAACAAGAAAATTGGTAGGTCTGACTTGGTAACAGAGAATAAAAACCCCTTTCCCATGCAGATCTCAAGTTAACTTGAAAGCTGGCTTTCAAAAAATAGAGTCTGTCTACTCAAACATCTAATTGTGGCTTTGGATCTAACTTTGTGAGATTTGTCATTAAAACACAGAATCACTGATGCTTTAAGCTAGAGTTTCTAAGCTGTTTTTTAACTAAGATGCAAAAGAAAATAATTCAGCATGGCTTGCATATCCCCAACTGCTCAATATCAAGATTTCACTAAAATGCTGTTTTGCATTAACAGTATTACAGATTCCCTTGTCAAAGCAGTAACTTTTGGGTAATCTCAAGCATCAAAAGAATAGCTAGAAAATTCCTTTCACTTTCCTGGAAGCTGACAGTTTTCCTCTTTGTCCTGAAGAGACTGAATCAAACATAAGCAGACTTGTCAACAGAAAGAGCCCTGCATTCCCATCCAAAGAGCTCCTACCCGATGTTTTGTCCCCTCTACTTGGGAAGTAGAGGATTTTGCCCAACTGCTGCCTTCAGAATACAACTCTGTGCATACACAAGGTGCACAACGCCTCCCTTGGATCCGCTATCAGGGACCTTAGGATAGCTGAAAAGGAAAAGTAGAGCTATTGCCTTCAGCTGAGCCTCCTGCAGAGGTCTGGAAAAACAAACATTCAACTACCTCACAGGACCAGGAGAAAGCCTTTAAGAGCTCTGAAAGGAACTTGCCCAAAGCCACCTCCAATGCTTCAGGAATGTCAGGTACAAGAACATGTTACTCAGTGATGACAAAATGTGCCAGTTCAGTGCAGGTCCAGGAGACGGAGGGCAGGAATCAAGCAAGGGGGAAGCATTGCCTTCTTCAACACATCAAACATTGGAGAGCCAGGAAACCTGAGGTCCAGACAGCACCTGTCCAGGTACTTAACTCAGCATAGGAAAGGCCCTTTCAGTACTCAGAGCAATTGCATTTAATCAGGCAGGCACAGAGTCTAAAATGCCTTGGTTCCACTGCAGACCACAGAGTCTACTCTGCAGCCTCTTTACAGCTACAGAGGGCATCCAAATTAAGATGACAAGTTCCCTCTAAGATAAAGACTGCCAATGAAATGGTCATTTGCCAGCTCTTGTTAAGAGCTCTCTCTCAAAAGTGATAAGGACATTTAGCATTTAACACACTGCTTAGCACACCAGAAGTACCAGAGCTCTTTAAATCGCAGTAGACTTAAAGCTGGTATGTCTCTATACCAACACTTTATATGCCCCCAGTCAGGAGTCTGGAGGGTTTGCATGAAAAGCCGTGTAATTCTTGCTAGAAAAAATCTGGAGATATAAGGGTAATATTTGACATGGGTTTTCAGAGCCTCACATATACAAACAATAAACTAGAAAAGACAGAAAGCTAACATCTGGGCAAATGAAAAAATTCAGGCACGTTGTTTGGGAAGTACCATCTTAACCCTCCTACATACATATATATTTGAGGTGAAAGGTGAAGAGAAGTTCTTTAGATGGCTGATATTCTCAAAAGAGATGGTTGATATCTCGAAAGAGAAACTCCATTTGTCACTCACGATTGCAAAGCAATTTTTATTTCCCATGTTGCAGATGATCTCAGCCTGCATTCTTCTTTATTTAGCATCATCTATATTTGTCACAGCAGCACTGAGTGGAAACTTTCTCCCCTCATTGATTATACCCCTTAAATACTTATAAACGGCCCTCAGGTGCCCACGGACCTGCAAAGTGCATCAAAGGAATGTGTAGGCTGTGCTCAGGCTCATCTACAGAGGCGATGTCACAGTCTGTACCAGCAGCACTGCATGGTCATGTGGGGGACATTTAAATCCACAACCCCTGGTTTTTTGCCAGTCTAAGCCAAGTACATATATGGATTTCCCTGAGGATTTATATGCTTTTGCTAAGTTCATACCTGAACCCAGGCAGAGAAGTCACCTCTTTGCTACACCTGCATTTCACTTAAATCATCTCCACAAAAAAATCTGTTACTGAAACTCCACGTATTTAGAACTTTCAGCCCCATTTATAAACTCTTCAGCTTCTGATCACTTTTCCGTTTAGTTCAGGTTTGCAGTCAGACTTTCACACATGGGGTATCGTGAGGCCAACAAGCAGCACTGAGCCCAATGGGTGCACAAGTGTAGCTTATTCCCACTAAAATCCAAGAGCATACCGTGGCTATATGGGAAGCAGTGGGACATACCCTTCACCATCTCTACTCCTACACAGTCACTCCTGTTTATGTCTTTCTGTGCTTCTTTAACTACTTCCCTACAGATGGCACTGTACCACTATCCAAAATACCCCTTCAGGAAAAAACAAACTCAAAACAACTTAGATTCATGCTGAGTCACCAAAAAGGAGCTGAGTGTCCTTCCAAGGTTCCTGCTTTCTCATCCAGAAGGTCTTTTGAGAAGGATCAGCAGCATCATACATTAAGAGATCACAATGCCTTGTACATTCAACCTTCTCTACTGTAGACCAGGATGGGATGTAGTAGGAAGATGGGCCCTAATACATAGAAATCCTTGCTCCATGTTTCCCTGAAGCATTTGGTCCCTACCACTGTTGAAGATAGGATGGTGGGTTGAACAGACCTCAGTTATGACCTCGTCTGGCAATTCCTATGGGAGGCAACTGAGAAACCTCACAAGAAGCCAGTCTGTGTCCAAAGATTTACAGTCAGGGCTGCAATGTCAGTAATTGAATGAAAGCAGTAAAATCTGCAGATTCCTTTTTCTCAGTTGTGCGGTATTTCTATTACTTTCTCTGCAACTGTTTTACATCCAATAAAAACACACTGACTAGAAAATACAGCAGTAGATGTTACCCTTTGCTCTTGGTAAGAAGAATAACTCATTGGTTCGGCACTTCCAAAGGCATGCATGAAGAGAAAAAGCACTTGGCTCAAACAGGCTCATCATTATTAGCAGCAAATTCAATCTACAGCACATTTCACCAGCTGCTTCCTAATTTTATTGCCTCTAAGCCACACTGATTTATGTGATAAGTATTTCATCATAGCCTACCATAACTACTGAAATCCTGGGTTTTTTTTGATTCTCATTAGTGAAGGGTGAAACTTTGCCCTTAGATGCACATACAGAACTTCTGCAACTTTCCAAAGAGAATAATTATGGCCAAGGCCTTTAAGTGTTGAGTTCAAGACCTTGAAAAGAAAACTAAATTCAGAAAGTACTAGAGGTCCCCTTAGAGATACCTCTACTTTGCTGAATATCAGGGCATCAGAGGCACTTAAATACTCCTGCTGATAGTATTTTTATCCATATCTACATCAAAAGCAGAAGTTTCTTGAACAGTGTCTGTCTAGGCTTTGTACCATATTATTATGAAGTGAAAATAAGGTTATCATCTACTGAAACTACAAAAGAAAATTATGATAAAAATGAGAAGAGTATGTGGTTAGGATTAACAGAATGTCTACAAATTGCAATCTGAACATCAGTTTCAATCACTAGAAAAGAATTCTATCAGCATTGTGTCTGCAACATCAGCATTAGCTAAACTTGCGATCTTGTACTCAGTAAAATGAGGGGGGAATGCTCATTCTACCTTCACTGCTCTGAGATTACTCTTGAACAGGAATAACCCTGCTCAGTTTCAAAAAATCTAAAGACATAGTATAAAGCCACATTTACATCCACAGATCTCCTGGTAGTAGCATCACAGCCTACCACTGCTTACAAGAGGCTTTAGCAACACTGGTCGGGGGCCAAATAACAACTGCACTTAATAAAGCAATACCATACTTACATTATAAAATACAAAAATCTATTCCAATCAAATTCCCAAAAGGCACTGTAATTGAATGCTTCACAGCAGCTGGCTACCCTTCACAGTTCTGTTTCATCACCTTCAGTTTGCCTAAATTTTATTCCAGTTCTTAAAGAGTAACTAGACATGACAAGCTATTCACCTAAGCAGTATCCTGAGCCCCAAGTAAAAAAGTGAGTTTGTTCCCAACTAGGAGCTTATGAGCAGGTAGTAAAGGAGGAAGAAGTGAGAGTATTTCCCAGCTCCTCCTTGGTAGGGGTGATAGGACCTTATCCTCTTCTTTCAGTTTGTTATCCACTGCTTGTGATCAGCTCTTTCTTTTGCAATACAGTTAAATTCACTGCTGGTCAACAGCTATTTTTCCATCAAAATCATAATGCCCGAACCAAATGTTCACCAGGGAATACTAAATGAGTCTTGTCTTCCTAAGCATTTAATCACAAATGCCACAAACGAACAAGCAGCCAAACATAGTTCTAATGAGGCTGTGTTTGTCTGGGAGGTTTAACCGGGTATGTAACTCACCCCCTCAGTAAAAACAATTTTCTACTCCCCATTTGCCAAAGTGATAACATTGGTCTACACACTAATTTATTTACAACTTTTGTCTTACCTTTTCACACAGTAGCAGGACTGGATGAGTTGTTATGTGGCATTTGCTATAGACAAATTGTTTTACAGCCCCTTTTATAAACACCATCTTGCTGTGATCTTGTTCCCACGACTGACTGTCATTCCAGACCTGACTGCTGTAAGGGTGAAAGAACCTTCCCCACACTTCCATCAGAAATACATCCATAGCCACTTTAGACCAACTCATTCTTGCTCTAGTATTGTTCTTTACTTGGCTCTTCTCTTTCCTCAGGTCTAACCTTCTTATTCATTACAGAGAACAAATATATTGATTTTTGTCCTTTGTTTAGCGAGGCTAAACAAGACAAGCTTTAAATTCCTTCATTTCTCCAGCCCCACACTCACACTGGTAGTCCAAAGGAGGCAGGCAGGATCACCAGCTACAGCTGTCTGAGAGCCACAGCTGGATAACAGATTCTTGGATGGAGCTAGAAGCACTCTGGATTCCCCTCCTAGGTTTGAAAGTTGATTCTCAGAAACCATCAAATCCAAAACTTGTTATTTCAGCTTATATCAAAAATCCTGGGTCTCTTTTTAATGGAAAGTGCATTCTTGTGGCCCTGAGTGGGTAGAGGATGATCTCATACAATTAACAACTGAGCGCAAAGCTGAAGAAAGCTGTTTATTGAATAAACTTTGGGGAAGATACCAAGCTTGCATCCCAGTTTATTCAACAGGAAGGGTTCAATTTCCCTATGTGCTTATCAATGTCTGTGCACCGACCACAGCCTCAGTATGGGCCCCCCTCTACTACCCGCTGGCATTGGGATTTGCTGAATAGCACCACCCCAGGTTTAAGCCTAAACCCTCCTCAGAAACTGGGCCGTTTCCAAGATTTGTCTAAGTACCTACTGTGTTGCAAGACCAATTCTCTCTCACCAGAGGCCATACCTACCTTTCTAGTAACTTCAGAGTTCAACTCCCTCAGCTCTGATACGTCACTGACATAATCCCACATTTGTTTCCGACTCTACACTTTCCCTTAAGGTATTTAACCTAAAAGTTTAACACCCACCATCACAAAGTCCTTCTGCACTTCTGTCATTCTGTTTTTTACTGCACTTGATTAGATTAAAATGCTCAGCTCAGACAAACATGAAACTGCACCAACACCTCATCTTCTTTAGGAAAACCAATTTCATCTTTACCTCTGATTCTTTAGTTACAGAGCCATATAGGCAATCTTTTTTATCCTGCTGCTGCTTACTACTAATAACTTGTTGCTTGTAAGACCCAACTTCCCTTCACAAAACCTCTGTGCAGCTGGCTTAGCACACGCTGTCCATCGATAGCTCTAAATAGTGCAGTCCTTAGTTCCTTATCTGCCGGGGGTTTTACAGCGCTCAGGATCACGCCCTAGGACAGCATCTTCCCCACCCCATTTAGTTACCAGAGAGTAACAGATCTGTTACTCCTGTGTGCCCTGTCCTTGCTGCCTCTTCCACCTCCCTTAGCACATCAAAGCCACTTTCACAAGTGTCTCTGAGGTAACTCTTACACCTCAGTTTTCCCCTTGCAAAAGTTATCTAAGGAAAAGGAGCTAAGGATGAAGAAATCATCACTTCCAGGAGCCTGGACCAGGGAACAACATATGTGCATGAACCACTACCACCTGCTGCTCCAACCCAGCTCTCTCCAGATGCCCAAGGGTGACATGACCCAGTACAGAAGACCCACTGTGATATACACTGACAGCTTGGTTGCCTCCCACAGGGCTGCATCACTCCTGAAGCTTTAAGAGCTTGCTTCTGCTGTTGAGCCCTCATCCTTCAGCTCTGACAGCAAGGATTTAGGCTTTAAAATTCAAAACTGAAGGATGATGCAGTGAGTGATAGGCATCAATAGAGGCCATGTCATTTAATGAGACAGAAGTGCTCTGCAAATCAGCTTTCCTGGTAAGAGGAACATCGATGGTCCTGTTTCTGCTCCTGTACTGTGGGCTGTGGGGGGCATGGGGAATGAACAACACTTAAACATTAGAGGGGGATAATTTTTTAAATCCAATTCTATTCCCTGATTCAATCTGCAGTACAGCCCTACAGACAGTGATATTGGTATAACCAAGCTGACAGAAATACAGGCTACTGCGGCAGGTTTCTTGTCTCACTCTTGCCATCAAGAGGTGTCTTGACAACAGATGGTGCAAGGATCTGTTGAGTCCATGCCTGAGACTTGTGTCATGCAGTAGACTGAAAACAGCATTTTTGTTTCCCAAGAGTCTAGACAGAGGGAGCTCAGTGGGGCTGTAACTGCTTTCTCTCCAGTCCATTCTCACTGCTGTTATTCGCATGTTGACTACACACCCATCAGCCCCAAGCCCTGACCTCCAGTGCCAAAAGCTGACAGCACCATTACAGGATATACCCTTGTATAGACATCCAAAATAAATCACGTTATAACTTTCAACACACCTTCCTACAGTCCATAAAAAGAAACCCAAACCAAGCATTGCATACGTTGGAATGCAAAGCACCAAGAGTTTTAAAGGGAGGCTGAGGAACATACTGAACACATTTCAGCAAGGCAGCACTTTCTAAAGTAATTTTGACTAACCTTGTATCATGCTTTTCCTTTCCAGAGCACCTTAAAGATTCAAGCAGCTCATAAAGTCCAATAATGCATTTGGCATTGATCTTCTTACTCAAAAGCACTCTTAAAGAATGCTTTCTGCTCCATTAAAGCTGCATTAAGACCTTCATTTTAACAGTGGGGGATCTACATCAGCTCTGAAAGAAGTTTACATCACTGAGTTTTCTTTTCTTACGCCTTTTTCTAAATGAAGAACTTGTCATTACTAACCTTGGCCTTTTTATTTCTCTGTAAGAACTCTTAATATTGAGAGGAGGAATAAATTAATGGCACTAAGTCTGCTAGAAGGATCTATGGGTGACTACATTCTAATTCCAGCTGCAATAGGTTTATGAAAATAGATGTTTGCATCTCCTGACTTTTCCTTTGATATCCTTTCAATTCCATCTAGAGAAAGGCACTGGACAGTAGTCTAGCAGTACTTCCCAACTGACAGGTAACTCAGTTTACTCACAGTTTGTCTTGTTAGAATTAGTGCCCTTCACTTCCTTCCATCCCCAGAGGGGAAGAGCTTCAAACAGGGATTATATAACAGGTGATCAAAAAACCAGTGCCAAGCAGAACACAGTCAGGTGTGGACGGTCCACAACATTTATTTTTACATGCTGCCTTTTATGGATGTATGAATGGCATTTGTTGAGCCGTCAGAAAAACAAGTGTTTTAGTGAAGCTTAACAACTTCAAATTCTGTCCCAGCAGGGCTGTCAAACCCTGCTTGTAGCCTGAGGATGTTACAATGACAAGTTCACACAACTTTGCAGGAATTTCCTAATTACAGGGTCCTGTTTTAAATCAACTTTAATCCGATTTTATTGGATAATGTTTTCATTCGACTGATGGGATCCATCATTTTCATAGATCTGGGGAATGTTAAATATTTGTTGGGAAGCTTGGAAAATGAGATTTTTCTGTGAAATGGAAAAAGAGTTTTCACCACTGAAATTCATCAGAGTTATCAGTTCTGCAGCATTTCCAAAACACCTGAACAGAGATATCAGTGAGAAATCAACCTGGTGCTACAAGGCAGGCTTTCAGCAGTAAGCAGTCTTTATCAGCAGGGTTTTCTATCTTCAGTCATGAAAGCTGTTCCCAGGTCTTTAATCTACCAGTCTTTGTTTCATTAAAATTAAGATATAAGCATGGGCCTATTTTTGACCAACAGCTGTATAGGCAAACTGTACAACTGTACAGATACATGCTTGAAATAACATAAGCATTCACCACACACCCAATGCTTTCAGTAAAAAAGTTCCAGTGTGGAATCAGTCAGGATGGGGAGGAAGTACAGACATTGCAAAAAAATATTTGAAAAATATTACAACTCCAAACCCTATTTTTTTTCCTGCTAACAGGCTTTCCTTTCAGCAGTTAAATAAACTACTGACCACAGGAATGGGCACTTATTTGTGAATTTTGTTACATCAGTCTTACGTGTCAAAATCCCAGCATGTACTTGCTCTCCCTGAGTTTAATGAGCTGATTACTAAAGGCGTGTTAGAGTGCCTAAGGAAGCTGTGTTCCCAGAGCTGGAAGTCCCCTGCTCCTCAGCTGGGATGCAGTGACTGACCTCTACACATTCTTACCCCATGACAAAGCAGAGCACTATGGGTCTGGCAGCACACAGGAAAAGGAGTAGGAAAAGGACTTGAGCTGGCAGACATGTTGCTTTGGTCTCATCAGGAAAGAAAATTATTTAAGGGCACTTATGCCTCTGGGCAATTCATTTCTTTTTGTGGACAAAACAATTTTGAACGGAGAGGCAGCAAATAAAGAAAAGAAAAAAGAGCTTACGGGTTTGTTACAGACAAGTCAGGAACAACAGATAAGAGAGCAAAGATGCAATCCTTACAGGCTCCTACACAGCGCTAGCATCCAGTCAATGCCCAGTGAGGAGAAAGAAAGCTCTACTTATACATCATCTCCTGTGGAATAACAGGCTTTGGTTACAACACATTATTCTAATGTCCAATACTCCAAATTTGCAAGCCAAGACCCCAAAGGGGATTGAACAGATTAAAAGATCTCAGAGTTTCAGCGTGGGTTTTTTGTTTGGAGTCTTCCAGGTATCATGCCCAGTGTGAAACGTGGATATCTACAGCCAGAAAAGCTAGCAGCTCACTCTGCAAGATGTAAACATGCATTAATAGAGCACAAATATTCCTCCAAGGCACACACACAGTAATTTCATGCTCTACAATCCAGCATTCCTCTAGTCCACTGAGAACCAAAACACAGCAAGCAGGCACAACCCAGTTAGGAACCACGGTTTCCATGTGTATCCTCCCTGAAAAGAGAAACAATTTAACAGAAGGGATTGTCTGGAGAGGTCTCCCCAGAGATGTAGGACAAACTTGGAAAAGTAGTAGCACTCTTCAGGATCATTTAAAGTGCTTCAGGTCATGACAAAAAGACATCAGTCCTTAAAATACGGACATGTTACAAAGCATCTTGTTCCTCCTGGCTTCACAGTTTGAACAGATGGAGATTTTAGCAGATACCTTGTGAACTGTTGCAGTTTGAGACTAATGCTTCATACCGTTTAAAAGCTGGGATTTCAGAGCTGCGTTCAGAGACTACAAAGCAGTGGGTCTGGCTTCAGCAGTTCACAAGGCATCAGCCACTATGATCATGTCAAACCTCAGACAGGGAAAAAAACAGTTTCTAACTTAGAAGAATTAAGAATCCCAGGAACTGAATCTCCATTCTCAAGATAAAGAAACACAGTTCAAATAGAAAATTCGTTTCTCTGCCAAAGATGCACAGTATTTGCTTCCAGCCTGGGTGGTGGTAAAAAATTGCAAATATCCTGGATCTTTAAAATTACTGGAAGACCTCTGGCTGTGGTTTCAGATTTAGCAGCAGGGACAGCCAGGCTGAGAATCATCCCTCTCTGTCTCTGTGTCCTGAGCCAGATGGTTCAGTGATCACACAAAACACATTTGTTTAAGGAACCAGCTAAGCACACCTTACTCCTCCTGATTTCTTCTTGTGTTATGAAATGGTGTTAGGTGTTTGGGTTTTTTAAACTTAAAATTTGTATTAAACTAGAAAGAAAGCATACTTGAATTTACATTCAAAAGATGACAACATTTAAGCTTATTTTAATCATTCATGTTTTAACTATATCAGATAAATAGTCTTCAAATGTTTAAATTCACCTGGATATGATTTGCATTTTAAAACTGTTGCATCAAAGAGAAGATTTTGTCTGCAGGGAAGGAAGTGAACTTGTCTGAAGCATATGATAATCAGCTCCTGGAACTAGCAGATGCCATCATCAAAATCCTACTCTTTTCTTCATGGATGGACTTCTCTCACTTTTTTACCCCACTTTTTCAATTCTCAACTTGATTTCATTTGGTCATTAAAATTCAGAAATCAAAATAGCCTCTCCTATGATGCCATGGTCACCAAAAGTTGTTTTACTACTTCAAACAAGTTCTGTTTCTGAGTGTTCAGCCAATGATCTCTACAAATTCAGTCGATGACTTTAAAACTTCTGCAGGTTACATGGACTATTTAATGAGTGTAGGTCTCATTAAGACAGCTACCACTATTTGAACAGTTGGATCACAATCAAAAATCCTAAGACCAACATGAAAGATTTGAGTTTCACTTTTTTTTTTAATAATAGATATTTATGCAGCCTGCTCTGAATGCAATACAAATATTCTTTAATGAAAAAGTGCTTTATATAGAAAAATCCATCAGAACAATACCACAGGCAGGCAGCCAGCCACAGACTTGGCATGTATCTTGGCAGAGGTCAGTAACCCCGACACTGCTTCGTGTTGGTAAAGCTCCTTAGTTTGATCCCTCTTCTCTAGAAAATCTGCCAGGTTTTTGCATAATTCCCCCTTCTCTCCCAAGTATGCTGCCCTCATTCTCAGTCCCTTGGTTGATTTTACGTCAACTTCTGGGAGAAACAATGGAGAAACCCCAGTGGGCCACAGCTCACTGTGATCACTGCTCCAAAGTGCCCAGCAATTAGCAATTGGCAAACAAATGAATTCTGGCACCAAATCCTTTTGATTAATATAATCTTCTAAGGTACAGGGAAATTGTGAAGTTGTCCAGGGTCCTCCCCTAAGGCTTGCAACAGATGTCTCCTTTGGAATTGAGAAATCCAGGTTCAAACACAACTTAGTTGTATGGGAAGGGTCACTTTTACACCTGACTATCATAATTTTGACTGCACTGCCCTAAAACACACTTCACCACAAGACTGTCACTGCACAGAGCAAGGCAGGAGTTAGTTATATCACTGGAAAACTGAGTCTTCTTTATCAGCCAGGAGAGAGCTACTTGCTGCTCAAGGCCTGGGGAAGTTTAGGCTACACAAAGGTGGAAGACAGCAGTAATTCCTGCACTGAATTATTTTCTAACTTAACAAAGAAATATTTAACCCTTCATGTAAACACACTTAGTGCATACGTAAGATCACATACAACATATGGGCATACACACATACAGAGACACAACTGCTGGGCAGACACAGTGACAGGTAAAATTCAGCATCCATCTGAATTGAGACAAGTTAAAGATTATAAAAAACCCCAAAATTCCAACACGCTCCATTCATTTCTGCTGCAGAAGGTGTATGAGGCACAGCTACACACAGGCTGATGTACAGACATCCACAGCCCACTTTGAGAAGAGAACAGAGGTAATGGGCAAAGGTGATGTGGAGAAGCTGGTAGTGATTTACAACACTGAAAACATTTGATGTAGAATGAAAGATGAGAAGATGGCATTCAACAGCCTCAGTCTCTCTCCAGCAGTAGATTCAGGGAACAGGGCAGACACTGACTTGTCTGACCCCTCAGAGAGGGCTGGCTTTCTCAGGGTGAAAAGGAAGAGCAGAAAAGGTTCTATTTTAGTCTCAACCACCCTGAGAGTGTGTTTAATACCTCTTCTGTTAGTCTCAACTCTCAACACTGAAATGAAGAGTCTTAGTGGGGCCAAAAGGTGGCAGAGCATTCCAAGAATATGTTTGCAACATGGCAATATGCAACACTGAGATATGAAAATCTCTCAACAACCTTGAGAGATTTTCAGGGCCTTTTTGATTAAAAATGTAATTTTTTTCCTGCATCATGAGTGATGGTCCCTACAAATCAAAGAATTTAATTTTTACACAACTCCAGAGAAGCTCTGAATCAGGGAAGAGTCCTTTTGCACTCCTGAAGGGCTGGGCAGCATATGGACCCCTGCTCCCAGCAGCCAGGCAGCTTGCAGGAAACCAAGCTCTGGCTACGAAGACTGGAATGTGTAATTCCATGAGCTTTTTTGGAAATTAAGTAGAGGTGGATATCAGCCGTAGTTAAAATTCCCAAACAGATGAGCTCTACAGCACTAAAGTGACTGCATGTATGAATCCAGCTTTGAACCATTAAAAAATGATGAGGGGATGACCAAGCTTGGAATGAAACATAGGAGTCGGGATCCTAACTCTCTTTCCACTCTGCAGCTGACTCATCATCACTGGGGTTGTTCAGCATGGAGAATAGAAGGCTCCAGGGACACCTCATTGAGGCCTTCCAGTACCTAAAGTGAGCTTATAAAAAAATAAGGGGGAGGCTTTCTACACAAGCAGACTGTGATAGGACAAGGGGGAATGGTTTAAAACTGAAAGAGGAGAGATTTAGTTTAGATGTTAGGAAGAAATTCTTTCCTCAGAGGGTGGCAAGGCACTGGAACAGGCTGCCCAGAGAACTTATGGATACCCCATCCCTGGAAGTGTTTCAAACCAGGCTGAATGCGGCCAGAAGCAACCTGGTATATATAGTGGAAGGTGACCCTACCCGTGGCAAGGGGGTTGGAATGGAATGATCTTTAAGGTTCCTTCCAATTCAAATCATTCTGTGCTTCTATGATCCCAAACAAGTCTCCTCCAGACCCATGTTCTTCTGTCTACTCAGTGCACCAATACCAATTTATCTGAGCACAGACCTTCACTGAGCAGCATTCACAGGCTTGCAGAAGAAGTAATGAAAACAGAAAATCCTCAAGGCTGCACAGGTGCTTGAAAGCTTCCAGCCTATCCAAGGGATATTTGTACCCAGCTAACAATGGCACACATAGCACTAACAGGCTGTCACTGCACCATTTAGCACTTGGTCTTTCTGCTGATGGATATGGCACCAATCGGATCAGTCATATCCCAGGGTCATTAGTAATAGAACAGAGGGTAAACACAGGCGGTGTTTCTTTTGCTATTTAAATGTATTAATCTTCTAGATGCACTGATTTTGAGCAAGACAGCAAGTTTCTCCCCATAACAAATACGCTTGCTTCCTCTTTATTTTTCAAGGATTTTAAACATACAAGAGAAACCATGGGAACATATTCCGATTAACAAGGATTTTATTACAGGAAAGTAGGAGGGTAAAATCCAAGCACTGTTCCAGTCAATTAAATACTATTATTAGTGATGCTTACATACTAAGTTCTTGGAAGGTTCAACTGCATAAGGTACAGGGCAACAAAGTGAATCACACAGCCCAGAGCAGCTTCCAAAACTGTGTCCATGAAGACCTGCAAATGGGTTAGGGAAAGCTGTATCCCCATTAGAATCACCATTGATTTTAATCAGCTGAGCACTGTAATAAGATTAGAGGTGATTGGGCTGAGTAGTGGGATTTAACCCATCCACTAATCCCCAGAATTTACTATTCACAGCTCAAATCCATTAGCCCTTCAGAGCAGAATGGGCTTCATCCTCCTCCTGAAAGATGCAACCGTCAGAAGCAGTATGAGATACTCAGTAAAGGAAAGTGATCTTTAACACTGTTAAATGAACACCGTTGATTCCTGCCTGAAGAGCCTGTGTCCAGCTGGGCTGTTCACTAGCAAACAGCCTCACCCTACCAGGAGACTGCCCAGAAAAACAGCGAGGTTTTACCTCTGACCTGTCAAAACTAACCAGAACAGGTTGCTGTTGAGAGGGGAAACTGTACATAAAGGAATGCTACAAAAGCAGGCAGAGGTCAACAACTCAGAGTCCCAATGGACATCAGTAGCAAGTGGTGTTTCTCAGGGGCCTGTATTGGTACCAGTGTTATTTAAAATCTTCATTAATGGCACAGATGAAGGGATCAAGTGCACCCTCAGCAAATCTGCAGATCACACCAAGCTGAGAGGTGCAGTTGACACACCTGAAGAACAGGGACCTGGGCATGCTTGAGAACTGGGCCCATGGCAACCTCAGGAAGTTTAATAAAATCAACTACAAGGTGCTGCACCTGAGCTGGGGCAATTACTGACATCAATCCAGGCTTGGGGATGAACAGATGGAGAGCAGCCCTGCTCAGACGGACTTTGGGGTTCTGGTGGGTGACAGGCTGGATGTGAGCCAGCCATGTGCACTCACAGCCCAGAAACCAGCCAAGTCCTGGGCTGCATGGAGGGGATTCTGCCCCCTCTTCTCCACTCTGGTGAGACCCCACCTGCAGTGATGCACATCAAGCTCTGGGGTCCCAACACAGAAAGGACATGGACCTGTTGGAGCAGGTCTAGAGGAGGCCAGTGAGATGATCAGAGATGAAGCACCTCCCCAAGGAGGAAAGGCTGAGAAAACTGCGATTGTTCAGCCTGGAAAAGAGAAGGCTTCAGGGTGACCAAATTGCGGCCTTCCAGTACCTGAAGGGAGCCCACAAGAAAGATGGAGAGGGACTATTTACAAGGGCCTGGGGTAACAGGACAAGGGAAAATTGCTTCAAACTCAAAGACAGTAGGTTTAGATTAGATATTAGGAAAAAAGTCTTTACTGTGAGGGTGGTGGAATACTGGAACAGTAGCCCAGAGAAGATGTGGATGCCCCATTCCTGGAAGTGTTCAAGGCCAGGGTGGATGGAGCTCTGAGCAACCTGGTGTAGTGAAAAATATCCCTGTCCATAACAGAGGGGTTGGAACTAGATGACCTTTATGTCCCTTCCAGCCCAGGGCATTTATCATTCTATGAAAAGCTGTCAGGAACACACTTGAAAGATTTCTTGAAAAAAAAGAGTAAAAATAAACAAAACAAAAAACCCAAACCAACCAACCAACCAAAAACCAACCCAGGAAAAACCAGACACAAAAACTCACTGCAGCCACTGAAGAATAAAATGAAGAAGTTTAACTCAGAGCAGCAAGCTATGCAGAATAATTCTGTGTTATGGCATTGCAGTAGGCAGATAAGACAAACCGCAAAATGTGAAAAACAGTAGGACAGCATCAGTGGAGGGATGCAGAAACATTTTACAAACATAGCAATATGTTTGTGAGATGGGGAAGAAGAGTGAATGGTTACGTGATCAGTGAACTAGCAAAAAGTTATGAGCCAAAGTAGCAATCAAGAACATCTGCAGGCTGTTCCTCCAGCCCTTATCAAAAATCCCTTTGCTCCTTCACTAAGCTCTATATGCCAACATGTACCACTCCCCTGCAACCACCCCTTTCCTGAACAGGAAAGGTTTCACATCTTTTTGGATGACACTTAAGCCCACAGTTCCCGTAGGCAACTGCCTGCTCTCCACTGCCTCCCAAATGAACCACTAGTTGTCAAACTATGGACCCATTTTCGTGTTCATTTAGTGTACTGAATTTTCTTAACTTCTGCAATTACAAAACATTCAGAGTATTTTCAAAATATCAGAGACCCTCAGACTACCTGGAACGGAAGAATCATGCAGGATCCATCAAAACAGCTGTTATTATTTTTGCAATTAGACTGGCAGAGGAAAAAGAATTAAGTCTGAAGATTTACAAAGAAATAAAGCTGATTAAAAAAATTCCTACCTCTTTAACACGATCAAAAAGATCTCCAGAGAGACAGTTGCATATACCAGCAATCAGCATTGCCCAATTTCCTTAATTTTCTTGGAACATTGTGCTCCTATTTTGGCCTGAATTTCAGAGTCCTGAGAAGGCTAAGGAGGCAGGCTACTAATGGAACAGGTATGAAACGGTTTCCAAGAAACCCCTTGGACTGCTGTTGGCCTTTCAATGACAGAATCTTTTCACAATGCATTCAATTTTCATTTGGCTACTGGGTTGCGTGGGTGGCCACTGACCTAAGAGGCTTTCTAAGGACATCAACAGAGTTTGAAATCTTGGGAACTGGCCTCTCTTTATGAGTCACCAAAGCTGAAGGAGGCAGTTTGGGGCTGCTGTGTGCTTTGAACACTGGGAGAGCAGTCTCTAACATATTTATTGGTGAGACATATCAGAAAATGCAATTAGAATGCAAACTTTTTCCCTTAAGTCAAGGTTTTATTTTAGGCTTAAAGGAGCCTCCCATATTGCACTTACTGGAAGCTCAGAGAAAGAACTACAGTGAGTATAAGCATGTCTGACAGGGTCAGAACCCAGCTGCAGAGACTGTTTCCCATTTTCTGAATGTTTCCCCATTTCCCTTAACTTCAATCTATCAGGCACAGACCAGGACTGAAAGGCTGATTACACAGCCTTTTCACATTACGGTTTTCAGGTTATAATTAGGGACAAGGTTCACAGACATGGGGATGGCAGGACTGAAGTTCAAGTCTCTGCCTCAGCACCTCCTCCTGCAGCACATGCTCCTATTCCCCCTGACACAGGTGTAAGCACCAGGCCATGATGTTCCTCCAGAGGCCAGTCAAATCCAGCCCTGGGCACAACCAGAGAGCCCACTCAAACATCCACTCTTGCATACAGCAAGCCTAAGGAGTCAGGAATTATCATGTTGTATGGTTACAGAGACTGTCACAGGACAGCCACTCAACACCACAGAGAAATGGAAACTAGTAACCTTAAAGTATAAGGTGCTGTTCACATCAAATATTTATTCCAGGGAGGTTCAAGATGGCAGTTTCATTAGAATATTCACCCGCTCAAGCCTTCAATGCTCTCCACTTCACATCCACCCCATGCAACTGCCATTGATGGTCCTCTCTGCCTTTTCAGGACACTTCTAAACACTCATTCAAATGCATATTGTGAAGGCAAATGTCAGTAAAACCCACAAACCCTCGCCTGTCCTTCCAGCACATCTTTCCCTACATGCAAAATCACAGCTCTAGAGAGTATAATGTCTCCCCTATAGCACAAGGGGTCCAGATTTGGCACCCAACATGCCAGGGTACAAGAGGATGACAGAGCAGCCAGACTGGATCACACTATTCCAGCAGGTCCTTTGGATATTCACCATTTTCACTCTCTAATCAGCAGTGTTTGATCAGATGCACTAAGTCACTGATGAGTGGGATTTCTATTTATTTATCTGTCATGAAAACGTTTCAGATTGCATCTCTGTAACATTTAAAATTCAGATAGTCCAAGACCTGACTTATGCCACCATCTGTGCTGTTTATCTCCTGTATTTCATTTAGACTGAACAGTGATTTGGTTTTTGCATGACAAAAACAAGTGGCATTCGATAAAATAGAGGACTCGTGACAATGAGGATAAACCTAATTCTGCAGTTTGGAAACTGCAGCACCAAAACCACTTAAATAATTCCAGACCAAGATGCTTAGAGGAGAGAGTCAGGAGTTTTTCTTCCAACCTTTCTCAGCTAACAGCCATAGTGCTATAGAAAGCAACTAGCTGGAAACTAACAGACAATTGGCATTTTAAAAGCCACAAACTCTTTTTAAAATAAAGTGACTTTAATGCTATTACTCATAGGCCAGACTCCCTTCCCACAGGCTGCAGAAAGGCAAGGTGGATAGGCACTGCTCAGGTTTGCATCCTCTGGGACACAGCAGCACCCCCAAGCCATGGGTACACATTCACCATGGAAAGAAGCCATCTCTTCTTTTGCTCCCCTCCCAAAGGGATCCAGCAGATTGGAAACATTTGCATTTGGTGGCTTGTGGGCCCGGACAGCCACAAACCTTGAGGAAAGTACAGGAATCTCTCTCCACGCCTCTTTCCTGTAACTCTGTTTTTATCTCTCTTCTAACAGTCCCTCCCCGAAGGCTGTCCACTGATCAAACTGGAGCAGGGACTGTGGTCTGCAGCTACAACTTACAGCTGATTAATACTGGATCAAGGGAAAGAAGCATTTGGCCACCAGTTCTCTGTTAGCACCTGCCTGTGTCACTGCAGCAGCACCAAGGGAGCAGGGAAGAGAAGTGAGCTGCCTCCTGAAACAGCTCTGCTGCTCTTGCCATGCTTCCCCCATCTCCCAAGGTATCCTGTGCTCATAAGATCACTTACAGATAGCACAAACACTGTTGGAGATTTTTCCCACCGAAATCCTGGGTGATTCAAACCAGTAGAGAGCTTGCAGCAGGAATACACAGCTCTTCCCTGAATATACATCAGGACTTCTCCATGGAAAACAGCTGCTGTCAAATGCTGGTTCTCCACAACAGCTAGAGGAACCACAAGCAATTATAGCTGAAACTGAATATTTCAGGGATTTCTAATCATTATTGTTAAATTCTTGTGCTATAGAACATACCTGTAGCCCCTGAAGTGGGACTGGGATCTTTCAAAGATGTCCAGGTCTTACTTCTCCACCAAGCTAGATTTCTGTGCATTTGGCCACACAAGAGTTGCCACAGGAACTCCCCCCACTTTTATGAGAAGCATCATACAGCCCTGCTCACCCACTGGATCCCATCTGCACGGGGCAGAGAAGGGGTGAAGGGGGTGTCTTGGGCCAGGATCATGGAAGGAGGGACACCCACCTGGCTGTTACGTTAGGAGAACCTGAGGTCTCAGCTTTTAACCACCACAGCCTACAGCTCCAGAGCTGTGTTTTTCTGCCTGTCTCACTGTTATCAGCACTGCACAGCACAAAGGCGCACAGGCAACACGCAGAAGGGTACAAGTTGACAAAGCAGAAGTAAGGCACTGGCCAACTGAAAAACACCAAACAGGAGTGTATAAAGGGAAGGGTTAGGGAACAGAAAACGCAAGGAAAAATGGAAGGTGTAGGAGGCAGAATAGAGATGGGAACAACACCCCTGAAAGGGAAAAACTGCAAAAGGCAATCTGATATTAACAGTAAAATGCAAAAAGTGCTGCTGCAGCTCCTGCAGGCAGGTTTCTGCTCAAGTTCATTAGTTATCCTGAGCTTATTTGGCAGAAGCAAGGCAGAGCCACAACCTCAGCACAGTTCTAGATAGAAAAATCCAATTTCCTTTCAGAGGGTCGCTAAATTTGCTATTTTTTTTTTTCCCCATGATGAGATAGCAATGAGGTCAGATCCCTCCCCCATAAAGTTAAGAAGCTCCAGCAATCCTATGCCCTCCCCCTCAGAGTTTCTCCCTGCAGAAGAGGGGAAGAACTGGACAAGGCACACATTCATCCCAGCCTACTTCTAACCTACTTCTGGAAATGGAATGACCAGAAGGAGAAGGTTGGTCATAGTCCAGTCTGTATTTTTTAGCAAAAATAGCCACTAAAGAGGGTCTGCTCCAGGCATCTAGTATTCTCACCAAAAAATTGTGCCTGCAAGATCTGAGGCACAGTGCAGCCAGGGATGCCACATCAGGTTCAGAGCCTAGCTGGGTTATATATACATGACCCTTTGTGCAAAATGAGATCAGATGTTTGCGGACACTGAAAGGTGTCTCTTGTACTGCACATTTAGCCCAGACAAGCCACTCACCTGGATGCCCCTGCACTGGAGCATAGGAGGGAAAAAGGCTTGCTGTGCATCTTATTCCAGCTATCACTGGACTATGAATGGGACAAGTGAGACCACCTTAGGGGTCCATACAAGACATCAGGCTGTCCTGGCACCTTCTCTCCTCCCAGTGACAGGAGACTGCAGAAAGAAGCTAAATGGAGCCAGGCAGCAGCTGAGCAATTCAGATACCTTCAAGTTTTCTTCTACTTTAATTGAATGCAGTGTCCTCATCTTTGCTTGTCTACTCTTTTCTCATATGACCAATCTTCATGACCCTCTATCATGCCTAATTTTGGAAACCATTGCTCCCAAAAAGCCTCCTTGTAGCTATGGTGACAAATATTCTCAGACCACTGAGAGTACATCCTGAGGAGTCAAGGCAGGCATTACCCTGCATCCTGTACCTTTACAGCACAATACTTTGTTCTAGGGTAACCAACCCTTGCTGCTGTAATAAACACAGAGGTGCCCTCACGGGTGGTTTGACTTTATCAATCCCTCCAGTGTAGCTCTCAGATGCCAGGCAGTGAACCCAGCAGCAGCAGGACAAGTACACACATCAAATCAGGGGAGCTCTCAATTGCCTGAAAACAGCATGCACCTGGACAGGTACTGTGGTCTCATGCTGCCTCAGAAATAGCTCAAGAGATAAAAGAACTTATCTGGTCCAAGGGCAAGTTTTCCTACTGAAACATAACCTGGCTTATGCAGAGGCCAAGCATCACCTTTCCCTTACATGCACCTGAGACCTCTCCTTTCTGCTTTCAGTGCCCATGTGCCTCTGACACTAAAAGAAGTTTACATACTTAATGTTGCAGTAGGTGCCAGAGGATGAAATAACATCTTGACAGCAGAATTACTACAAAGAACACATTCAAAATCCACAGAGAAGGCAAAGGTTGCTCAGAGGTCAAATTACCCTGGGATCGCCCATATCATTTAGGGACAACACTAGAGAAGGTGAGAAATAAAAGCACAAAGAGCACAGTATATTATTAAAAAAAAAAAAAAACAAAAAAAACAAAATATATATAAAAAAAAAAAAAAAAAAAAAAAAAAGCAGACATCCATAATGGATAGAATGTGTTTCTTCAGAAAACCTAGATAAAACAGTCAGTGTCACCTTTCACCAGAACAGTATTTCCAGATAGAAAGATGAGACATCATTTGAGTTGCCCTGACTATAATACAACTTGGGTTGAAAAAATGCAGCAAAAATGTTCAGCAAAAGCTTGCTCTGGTTTCAAAGCTATCAAGCATCACCCTGAAAAATGCAGAATGGTGCCAGGCAAAGCAAGAGACAAATACACTTGATAACACCCACAGAAAGTTTACTCATTCCTCCACAAGGTGGGAAGTAGAGGAGGGTCCTTTGGAGACTGAAAATAACCATAAACTATTAGACTTGTCATTACTTTGAAGTTCATCAGAAAACTACACCAAGACACAAAGTCTTGGGAGAAAGAGACTAAGGGAAACTATCATCACCATCTGCTTCCAGCCAAGAGACAAGCCCTACAACACCATACTCCCAGCTGCAGATCCCATATAGGACTGCAAGTATCCATCAGGCACATGCAAAGAGTGTGTCTAAAGCAGAAAACAGGCTACAGTGACAACTCAACCAGGACAGATCTGCAAGATCCTGCAGCTTGTTATCCTAAGCAGAGCAGCAGATTAGCACAAGTAGACAGGATGTGATAGCTTCAGGCCCATGGCAGTCAGGAAAATCTCTGCACAGGGATCTCCTGCATTTTGGGTTTTTAAGATTAGCCCAAGGAAAGTCAGCTCAGCTCTCTCTGTAACCATTGGTATAAAAATAACTCATTTTCTGTCAAGCAATACATAGCTCAACTTTGTTGTTGTGTCATACTCCCTTCAATTATGGTCTTATGCCCCAGTCTGCATGTCAGAAGAAAAGTCACAAAGTGCTCCAGGAAGACAATGAAAACACATGACTAAGTAGGGAGAAGAATTTTTAAATTCACGCACAGCATTAACTAAGACTGATATTAAAAGATGTGGGAAAAGGAGAGGAAGGAAATAAACAGAAAGGGAGATAATGCTTATCTTCTTTTTAGAAAAGAAATGTTCATTTAGTAAGTGGGGAGGTGAGCAGGAATTCAGCCAGACAAGTCAAGGATGGTCGCGTAACTACACATGGACTGAATCAGTACAACCATGGTCACTATTTGCCTAAGACACTGAAACTATCCACATTTGGATATTTATTTAAAGCACAGCTTACAATTATTTCTAAAATAATATTTTCCCCACATCTGGTGGTAACAGAACAGGTTAACAAGGTAATCTAGCTGGCCAGTATAGAAGTCTAAAGAAGCAGGCACTGTACTAGCTGCAGGCTTAACCTATCTTGAGCCAAGATGGCACTTTAGATTACCTTCAAATCCTACCTTCCTAAATGCTTTTCCAAATGTATTCCTATTCCTCTCATGTTTTTAAAACAAAGCACGATAGCAAGGTCAAAACAACCAACGAGGTAGGCAGCCACATGCACTTAAGCCATGGATGAGAGAGAGTGTCTCAGGATACTGTGGAGGTAAATGAGTTGAAAGAATAAACTGGATGGATTCAAGGAAAATAAGTCAGCTGAATGCTGCTAAATACAAGGATGTTGCTTCTGCTTCTGGAAAGCCTGCAGCCACAGGTGCCTGGAGGCTGAGGAGGTGTAGTGGGATGTGCAACTGTACACACAGTGAGACCTGGGAATATCTCAGCAAGGCGAAGATGTGACTTTGACTTCACCCACCTTCATCCAACCACCCAGACTCACTCACCTGGGGATGGTGGTGGCAGAGGAGCCCATCACAGCTTACCACACTGCTTTAGTACACTTGGAATTGTTTTCCCTGAGGCAGTGGCCTTGAACATTTTAACAAAACATTTTGTACACTTAGCAAGCACCTTGAACACTATGTCCAGATTGAAGTATTTTATATTAAATGTTAATACAGTTTTTTCCTCTGAATACTGAGCAGGGTAGGCTATGCACACAAAGCAAGCAGAACAGTAAATAAGATTTACTACAGGTTTAAATACTGAGTAAATAGGACCATATATTTTTTAATATTTTATTATTTTATTGGAATTTGGTAATTCCAATTTCCAGCTTGACCCACTCTGCCTGTGCAGCACAAGAACAAGATTGCAAGCACCAAGTTATCCAAAAGGAGCATGTGCTGCTTATTTTGCTCTTAATTTTAAGCAGATTCTGAATCTGAATAGATTTTCAGAGAACATTAGTCACTTGCCTTGATCCTGCACAAAACAACAGTTTCTTGATGGAGAAATGGGAATTGGGACAAGTTCTGTGGAAAGAGACTCAGTCCAAATTTGAAGGTACCATGAGATCAACAAACAGGCATGGCTACAGGAACCCTGAAGAGTTTGCCACAGCTTTAAGAGAAAAAATGGTACGCTTTTAAGAAAATTACTCTATCATCAAAAAATAAATACACAGCTTCTTATAATGATTGTGACTCATTTATAGGTTACAATTTTGCATTAGGCTTATTACCCAAGCTGATACATTAAAATGCCCAGTTATATTGAACAAATCTGGTTACCCTTGATGTCACTATTTTATTTGGTACTCTCCATCATCTGCCCTTGATATCTGGGCTGCACTAGCCAGTACATATGTAAGTGTGCAAGTTTCCAGCATCTCATCTGCCCTGGGATCCTAACTGGTTTCCAAAATAGACTTCCCTGCTGTGAGCTAAGTAACAAGGGCCCCACTTCAAACCAAGTTACTCTGTTCATATAAGGGTTGTTAAAATGCACAGACATGAAGATCCAAATCTCTTATACAAGTGACTACTCAGACTGGTGGGTTAATGGAACTGTTCCATGGCATCATCACTATTCATATCAGGCATGTGGCTTGCTTCAGAACAGGCACATTTAAGTACCAGAATCTCAATTTTGATCTCATCTATTCAAAAAGGGAAAATGTCTCTAAATGCATTGAGTATTATCTTTCTCATAACAGATGGCAACAAAAATTACAACATGACTTATGAGTTAAACAAGCTTCTTCTCTTAAGCAGGAGTAATGAAGTGCATTACAGCAAACAGCATCCTCAACACAGTAGTCCACATGCATGCATCCTATTATATCCTCTTCTGATTTGGAAATCCCTGCCCACTGCAGACTTTCAAATATGTGAAGAGTCAACATAGCACTGCAAGAAATTTTTTTTGTTACAAAAATGCATTCTGACTTTTATTGATATTACAGCAGTTACAGTGCTTCTAACATAGCAAACAAACAGAGCTCTGATGTTGTTGCCCCAGTACAAAGCCACAACGTGTGTAGTCAAATATATTCTTTCAATAAATATCAATGGAAAAGTTCTAAGATGTGGTAAACTGCTGCTTCACACAAAACTATGCTTTTAAACCGAATGAAAGTGATCCTTTCCCTTCTCACTTTACAGAAGCATTAAGGATCTCCAACAATAAACAGGTGAATTTAGCAATTCTAGGCCAAAGCTTTGAGTTTCAATTAATATACATATGCCAGCAACAGAATTTCATGGTAAGGTCTTTGTGAGTTTTCAAAAGTATGTAATAACTAAGTGGTTGTACCAGTCCTTTCCTCTTCCTACATTTTTTTTTTAAGTTTTGCACAAATAAAGACAATGTTTTCTTGCATTCAAATAGGCAGTATGGGAGTCCTTCAGAGAGAAAATACCAGCCCACATCAAATTTAGGGAGCTGTAACTTCAGATACAGAAAAAAAAAAATTTAAATTATTCTAAATTCACTTAGGAACAACTAACTTCCATATGTCTGGATTGTACTTCCAGTTCTTAAACCAAGGATTATGCTCTGGTTTATGATGTAGATCAGAAAGCTACTGAAGTTTTGCAATTCACCTACACGCACTCTAGGTTACACATTAAAAGACTTTTTAGTTTTGAACTCAAGAATATTGTGGCTGGGAAAGAAAACTCAACATTCATTAGTCTAATGACATTCTGGAGCCAAATTCACTGTCAGCTGTTATGTAACCTTCCCCTTTGATTTCCCAAGGCAAGATGACATGTGCAGCCTGCCAAAGACAAACTTTCATATTATTTAACAGTTGGAATGATGTGTATGACAGGGATTGAAGGCAAAAGAGTAAATTAGCTTTTAAATGAAAAATAATAATGGGATAGAAGTTAACAATGGTCTCTGCCTGGCAGGGAAGCGTTGAGTTCTCCATGCTGAGTCACTAAAGAAAAGGTCAACAAGCAGAGCCCACTCTCAACCAACTAAACACCAAGGAATTCTTGCCTTAATTACATGTGAACTGAATCAACTTGAACAAATCTTTACAAATGAGACCTTCTATAAAAAAAGGAAATGGAGAACTTGGTGCTAAACCAGCCACTGGCAAAAGGTTTCTTGACACATTCATATCAGAAAATATTACTATTGCCTCAAGACATCAAATCAAATATGGCCTAATTTTACGGTAAATTTGGGAATGACAGAATGCAAAGCTCTGTCAGCACACAAGAACATGACTCTGAAATTGCTTAGAGACTGTCAGGCTTGCTTGGCCAAGCTAGACAACGCTAAGAAAGACCATGAACGTTGACAAAAAGTGTGTTTCTAGATATCTCAGTTGTAGAATTTTACATATTTTGCTGTTCATAGCAAAGACATCCTTGCAAACCAGCAGACCTTTAGAAGAACAACCAAGGCAGCAGCATGCATTTGCTCTGGCTGCACCAAATGCTTCTGAAAGCTCTTCTGCTTACTCAGTCACTATGGCACTCGAATACTACGTCTAACTGGAAACATTTTGCAGATTGGTTTCTTAGGCTGGGGGTGATTTAAGATTAAAGTGAGTAAACCCACTTAATTCTGGCTGTAATTTCTTCAGAACACTAGAGACTCATTAACCAGTAATGCAGTAATGAACATTTGTGTCGTAACTTGCTGCCTAGGCAACAAGGGACTGTATTTATCAAGCGTGAAATTAGCATTAGAAAGTAACTCCTATGGAAATTAAGTAGAAACTGTTGTAACATTGCAGCTTCCCACTGAAATTTGAACAGTTGTGATGTCCTCCTAAAAGAACTCAAATATTTGGGTGGGCTGGGGGGGAAAGAATCTTTCCTCTGTTGCAGAGACAACAGTAGCTCCCATTAAAGTACTTTAGAGTCACAGTGGTGTAAATTCAACTAGAGAATTAATTAGCAGTTCTGTAATAACATACCATAATCCAAACAGTAAGTGACAGCTAAACTGAAGGTCTGGACACCAAGAGGAAGAAGGGACTAAGTTTTTGGTATATTAAAACAATGTATCATATCAGCTTTATCTTCTTAATTTTTCCAAACACCTACTCCCACCTGAAATTCAACACATGCTTTGTTTCAAGGCATACCTGCAGGTAGTCTAGCAGGACGATTAAAGTATTTTGGCTAATCAGACAGACACTCTTAGCTCTTTTCCAACAGGGAAATTTTATGAACTTCCACAGCAAAAGCCTTCACATGAGAACCATCTCTACAACAAAACAGGAGAAAAGCTGAGCCTGTCCTGCTAAAGAATTTCATGGTTCATCCTTGGCCTATTCCAACAGACTCAGTGAAAAGCTCACACTGACTGTAAAATGAAAGATCTCTCAATTTCATCATCCCTTGAAAGTTAATGTCATATACGTAATTCAGCATGCAGACATAAGAAAGCTCTATCTCCCTGTGAGCTTCATAGAGGACCTGCTCCTAAAACCTTCATCTTTTCCTAAGCATTCTTGGTTTCAACCATGCCTTTCCTGATCCTAAATGACTCTGGGTCCTGCTATTCCACAATGGCTGATCTATTTCCACGTTCCCATAGGCAGTGCAGCCTGGCCAAATGCAGAGTCAGACTACAGAAAAACGTAATGTGGTTCGTTAGGAAGAAGGGAAAAAAACATTAGTGACTTCAAAGCCTTGGCAGAAGTAATTTTGCCAAACCAGACCTCCTAGCTATGCCTGATGAGATTAAAGTACACCCCATGAACAAGATTCATTAGAACATACTAGCTACACTGGGAAAGCTATTCCCTGGCTCCCTGAATGTCTTCTCATTACTAACCTACTTGCAAAAAACCCCCAAAAACTATGCAAAAGCCTTATGCCCTCAAAGATAGAAATTCCTATCTATCACACAGGAACACGGTCTGTAAAACTGGACAAAAAACCTTCAAAATACCACAGATGTGACAATCATTTGAAAGCCTCCACATATGCAATCACACATTGCTGTGGATGAACACCACCACCAGGCCTGAAATGAAATAGCAGATAAACATCTGCATTAAGTATCTTTAGCAAAGTTATTTTACGTTTCAGCAAGACTTACTACCCTAAGGTGAATGAGACAAATTATACCTACAGAATGCCTGAAACTCAGGTAAAAGTTTGCTTGCCTGCAAACAAGTATGGTCACATAGATAACTACATAAGCAGAATATTGGCACAGATGTGATCCCAAAGATTGGAGAGTTGAGGAAGTTAGGCTGCACACAAAAGCGACAGAGCTGTGGTGACACAAGCAGTGAACTACAATCAGGGTAGGTGTGTGTTCACAGCTCATTAACTCCTCTGGGTAACTGCCTATATGGAAACTCTTCCCTCGCAGTGACACAAGGCAGCCAGCTCCACTTCTGCCCAGGGGTCAAGCTCTGTTGCAATTAGTATGTTATTTATCCCCTACACGAGTTGCCTGTGTAGGCCTGCCACATGAAACAAAAGCCAGTGCTGCTTTTAGCGTAAGAGCTCAGGGTAGCACATATTGTAACAGAAGCAAGATCAAACAACTTTCACTCTGTTCAACAACTGCTTGGCTTCGGTTAGAAATGTGCCAAACACCCCTTTTTTAAAGGAGGCTGCAACAAAATGAACACTTTTCCAGAGATCACCGTGTTTAAGGAAATGCCAACAGGTGAAGGAGTTGCAGCAAGACAGTTGTCTGCGGATGGCAATGTCTGCAGAAGGACATGAGAATTGATGTGACAAACTCTATTCAGAACAGAGCATGGAGATTACAGTAGGCTAAGGATGCACCCTAAAGGACAGGAAGCAGCTAACACTGCTCCAGTTGTGTAATCTTCTCATGTTCTCCTTGAGAAAGGCAGCAATGCAATAACGAGCAAACCATCCCTCTTCTCCACCTGCACCACCATCGCAGCCTTGTTTAACAAGCACATAAACATCACTTTAAAACCACAGTAACAGAGCAGAATTATGCCCACAGCTGCAGCAGAGCTGGATGGGTTTTCTGTAGAAATAGCTGTAAGAAGTGTGATCAAAGACAGCCCCAACCCAGAAATTCTTCTCTCCCCAGGGCCAACAGCAGATGCCAAGAGAACAGAAGCACACAGCAACCAGTCAGCAGTCTTCCAAAGGATGTTCCACTAGCCCCCAGTAATTCAGTTCATAGGTTATTGGTGATGTCTGGCTATTAGCAGAAATTAGCCCACAGGATTTTTCCTGTTCTTTTTATATTGCACTGCAAATGGTAAGAGCAAATGAAGGTTCAAAATGTATGTTGTTGGCTAGTCACTGACCAACTCAGATCAGACATTTCCATACCCCAATAGTGAAGCAAGATTTAAAAATTTAGTAAAAATTAGAAGCGTGACAGCAATTTCAGTCAATAAAAGCAATGAGCACATCCATGAAGGCTACCAAGAACCATAATGACAAATGCAAACAAGGACCACTCCCAAGATATTTCACCAGGATTTGCTCAGCAGGGCTAATATCTCAATTTTTTATCAGAGCACACTGTTTTAGGATCTGTAATCATTGACTCCTTTCTCTTAAGCAGAGTAGTTATGCCTGTTTTATAACAGAAATGTTCGTTAGCTACCCTGCACAGAGAAAGCTTGATTTGATTCTGAGATCCAATCCAGAATTTCATGAACTGAAAAGACAACACCTGTAAAACCTAACAGGTGTTAAAACAGATGTCAGTTTTTCTTCCTCACCAATAATATCCCTCCTAGAGATCAATACATTCATTACAGAAAACAATACAAATCTATGCTATGCTGGGCTTGGGCTCCATAACACTGTGAAAAACTATTAATCAACTGCCAATGTTTAAGAATAGCAATAACCATACCTTTATACTCAGGAAACAGCAACTTAAGAAGGAAACAAATCTTTAGACTTAATTTAAAATCGTGGTTGACCCTCTATACCTAGATTAGGTGTGACAGATACCTTCCATCATCAACAACTCTCCATCAGTTTCCTTCCTGGTGCATGTATACCTATCAAACCAGCCCAGCTTCCAACAAAAACCTTGCCATTCAAATAATAGCCAGGACTTAGATGTACTTAGACTTGTACATCCAAGCATGCAGAGATATTTGAAGCTGCAGCACTGCTGTGAAGTGTCTGCTGATGGGCAGGGGAAGAGAAGGTATGTACAAGTACTGCCTCATAGCAGGAGGAAATGCTAGAAGCAAAGCCACATTCCAAATATCAGGTAATCATTTTCCTTATTTAGGTCAGGGGAATCATCTCAGTCACATATTGTGAGCCTACTATTTTTGTACAGACCAGCTTTCACACTGAGCAGAGACACTATGCTTCCTGGGTTTTGTTTTTTAAAAATAATCCTTAAGAAGACACTGATGCCAATTCCAACACTTAAAGCCTTACACAGGTCAGGCCATCTGTTTCTTAACTTGGAAGAGGAGAAGAGAAAACTGGATAAAAACACCTTCCCTCAGCCTTTTACATAAATGTAAAGCAGAGAAATACTTTGCAATAAACCCCAAATTAGGTAGCATACATTGTCTATATTTCCTCCTAATCCCACTAGGAAATATATTTAAAGAAAGGAAATCAGCAGTAATGAAAGCACCTCAAGAATCTACCCAAGAAAATTACTTCTCAAAAGCCAGCTTATGAATCAGTTTTTATTACCTCTACAAAATTTGTCAAGGTCAGATTTGTTTTAGTCTGGGGTTTTTTTCTTAGAGAGGTACTGGGAGAGCTCTTAGTAAAAATCAAGGGAAGACCAAGTGGAGGGGAGAAGGGAACCTGTTGGGAAAAAATGCAAGCCTAGCACCACCAATTAGTCTTCTGGGGTCCCTCAAAACCTAAACCTAGTACAGACTGTCTCATGGACTGCACATGAAGAGGGATCTTACAGAGGAAGATGCAGCTTTTCTCAGGATGAAAGAACAGCTATCAAAGGCCAGTACTGTTCTTCCCCAGACAGCAGCAGTATTTGTCAGACATCAACAATTCAAACATGCATTGTAATAGTTCTTGCTTTCTCCTAATTCATGACCAGAGAACTATAAAAAGCAGTTATCATGGCTTGGGTTGTTTGGGGTGAAGTGAAAATGGTATCTGACCACGTGGGTCACATTTCCACTGCAGAAATGCAGGTATGTCTGCATCACTACTAACACCCTCAACCCAGCCCCTGGTATCCACTCTGCCTTTCTCAATCTGGCCACCCACAGGAACCTTCCAAGACTCCTGGTATATAAGGATCCTATCTCTCAGAGTGGTGAGCAAGTTCATCCCACATTAAAGAGGAGAAACTAAGATACATTGGATTAAAAGGAAGATTTTTCTATCAACTTTGATAGATAATTTGATTTCTTAGTCAAGTATTGCCTGCAAAAAATCAAGAAAACAATGCTGGAAATAAAGCCAGCATCAGTGACGTCAAGCTGGTAAGACTGTCATGTGTAAACACTCTCTTTTTCCCTCCTGCCCAGAAGATTAAAATCACATAACTTTTAAGTGTATTTATAAGAAGAACTTAAAGCAAGGCCTTTGGAGAAGTAGGCTCTCAAAGGCCTTGCTTCAACCCATTCAAACCATCATATTTAAATCAGATTGCTTAGAAAACAAATGAGCAGGCCGTTTTTCCCACAGTTTTACAGACTGCTATGCAGGAACTCAATAGCATCTAGGAGGTTAAAAACATGTTTTCCATACACTTCTCTGCAACAACAATGAGGGCAGTGCAGAGCTAACCCAGGGCTGAACAGCAAAACAGTCATATCTGCAAACGTGCACATTCTTGGCTATAGCTGTTTACAGGTTTGTGATTCATAATTAATACCCCCAATGAAAACAACTACTCGTGTCTGAAAGCCCTAAAGCCACAACGAGCTAATTACTAATAAAAGCTCTACAGTCTCGGTTAAGCTGTGGGAATGCAACCAGGCACAGCAAATAGTGCAATGGTGGCAAAGTTTGAACACTCTGGCTACTTTTTGATAAACCAGCCTCAGTTCTGCCCCTTCCCTTTCCCCCAAAAAATAAAACATCTTGCTCCCCAATACAACACAGAGATGAAGAGACAAGACAGCCAAAGCAGGAAAAACAAAACAAAATACAACAAACCCACACTCAGATGTCTAATGGGAAACTGGGGAGCTTCAGTGCAGCCATCACCTGTGGTCAGGCTGGCAGCAGCAGCAGGACACGCTGAGATGTGCTGTGCAACATATATACTGGATCTAAATGTTGCTTTTTCCAGAAGGAACTAACAAACTGGTTGCAGAGCTACAGATTTTTTTTTTTTTAAGGATTCTTGAAGTTCATTTTCCAGGGGCAGAAAGGCCAGACACAACTACTGTGCCAGAAGTGTAACAAAGACTTCCAAACCTATTTTTCCTCAGTTTCTCTCACACACTTCAAGTTTTTTACAGCCCCAGCAGACAGTGCAGTGAGTTTTCCTCTATTTGAAGCCTTTCAAATTTAAAAATAGAAGTACCAACATGGCTCTTAAATCAGTAACCAGGTAGAACTTTGTCCCATTACCTGAGACTTCTCCATAAGGGATCTGACAAAATTAGAAACTGCATTGCCCAGGTATGTGGCTCAAGTTCAGCTGCTGCCTGTACACTAGGGAAGTCTACTCCCATCAGGCTGTGATTGGGATCAATAAGCCAAGCAGCTGTCTGGCATGCCTTGCTGGAAGCTCAGCTCACATAACTAGAACATAATTTGGTTTATAAAAATCAGTATGGATAGACGTTTCAACACACTGTAAAAATTAACAGCTGTTGTCCTTAGGTTACTAGGCAGTCAATCTACAAAGAGAAAATTCAACAGTGTCAGGATCACCTAGCCCTTGGACCATGCCTTTAAGCAATTTTGGTACCAAGAGAAGTGGAGTGTTCTTATCACCCAGGAGCGGCTGTCAGTGCCGGGACACGCTCTGCTGAGCAGCACATCCCCGCGGTGCTCACCCAGCCCCAATTAGCAGGGATGGTAGCAGAGATGTTCCAACCCATCATGAGACGATTATTACTGCTAGATCACACCAGCAGCAATTGTGTCAATTAACAATGAGGCTCACTAGAGGTATTTGTTCTGAAATTTGGGATTACAAGGTCAGGACAATGCTCTATTAGCATCAAATCTCAAAGGTCATCTTTATTTTCCTGCTGGCTTGTGTACGACAGCTACCAAGCTGTAAAGCAGCAGCACTTCTGAGGGGTCTGATTTATACTTTGGTACTGCTGCTAAGTGTTAGGTGGGTAAAGAAAAGGAGTCAGGAAAAAAAAGTCAGCCATAACTCTTGCAAAATTCAAGTGATTCACAAGAACAAGCTGCTGTGTTTGGGCACAAAACAGGGACAACAGACCAGATGTGAGTAGTGAATATTCATGTAGCTATTTCTGTTTGAAAATAGTCCTTAAGCACAATGTAAGTTGACTGACTCTAAAAAATCCCCCTCACTTTGAAAGAATAACCATTTCTTACATTTAAAAAGTTAATCTTGTTCACTAGTGCATTCAGACTTTGTCTGTTTGTTTTCTTTTAATCAGTAGCCATTGCTTCATGAAGAGGAACTGCTCTAAGTACTTTGGAGGATCCACATGTAAGTGTTTTGTGAGTTGGGTGGTCAAAACGGCATAAGCTTGACAAGCCACAACAGAAATTGCCACTGCAGCACTTCAGTTATGACTAAAAGGCCTCCATGCACTGTGACCAGATCTAATTCTCTACCAGAGGAGGAATTTGTGGGAATGGAAGGAAAAGGGCAGGTGGTAACACTTGCTTAAGACGCAGCGTTGCTATGTTCCCTTCAGAGTAACACTTAATATTTAGTACCCACACAAGCCTGTTGGTCATTATCCAGTGAAAAAAGAAGTGTTGTTTTTTCTTCTCAGGAGCATGAAAATTTCACAAGTGTAAAATTAACAACTACTTTTCAGCAAGGCTACAGAGCATTCTAACACAGCTCCCACACTCAGCTGCATTCAGAACCCACATGTCTGATAGCAGTCCAGAAGCATTAAGGTGAGGATGTATGAACTCTTTTCTCTTGTGCACAATCTTCAAACATTATCAGTATTGATCTTTCCTTCAAGTCAGACAAAAATCTGGACCATTTCCAGACTCTTAAGTAAGAGAGGACAAAAGAGCCAGTCTTCCAGCTGCCAGAAACACAACACAACCTTGCTATGGGACAGGCTTCTGTCACAGCAGATTTTCAGCCCTATTGAAAAAGAAGGCAAGGAGCTTTGCTGGGCTTGTGTTCAGAAAGGCATGAAATATGCCTTCCTTTTTGATGTGCAATATCAAAGCAGGGTTAATTTGCAAGTTGGCCCAACAGAGTATGACCATGAACATGACCCCAGCCCAGTTCTAAACATGAGTACATGTTCATGACTGACGTAACTCCCTCCAAGTGGTTTGCAAGAGCAGAAAACTGGAACCAGAGAGAAGCTTCCCTTACTCCAAAGGGCTTAGAACAGATGCAAATCTTAAAAACATTCATCAGCACTTTTCCTGTCCTTAGTACTGACCTTACCATTGAAGCACCAGAGCAATTTGGAAAAGCTGCTGAAGACAAGCTGTTAAATCATCTGGAGAACGTCTTAGAGAATTGAATACAACGGGCTTTCCCTGCCCCTACCTTCCCACACAACACAAGCCTGCAGGCAGTGTTTCACTGAGCAGTAAGTCCAGAGTGAAGCCACAAAGAAATCTTACAAGATAAAGAGCAGGAATAAATAGTTAAAGAGGGTCAGTTTTCCCTGCTTATTCCTTATCAATAGTCAAGCTGTAAGCTAAGGAGATGCATCCTTAACCTGCAGAGCTGACTGCCAAACCTTTTCCATTCTGAACTCTAATCTAAGTATTACATGAACTCATTCATTAACATCAAAGATACTATGCAGAAGTCATCACTTAAGACTTTTGAGTGACCTTGCAGCTGCTTCTTGCTCTGCCTGCAGGAGACCATGTGAAGTAGATGATCAAGTCTGGCAAACTGGTGACACTGCTATGGATTTGATCCTGTTCTGGTATAACACAATACAGATAAGACAAACCAACGAAAATTCCTTGTTATTCTTAAGTAGAATTCCAGTAGAATTCTTAATTCCAGTTAGAGTTCATTTTTTCCTCAGCTTAGTTTTATTAGTCAACATGTTTTATAACAGGAAGAGTCAGAGGTTGATGAGCTGCTTGAAGGCTATCTATGGAGTTCAGTGGTTTTGGCAAGGAAAAAAGTTTGTAACTGCTTGGCAGAGAGCTGATTTTAAAGAATACTCACCAAAAATTAAGACACACGGTTACATGCTGTACAAGACACAAGTTATGCTGCACTTAGTTTCCAAATAAAAGAGAAGAGGTGAGTTACTTACTTGCCACTTTTTTAAAATGAAAAGGGAGTTGACTGATTACAAAACCTAGAGCAATGAGATACTTCAGACAGCTTTAGCTGAGTATTATGAAGTCTGCAGAGCAAGAGCACCTTTTTCATTCCTGTGGGAAGCCTGACTGGCAGTGCAAGTCTGGGGGCAGGATTAAGGTCCATCATTTCCATGGATGGGTTTATTATTTCCACATGTAATTCCATGAAAACCCTTGAGCATATGATGGTTCCCTACTAACCTGCCCCAAATTCACTGCGTGCCTTCAATCATCAAATCACTGCACGCAGCTTACAGCACCAAAGCTGTATATTCTCACAGTAATTTTCCACCTCTCCAACAGGCAGATGTCTTCTAAATAACCTCCAAGTTCCTGCAACTCACTTTTTTTTCCCCCTTCAATATTTCATCTTGTACCCAGGATTAAAGTCAATTTATACCTGCAATATTTATTAGCATTTCTGTTTAGACTTACCTAGGATCCTGGAAAAGCTCCAAGATAAGTAATTGGATTCAAATGCTGAATTCCTGTTTTCAGTAGAATGTATTTGTGTTTATTTATAGCCACTGTATCAATTTTATCTGATGATTTATAGAAGTCAGGTCCAAGTCATCTCTGTGGAACTCAGAGTCAGCATCCACGTTATCAGCTTTGAACTTGCAGAATAAGGACAGTAGAGTCAGTAGGGTCAGTATTTGCAAAGCAAGTTGCTGAGCTGCTTTCCAGAATGGTAACAATTTAATAGGTGTGCTTCTTCCTAACTCTAGCCATGACACCTACAATGTTATGACATTTTACAGTTGCCAAAGAATTTCTAGCAATGACCAGTCAGAATTGTTGCCCCAAAGGCACAGGATTCCAAATATTTGCCATCACAGAGGGGTAAGTGCCTTTTTCCACACCAGGAGCTTTTAGCGCAAGTTCAAAGTAATTTCTAAACACTTCCTATACACATCAATTGCTGTGAAAGAGGTAAGTTGTACTCTAAGCCTCCACTTTGCCACTTGACTGTTAAAGTTATATGAGAAGCTACTTGCACTGTACAGGATGCAAACATGCAAAATGCACTTTCAGCCTCACTCGGACCCTGCAGAGGTCAATTTCTGAGGAAGCAGTGTTAACTGATACTGTTATCACATAATTATACACAGAACACAATAAACTGAAGGTCTGGGAAAATTCCAAATACCAAGAGACAATCTTGCAAATAGGAACACTGCAGTACCATGGTCATTTCAATGGACTGTTGCATGTCATCTAAACAAAACAGGCTTGTCTTGGTGGCAGGTTTTGTCACATCTGTCAACCAAACCCTGAGGCTTGACCTCCTATTATTTTGTCCACATGCTTGGAGGAAAAGGGATCATGGCAGAACTGTGCAGACATTGCTGCTGGGAAAGGGACAGTTGAATGCTGATGGCTCAGAGGAAAATATAAAATGGTTTTCCCTGGCAACAGACTTTAAACCAATTTCCATCTTCTCTACATGTACAACTCACTTGATCTGTTTCCAAGTAAGGCTCATTCCAATATATGATGGGAGATGCACACTAAGCCTCCCTAGATAGCCATCTAGCCAAGTAAACCAGGAAATATACCACATCTAACACAGAGGAGTTTTCAGAGCTTACAGAGGATGAATTTTAGAGCACACCTGTACAAAACAGAGGAGAGGGAATAGTTCCATGACAGGTCTAGTTCATGCACCTCTTTCAGTTTCAGGTATTGACAGTACCATGGCGTCAGGCAGTCTCAGGGCAGAAGGGTTACTCAACACTGGTCTGTGGGGATCACCAAAGAGAAGAGGAAAGGTGTGTCAACACAACCTGACAGCTACAGAGACAGCTGACAAGAGCAAACAATACAAGAACAGACAGAGGGTCTCCATGGACTGCCAGGGGAAGATAGTTACAGTCAGACTAACAGACTCCAGACTACACCCAGGTCAGTGCTATCTGGCAGGAGCCAAGGAAGGTTCAGACATCAAGATAATCTCACCACTGCCTTAAAAGGAATGGAATTAATGACCATGAGCACGAAGACCACAGCTTTGTGAAAGGTCAAACACATGCTTCCTGCCAAGAAAGAGACCCTGCCCTCTCACTGACATCAACAGCATCCAATAACGTTTCCTACTAGTCTTCCTCCACTGTAACAAGCTCCAGTTCCCATGGGGTTGTCACCTCAGAGACACAAAATTGTGCACTAGGTGACATCTCCCACCTACCCTGGCAGGCCAGCTAAACTTACACTAGTCATCAACATGAAATAAGAAGAGGACACTCTGCTCAAAGTGTTGCTGCTTGGCCCACAAACCCTAGAAGGATTTAGTTCCTCCTCAGCAGCATGAGAAGGAATCATTGGTGTACAGTTTCTCTAATCCTCAAATGTCTTCTGCACTACTGAGACCACACAGGTAAATAACAGCACAGACTCAAAGGAGAGAAAAAGGCATTTTTTTCACCTTAAAACACATTGCTGTTCTACGCTAGCCCATGAAAAATTTTGTTGGGTTTTGTGCTTAGTTTTCCTGCCACGTGAATTCACTGCAGTTGCTGAATCTCCAGGCTGAGAGCTGTGAATGTATCCACTGAAAGAACATCCTTGACCTCCAGGACTGTTTGCCACAGCACAGTATTTTCTCTTCATCATGGCTTTGGGTGCTTAATGGATCTGTGCCTATTCAGAAAAACATTTTGCTTACCCAGCAAGGCACCTTTATGAAAGTATCCTGAAGGACAACAAGTGAGTTGGGTTTCTGCCTGAACCAGCAAGTGGTTCTGCAGGCCGTGGTCCCCTCCGGCTGTACCCCTTAACTAGGAGGAGCAGAGAGAGCAGACATGATGTCTGTGACCACCAAGTACCACAATGGACGCTCTTAAAAAGGACAGACTTAATGGCTATGAAAAGTAAAGTTCAATCCATGCTTACAAAAATGTATCAGCACAGCTAAACAAAGGTAAAGACATGCCCCTGCTCATTACAGAGGAGCTGGACTAGATAAGCTCTAAAGGCCTCTTCCAACCCAAACTATTCCATGATATTGTGCCGGTTTCTGTGCTCCCTGATCTAGTCTTACTAAGAGGCACAGAAGTAAATTAGATGAGTATCTTATTCTAAGAGCCTCCTAATGCTGCTTTAAAAAATTAGAGGAAATACAAACAGCGATGCTTTCAGGCATCTTGAAGAACCCCCATCTGATTCAAAATCTTCCATTAGAACTTACCCAGCGGGACTGATCACACTTAACTTTTGATAGGATTCAGCAGTCTGGCAGAAGCAGGCATTGGTGAAACTGGGAGCTGCTGAATGTTGTGCAGATGGTGTGCTAGGGCAACAGAGATCAGGATTTGTTTCTGCTCTGGTCAAGAAGCAGCAGTGACACCATGACTGCTCAGAGTAATGGTCTAGTTGTTGGGGGATGATCCTCAGTTTAAAGAAACTAGATCTTTCCTGGTTTTGCTTTTATATTTTTCATAGACATGAAGAATTGCTGTGAAGTGCCCCAGGCACCAGAACTGTAAGAAACACTAGGTTAAGGGTATCTCTGTGAAGAAACTGAAATAGAATCAACATATAACCCATGCAAGTATCAAGTCTAGTTATTTATCTTTAAAATCCACATTTACAGTAGCTGCACCCATTCTCTAGCCTGTAAAAACAGACAGGCTCTCCAGGGTAACAGGTTATGTCTCTTTTAGATAATGTTTTATCAGACTAGATTGTGTCTGCATCCTCATAGGATATCCTCTGATCTCTCTTAATCTAACCTCTCCAGAAGAATTCTGACACCCAGCAGAAAAAACATCCTTCCAGACTGGTTCGACTCAGAAGTCCAGAGGCCCCACACTGGTAAATACCTGAAGAAACAGAAAAATGTCTCTGCAGACCGGAGACGCTGCAGGAAGAGAATACAGCCCAGAAATTCACTGGCATTCATGGGAACATACAAGGTAATTTCACACTTCTGCCTCATTCCTCTACAAATACTTTTCATCAGCTAAATCCAGGGTACAACAGTAGCAGGCAGATGGTTATTGAGAAGTCAGGGCTGAAAGCAGATGAACCACAGAGGAACATAATGCCATGCTGAGTTTTCAAGCCTGAGTTTCCTTTACTGTCCAGACAGACTGTCTACTTTCCCCTCCTATATGGCTACAAAGGGATGGAAAATATTGAATGCATTACTGTAATTAGAGAGCACATGATGGAGTTATCTTCACCGTGACTGATCTGTGGACACACGCAAAGCAGACCTTCAACACAAAGACTGCTACTCTTAGGCAAGGCGCACCAGTGGGGAAGGACATGTACTCAATGCCTTCCTTACACACCAGAGAGCTCAGCAGAAGTCTTATCAACACACCTCAATAAGATGCAAACCATATTGCACTAATGTATTAATCCCCTCCCTCACTCTTATGATTCAAAATTTTTTTGATTTAGGAAAAGTCATTTGTAATAAATTGTAGAAGTCATGTAGAAACCCCAAAGCTCTAAGCACACAGTTACATCACCAGCCATTTGGAGGATTAAGACATGCAAATACATAAAGTATGAACTCTCAAAATGCCTGCAAGAGCCTCTGTTTACAAGCAACCAGAAACACAGCATCTAAATAATTTGTATAAATCTTCAGTCATTGTGTGAACAAACCTAGTTTGAGTTTCATCTGTGTGCTCTACTTGGCTATAGAGCAGCAGTGTTTCTGTATTCCGGATGCCTGAATTATGAGGAAGAATGAATCAGCCTTGAAACAAACTCTGTTTCTTTCATCAGTTTCTAATTAATGGCTACAGATAGAACAAATGGAGAGCAGCTTTTTATCCTCATGTTGTGATGGTCTCCCTCTGGTGAAGGCAACATTAAAAGATTACATTGATAAGCTAACTGAACAGACAGAGTACTGAGAGCTGCACTAGGATCTCTTTCCACCAGGAATCTTCCAACTGGGTTAGAAGGACCAAGCACCACGAAGGGAGACCAGAACATCATCAGCCTGACCGGACAACACACATGCATGCATTGCCATCACTTTGGACTAATTAGTCCATAGCCCATTCCAGCAGTTTTGCTGGCTTCACATGTCTCAAAACAGACACTTGGGAATAACCTGGGAAAGTGGAAGTTTTTTAAGTAGGCTTCATACTGAGATAAGTCTCAAATGACTGATGTCTTGGTTTTTCAGTTCTGTGGAGGTAGCCAAGATTGTCCTTTGCTGTACCACTGGCTGTTGCTGTTTTGACCACAAAGGCACCACTAAAAAGATGTCCCATTCTGTAACATCTTTCAATCTCCTGTTTAGAAATGTTTTTATTTTCATCTGAAAAGAGTCTATATGAAATCTGATACACCAAGAAAACCAAGCAATGCCTCTCCCCTTACCTCAATCTAGGAAAAACAGTGTATGACTGAAATGCTGTCATTTAACACATTTAGCAAGTCTTCTAAAGACCAACAAGACAGTGTTTAAGAGATGTATTTTTACTATGACATTTCAAACTCCTGCACGATTTGCTTTGCCCCTTTTCAGCAGATCTAATGATACCACAATATGCAGCATCATTATAGCACGCCAGATTCTAGTCCTTGAAGTCCAAATGGCTTTAATTTCTTTGTTAAGCATGCATCACTCAGGCTGAAGCCTTCACAGAACCTCCAAGCTTTCTTTGAAATTTAGCTTCCTCAGAGAGCAAACAGCATCCTGCAGCCTACCAAGCCCAGACAGCCAGCACAGATTAAATGTATCTTTACCACTGGTCTGTTTTGTGCTTGCAGCTCAGTAGTGGCTCTGCCTTCAGCTGCAGATCTGTTACAAACACACATCAAAACCCAGAGTGATCGACACATCAAAAATGATTCCTTTGTCCATCATCTCCTATGCACCATTTTCACTTTCAGTTGTGCAAAATGTCTTACAGAGGAATCCAAGACAAAGTCTTGAATGTGTTACTTTTAAGGTACCAACATCTGTGACACACCTTGTTCTGATTTCATTATTACAAATCTGACATCTGCAGGCATAAACATTGGCATTTTGGCCATCTAGAAACGTTACTGCTAAATAGGAGCTTTTATGAGTAGCTATGTGACAGTTACTCAAACTGTCAGATTTTAGGTACTACCTTCTCATAACTCAAAGTTTTATTCAATAATATTCTTGATCATGCTTTTTTTTCTGAGAATTTCAGGACATTTTTCTAACTTTGTGCTGCAGTCAAACAGTTGTCTACCGCAGGAAAAGCAAGAAGTTGTTTATGAAGAAGACTTATTATTTCATCCTTTTTCAATAGCAGAAGCAGGGCTATTTTAGGAAGGGAAGAAAAAAAACCCTAACAAAACAAAAACACAACACCCAAAACCCCAGCCAACAGGAGTTACACAGGCAGGTAGCTGTACCACTGACCAAGTTAACCTCTCAGATTTCAAGAACGTCCCTTCTCATCCTACGGCTCACATTTTTTTGGTGCTATATTGGTTGTTCAAACCAACCCCTCACAGAGAGCCAGTCTTCCAAGTACCAAGCACTCAAGCCTTTCTGAAAACCTGACACCTTCCCTGGTACACTGGACTACAGAGAAAACCAAACAGCATCACTTGTAGAAATGCTGCTCTGCATAGCCCTGCACATCCACAAAGCCCAGTGCATTTCCTGGTTTCTTTGATGTGCACTGATGGCTTCCACACTCAAACTACTCTGTTTACAACTCACGGTGACTCATGTGAGATTGCATTGCTCTTTCTACAGTGCAAAATTTGACAGATTGAAGTTATTTGCATCTCATCTCTCTCTCCTTGAGGAACATTATGTTTGCCAGTTCACCACAACGTTTTTAATAATCCATATCACAGTATAATCCTGTAAAGTTAGAAAATGAGGAAGACCTGTTTTCCAGAAGATATTCTTTATAGACAGAACATACATAGCTGTGTCAAACCTGCTCCTCAACAACCTTAAACCTTTTAGAACAGCCAGACTTACTATTTGATTCCCAAATTTTAAAAAACATTTCAGATGACAGGAGAAAAAAGCCAATAAAATTTTTTTCGTGAGCTATAAACCCACAACACATTTTTAGGATATCTGAAATCCTATGCTAAGTCTTCAAAGGCAAAATTATTTAAGCGATTATTGGAGGACAGAAAAAAAAATAGAAAGGAAAAAACCCACTAACTTCAGTGAACAATTTGTCTATCCCTGAACATTCATAGTACAGGGTACTGACTATTTTGGCATGTTATCTCCCAAGAGGAAAAGCAATGGGAGGAAAATTGATTTGCTCTGTCATGCACAATGAAGCAACTGCTCATCTCAGTCAGTCACATTTTATTATGCTCTATCAAAGTGTAACACAGCATTTTCAGCATGAAGAAAACCTTCATGCTCTACTTTAAAGAGCCCGGAGACTCAGTCTTTGGCAGTCATATGTTAAAATGTTCAATTTAAGCCAGAAAGGGACAATATGGAAGGCAATTAAAGCATTTTTGAAATTGAAAAGCATCACCTCTCTGATGTAAGGCAGATTAAAGTAATGTTTCAGGGTCAGACTACAATGTCTAACAGTGTCTGCATTTGAAGAAGGCAAAGGAAAGATAATCCAGTCCTCAAAGGGAATTCTCTTCTGTGACTATGTACAAGACCAGGACCTGGGCCAACACTGCTCCGCAAAAACGTCTTAGTACCAAACCTAAGTCCACGGGAAATGGGTACCTAAAGATTCGAAGCACTTGGAGCCAAGTCACATTTCAAAAAGCTTCCTTCCTCTCTCCCCATCTTTACTCATTCTCTGGCAGAGTGTCTGTCGTTTATTCTTTTTACACTGACCTAAATGCTTCACCATAGGCAGCAGGCAGGTATCACAGGCCCTCCCCTGGGCAATACAGAGCTCAGTAAGGCACAATTCAGTGTATAATGTTACCCATTACAAAGCATAGCAGGACCAACAACAGGTTTCACTTCTGGCATGAGAAAGAGATCAGAGAATTGTCTCCAGCCTTCCTAACATGTCACATGCACAAAGAAAGGAAAGTACCACTATCAGACACACAAGATTAAGTCCACTGAGACCTTAAAAGTAACTGAACCTTAGGTTTATGGTGGATGCAGACAATCAAGGTTACACTATGAAGCATGGTAGAATAATACTGATTTATTTATCATAATATTTGGTTGACTTAATTCTCTAAGCAATTCACCTGTTGGAAGAATAGAAGCATTATGCCATGAGCAGTTACTTCAGAGACAGGATTTCTTTGCTTTCCTTTTAGAATTCACCTCTCTGAGGTGATATCTGCTCAAAAGGGAGGGAAGATTTTTAAAAGAATAAAGGAATAAAATATTTAGAATTTCTCCATTGACTTAACCAAGGCTAAAGACAAATTTTTGCATTCTCTTTGGCTATCTACTTGTTGAAAGGCTATGTTGACCTCTGTCCCCCTACATTAAATTATATGCATCTTCTTTACATCTCTAAAAAACCAAAGTTCTAAAGGACTATTTAAATGCAACTTCTCTATTTATTTATAAAAGGACTTTTCACTACATGCAACTCTTCTGTGCTTCTACTGAGTTTCAGAATATAATTAGCTCTGGAGAAAATACAAAGAGTGTTAATACGGCAGATGTTATATGGCTGAAGGCAAGAGGAAAAGCATTTCAGACTGAGGCAGGAAAACCAATTAACTCTTCTGAGAATACTGTTAGCAACTCAAAAGAGACACAGTTTTTCAGGTATCATGAAGGTTCAACTCTAAAATCAGTGGAAGAGCAATGATATGACACTGGTGAAAGAACTGAACTTCTTTTTTTCTCAAATAGGATCTTAAAAATTCTTCCTAAGAAGTAATCTTCCTGAAGGCTTCCTAGCTTAGTCACCTGGAAAACAGAAGTGGTTTTCCACTTTGTAAGATCTGTATTTCTCATACCCTTGCCTGGCTTAAAAACAGGAAGACTAGACTGCTCCAGCCTAACATCTACATCTTTGCAAGCCACCACTGCCTCAATACTAATTTGGGAGGTGCAAGCATGTTGCCAAATGCATTCATTGCTGATTCAGTCTGTGGCTTCCCTGCTGCTTCTGGGATGAATCCACCATCCAGTCCAATGGGAGATGTATTTCCCCAAAACCACAAGGGCAGGATCCAAGCTCCAGTACCTAAAGCCTCTGCTGCCACTGAAATGCCATACAAAGATAATAACTCCCACAAGCTGCAGAGTAACCTTACAGCTGGAGCTGAGTGCCAGAGCAAGTATGTTTTACCCTATCACTGCCACATACATGCAACAGCCCTGATTCCAACAAACCTTAGACCAGCAGAGTAACAATTCCCTTCATTTTAGGCAAAGTGAACTTAAAAAAAAAAAAAATTTCCTTTCAGCAATACCTGGAGAAAACGTTTAGATTCCTGCTTGCTCAAATACACAGAGCATGCAGCACTAGAAGTATACATGGCCCCAGGAGAGCAGAGAAAACCAAGGGAATGTGTAGAAACCTTCTCAAACTCAACCATTAGGAAAGGTTTGCTGACACAGGCACATAAAGCTCTACACCCTCAGCTCAGTGACAGACATCCTGCAGCACCCTGAACATGCCAAAGGCACATGAGTACCAACAGGCCCAGAGCTTTGCCAAGAGCTAAAGCAGCAGAAGGAAGACAGAAGACAATGTAAGCTGGCAGCGGTCCCTGACACCCTCTGGAGGCTGCAACAAAAGCACCAATTCCCCTGCAATACTGAGCACCCTTGAAAAGGGTTGAAACAACTGGCAGTGCTACCCCACTGCAGTACCTTTGGTTATCTGCAAAGGAAAACCTGAGCTGAGAGCTGCCCTGGGAGCAGTGGAGTCCTGCTGAGGTGAGCTACTGCTGCAGCAGCCTGGCAGGGGGAGCTGGGGCTCAACCAGCCCCAGAATTAGCTCCAGCCCACTGCATTCATCCATCCTGGAAGTCCAGACTAATAGAGAGCTATAACGGTAAAGAGAGGGTATAGCCCTGCTGCTGATGCAAAGAGTACTCTGCCATGCTAACCTGATTTTCACATTTTGGGACCTTCACCAGGTCTCTGCTCTGCCTAAATCCTCTGTCTGCAAATTCTCAATACCCTAAAATGAAGCAGCCTGCCTGGAGTTAACAAATTCTTTGACCAGCTTAGAGACAGTCTTGGCTGTTACATCTCCTCATTCCAGAATATTTCCATGACATGATTCAGTTATTTCTGTTCCTAACCATGAAAATAAATATGGGGCTGATCTCATTAAAATCTCCCAGAGCCTTTGATGTAATTTTAATATATTACCACACTTCTGTTCTTACAGTTCTCTTGGGCTGAAGTGACACAGTTTTCCAACTGCTCTACCCCAAGCAGGCTGTAACACAGGTTGGCGTGAGTCAGCTCTCCCTGCACACTGCAAAGCAAGGCGATCTTTTTTTAATGTTATAATTCTCAACACGGTCTTCTCTGCTTAATATTCACTATTTCCTCTGCTGGGGAATAAGACCTGCATGTGCTTTACTCAATAGGTGTCTGTGCAAGAGCTAAAGCCCTGCTGCTGAACTGCTCTTTGCCAGCTTCTTGCAGTGCCCTTTTTCTGCATACCTGCTCACACCTCTGAAACTCTCAGAAGCAGCACAGTCACTCCCTTCCCATAGCAAGGAAACACAGGATGACAGCAAAGTAAGATTCGCCAAGCTATCAATCATTTAAAGGCAACTCTTTGGGGACTAACCTTCTCCACTCACTTAGGTTGGAGTCAAATACGAGGCAGAATAAGGATCACTGCTGTATTCAGTCACCTTTTGCATTCATTCTGCTTTGAACGCTCCGAAACACAACATGGTAATACTCCACAGCTGCTTCTTAAAAAAAAAAAAAAAAAAGGCAAAAAACCCCAAACAAAACAAACTTCTGCCAAAAGAAAACAATTAAAAACACCACTGGGATTTAACTGCTCTGAAAATGCAATTCTCACTTGCCTCTTGCAAGAGACAAGTCCTTAAAATAGGATCTTTTTTAAATGTAAAGACACCCTACAAGGCATACCTAGATCATCCCATCTCTTAATAGGACTTTAAGGTGAAAACACACCCAAGGCTAACACATGAAATGTAGGGTTTGGATATCAAAGAATAATTAAGAAAAAAACCCCATCAAATCACTGGAAAATACTATTAGGGAAACAACACTGGGGAGGTAAGCAAAATACATGAGAAAACTGACTTGCAGGCTAGCGAGCAACGTCATCCACTGCAGTGCCAACCAGAACTTGTGAGGTTGGGGGAAAGGGTAGAGGCACATTTACAAAACTAGTTTGTTTGACAGACTGAAAACATCAGAATGCATGTTTTCATGTCCAATTGCAAGGATAAAAGTGAGAAATGTTACGCATGTTCGCTGTACTTGATGTCACATCTTGCCAGTCAGTTCAGTGGCTGCTGTCACTGTGATGTAGGAAATCACATCCCTTAATTCCATTCTGTGGTGTGGCAGTGGTCTGTTCTTTAGCCAAGCTGCAGCAAGGAGACTCTGCAGTAACAACGCATTATCTCAATTTCCTTTTCTGCAAGGAAAGTGATCAATATTTTATGACGAAAACTCCTGGCTCACAGGCCTATAGCTTTGTACAGCTGATCTTTGCAGCAGTTCACATACTGATGCTGCTTCTTATTGCCAGTCCATGTGAAGGGCAGTTAAGTGTTAACTATTCCACATTTTTCAAAGAATTGCGGATTATTTACTTGTGTTTCCATTCTGTGATGGGAAGCCATAAAGACCCCAAACTGTCCAGACAGAAAACAACTCTAGCCTTGAGGAACAGTTAGCCACAACCTCCTTTTGAGGGTTCTGTGAACAAATGCCCAGTAAAAAGCTGAGTTTAGGTAGAACATAGATGAGAGTATTATAAAAAGCGTTACAGGACATGAAGCAAACAGAGGGAAGTTGGTGTCCTGGGACAGACTGGAGGTTCCCAGCATGAAAGGGAGTCACATGTACAATCCCCAACAGTCACGAAAACCACTCTTCCACATGTGAGGGTTTCACATTCTGATCGGAAGACCTTCTTGCCCCATGGAAGTGATTGACTGTCACAGCTATAGAAAAGAGACAATGACACATGAGGGAAAGGAGTCATTTAGCCAACAGATCTTTATATATCAGCTAAATATCCTTGAGCCTTATCTATTGACACAGCCATGTCCATACTAGCCAGGACACAGCAGCGTAGCTCTGTACATGCCATACTCTAGGCACAATCAAGGATGTTTTGATCCAGAGCTATTCCAAGACTAATACTTTCCTGGTGCTGTTTTAGGGCATTGCTTCAGTTCAAGTAATCTGTGGCTTCTGCACACATCACATGTACCTGGGGCTCCCAAGGAAACATGAAACTGTGTATCGGTAAAATCACTCTTTTGATGGCCAAACTCAACCCAGGCCTCCAAACTGAGAGAAAACTGAAGCATTATGAAAACATTGCCCATCTAACTGCATTTATACCAACAGACACAGATTTCATCCATGACTAATTTCCCATCCTGACATGAAACATTAGCAAATGGTTAATGTCAACCAAGTTTAAAAGGTCAGCAGTTACCTCCTCAGCATTTAAAAGGACCCCAAATTTTTCACAGAATATTGCTGTGTCTTCTCCATACAGGCCATTAATGTGGTGAATTTAGCCTTGACACAAGATTTCAGAAGCTTTTTGTTGCTCTTGCTCTTTTGTTGCTCTTTTTGTTGATGTTGTTTTTAAACAAAAGGTTCTCCAAACAGAAATCATGCAACCTGAAGAAAAATATCAGTCAACACAGGGTCTTCTCAAACTCAAAACACTTTTCACTCTCACTTCTGAATAAAGTCCTTTAGCTAAATCTGCAGGCTCTTTAAAAGGGCCTTAGAATTGTGATAGAGTGTTTCCCTCACATTTTTTAAATAAAAAAATTATGGAAAAGTAATTTGTGCAAGCAGCATTAATCAAATACAGAACTGCTTGCAGTTTTCAGCCTTTTCAGCCAGCTCAAAAAGATTCAGCAGGCTTCCCCTGGTGCCATGCTCCCAAAGCTTCCTCAGCATTTAGCTTCTTTTCCTGCCTTGCCTTTCAGCTGCTTTTTTGTTCAGAAAAATACTCACAAAAATAAATGATGAAACCTCTGCATGTTGCACGCTAGGGCATGAAGTCATGGAGAGGTATCTGGTCACCATCAGGCAACTGTTTCCAGAAAAGAAACTGTATTTTATGTTTTTATTCAAGAACAAACTGTATTACTTCTATCACTGCCCACCATCCCAAACGTTATCAGGCAGGCCTAGCAGGTCTGTGTTCAAAACTTTGTGAGCAAAAAGTATTCTTCAACACCACCACAAAGAAAGAACTGCAAAGAAGTCACATTTTGTGAAGCTGGGCTCTCTGCTCTTGGTAGGGCGAGAAGCATCTGCAGATCAATGAAACTGGGACACAAAAGCTGAAGTGAGGAGAAGCTGAGCAGAGTTAGGCTGAACCCTTGGACTGGAGGGCAAGCACTCACTAACAAGGGGAACAACTTGGGAATAACTCGTTACTTCCTACCTGCCTTATTCCAAATCTCCCATGCCCAAAGAACTGATTAACTCTCACTTGGAAAGGCAAAAATCCCCGCAAGGCAGGGAATGTGCTGGGGGAGGTACAAGTAAGGGGAAAAAAAACCCTGGATGGCTGGGGCCTAGTGGCCTACATGCGGCTGAGATGAAGGTAGAAGTTTTAATTTTACTTCCATGGATTTTAACAGCAGTAAGAGCCAGGGCTTACTCAATTGGGATTCCTAAAAATAGCACTTGCCTAAGTAACCACACAGGACCACATGGGGCTCTATTTTCCTTAACTAGCTTTTGATCTAATGGAATTCTTCAGTTAAGTAAAAGAAGAAATGGGGTCTTTGTGGTGAAAGCACATGACCAGGAGTTAGGAAAACTGGCTTCTCCTCCACACTGCTACAGATTTGTTGTTTAGTCTTTCATGCAAAACAATGTAGCTCTTAAAGTACCTTTCCACCTCAGACCAAAACCTGTGACTGCATTTAAAAGCTGAAACATTCGTGCCAGCTCTGCTCCTTCCAGCCAGCCGTGCAGCCAGAGCTCAGTGTGGGCCACAGGCTCTACCCATGAACCAGACAAGGACTCAAACAATTAGCCTGGCTGCACTCCACACCTCAAAGCTACACTGGCTGCAACAGGGCAGAGGTGAGAGAAGTTTTGTATGTCTCTATGCACTGAATTTATCTTTCTGCACTGTGCTGTTGCACTGCCCTCTGCACTTCACTTGCCTCACATAGGAAGTGGAAATTAACCTTCTTATAGATGCAAGCACAGTCCATTAAGCACTGGTAGGGTGTTTGTCTAGCACCCGAAGATGCTCAAATCCCACAGCAAACCAAGGCAGATAATGCACCCAACGCAAGGAGGCAGAGCTGCAGTTTAGCGAGGCTGGAAAGCACAAGAGCAGAGCGGAAGCGACACATGCTGGTATTTCAAACAGTCAACAAGCAGCAAGTAACCTGGTAAGCCCTCTGAGACCTTGACCAGGATAGACAAGCTCTGCCCTGCCAGAACCGGCTGCTTTCCTAAGTTTGCAGGACCCTACCTGCTTCCCACACCCAGGAGAGGGCTGCAAAGGGCTCACAGCTGAGATGCATCCTTCCACCCTGTAATTTGCCAGCTGAGCTGAACGCTTTCCCCAAATGCTCCCTTCTACCCTCCCCAGCCACCATGAGCTGCTACAGCTGAGGGCTCCGGAGATGGGATTCCTCACAGGAGCAGGTTTAGGGAGAAGTCATTGGACAGGAAAAGACAAGCTGGGATGAACTGTAGCAGCAAATTAACCCCTTCTCTGGCTGCTGGGAAAGTGAGCCAAGTCTAGCACAGAAGGAGGAGACATTTCAGCAGCCACACTGCAGAGAAAGGACATAATACACCTGACAATACATTTAAACAATGCAAAACATCCTTCCCAATGCCTGCAGCAAGCCAGCTCCTATCCTAAAGATCTAACACACTTGGGCCCACAAGCGCTTGCCAAGTTGTCAACATGGCCTTTGATATCAGAAAGCTTTGAAACCCCTGCCTTAAAGGCCAACACTTGCTTCTCCACCCATATTTGAAATGCAAGATGCCTGAAAGCTATAGAACTATTTTAACACTGAACATGCAGGAGTCTACACCACAGAGCGGACACGTTCGCTGGGAACTGCACTTGGAAAACTAACAAGTCCCCTACTGCTACAATAACCGTAGCTACGTAAGGGAAGACATGCCAGGGATCGCAGGAAGCTCAAGCCTTCCAGCGCTTTCTGAAATCTCCATGGGGAGATCAGGCCAAGGAGCACCTTGTTTAAACCTACGAGAAATGCCAGGACAGAAAGGAATGTGTGGGGCAGGGAGGATAAATTGCCACCGTTTTCCTTAAAAAATAACCAAAAACCAAACAAAAACAACCCTGCTTAAATCAAGTTTTGCACCAAACTGTGGCGTTATGACTGTTTGTTTTCGCTCAGGGGGGGAAAAGGATAGTCAGTAAAATGTTATTTCCCCACATGTCAACAGAAAACCCATGCATCCCACCCTGCAACTCAAACATTACAGCTTCAGGCTTTTTTCATCTAAATGTAGTCCATTCTCTATTTCACTTCTGTTTCTTTTCTAGGGGGTATTGATGTAATTGCGATCTTCCATAGTCAGAGGGCATCTTCTTTGACCCCTTGCTTTCTGAGCTTCCCTCCCTGACTTCACAGCTGAACCTACTACAACCCCAGCCATTCTTCAGACCCAAGAGGACTCCACAGCACATGAGATGCTGAGACGGTATCATGTGCCACGATCCACCAGCTGTGACTGTGATGGAGCCCCAAGGCCCCAGCCCTCAAATCCACAGCCACTCCAAGCTCATTTCACTCATACACAGCAGAGCCATCCACCAACTGTTTAAAGTACCCTTCTCCCCAGACATGAACAAAACAGGGCAGCACGTGTTTCAGTAGGAGTTGAGTCTTCCTACTTTGGCACAGCAATTTAGGAGCTGTAAAACAAGCACTAAGGCTGGTCTGATCCAGCCTTTTACAAGCTTTACATTTCACACTGATGTTATCAGCAAGTAAATCAAACATATTGTAAGCAAAAGAAATTTTCATATGTTTTTCCTATATGCGTTCCTCTCAACTGAGTGTTCCGGATACATTAATTGTTTTCTGTCAGTCATCTTTCCAATTAAGATCTGCTCTTTCCTTCCTTCCTAACTTTGCCAGTATGTTACACAAAATTTAATTCCTGACATGTTCCAACAGGGACAAGAGGAATGATCAGTAGAGATTAAAGCATGCCATGCATCAGCCAACTTTTCAAACATCTGACAAAAGAAACGCAAAACATCTTGAAAGGAGAGGCTTACAGAGATGGCAGCTCTCTTTACGATGGTTGGCCCCAAGATCGTCACCATTTCTGTCAGTTGTCAAAAGTGTTTTGTGTTGCATTTAAAAGAATGGAAATTAAATCCCCCAATACACACAAGAGGAGAGCCTACAAATGTTATCTCTGTATTTTATTAATTCAAATCCAAGCAAGACCATATAGGGTCATCTCTAATATATACTAAATAGCACTGCAGGAGCTCTCTTCCAGGTTACACACAGGCAGAATCTTTCACAAACCTAAGATGAAGATGAGGTTACTTCCATTAACATGAACATCCAAGTTCTGCAGTCCTTAGACATAGGCACTTGTCAAGGACTCCAAATCAAGAGCTTGTCTGGCCATAAACACCTTGGTATAGAATATGCTATTTTAAGAGACCAGCACCTATGACTCAACTCCAGATGAGCAGTAAATGAACCATCCACTCAATCCACAAACAGAGTAGCTAGTGGTAGGTTTTGTTTTCAAGTAAAGATGCTACTGATTATACATCAGCAAGAAGTCAAGTTGCAAGGCATTAACTAGTATGCTCTCATCTCATTTTCCCACCAGCAACAGGATTCTCAGATCCAAGTTTTATTGCTCAATAGCCACAGCTTCTGCCAAAAATCACAAGGGAGCCAGGGGGAGGGGATGGCAAATATGAAATGGGACAACAGCTGTCAAGGTAATTTGATAGCAGCAATGGCTTCTTGAACCAGTGGACACTCTTGAGAATGTGAGCCAAGGTCTCCAGGCATCCACAGAAAAGCCAAGTAAGATAAAGAGCTCGGTGAGAGAGCAGATACAGATGTCTGAGACAGAGGAATGAACAAAGAAAGCCAAGGCCATCTAACTTCTAAGAACTTCCGTTTTCCAAACAAAAAAAAAAAAAAAATTCAGAGCAAGTGTCCAAATGAACCCTCACAGCCATGAAGACAAACCATCTTTTGTTTGAAAAATGTTTGCAAGTTTTCCCAGTATTCTTTCTAAAAACATCTCCAAACTACAACATCCAAACAGAGGAGTGAAGAATGAGCTGACAGATTAAAAGATCAAGTCAATAACCCTCTACAGGTTGAAATCTAGCTCAGCTTCCACTAACAAGTAGCCACCTGTATTATGAGAGTCACATACATCAAACTTAGCACAATTCCTAATAGACCAATGCCCACAGTCAAAAGTCGCATCCATAACACAGAAAATATCCAAAGGGAAGAGTTATCAGTGGAAACCCTGAAAATTTCCATACTTTTAGTTTAGTTGCTCTGCTAAACGAACCATCCCTTCAGCAATGAGTCATATCCTTTAGTGGAATAGTAAGAAGAAAGGTCTTTTGCTTGTGTCTATGTGGCACCTGTTTTGGTAACATTAAACGGATCCCAGAGACGTGCCAAAAACACAGGCGAGCACAAACAGCAAGGCAGGAACATGTTAGCTGTGACAAGTGCAGCAGAAGGAGATCAGACACTTTAGTGATTACTTCCATCAGTAGGTTTTACTCTTCTTTTTAGGACAGTTTTCATTTTCTGTATTTTATGCTTTAAATTTCTCCCATGCACTGAATAATTGCAGTTTTCTTACTTTCCCTCTCTTCCCAGAGCTTCTGCATTCTCCTCAACCACCCCTCTACATAGGCTTGTCTCAGCAATCTCACAGGAGTTTGTAATAGCTGGGAGGAAAAAAAAAAAAAAGGCAACAGAAATACTTACAGCTTTGTTCAGTATTACTGCCACCTTCTACAGACATGTGACATACCAAGAAACATGTACCCACAGATGCATTTCAGCAGTGATCATGATGCAGATCAATTGTTTCTTCATGCTGAAGTTAACATTTTGACTGACACTAATGCAGTTAGTCATTCATGTTAAAAACAGATTATTCTGATAGGGAAATAAAAAACAGATGACAACTGGCTACCAGAATTTAGCACCAAATTTAAAATCAAACTGCAAACCTAACCCATGTACTGATTTCTCTGGTTAGATCTTCAAACATTGTACTTGAGCAAAGCAGTCCCTGGTTTGAGGCTGCAGATCTCCCCACAAGCATTGCAGCTCCCTCACTTGACCCCAGAGGGATGATCTGCTGCTATTTTTGAAAGCACTTACTAAAACAGCCCTCATCCAACACAGGAGCTTTTGCCTTAAGTGCTGGTCCTGCAGAGCAGACATCAGACATGGAAGAGGAGGGTGGCCTCTGCAGGCCTCCTGACCCTCACAGGGGCAGATAAAGAGAATCCACAGAATGACTGCCTCGAAGCCAAACAGGTTTAACAGCCCTGCACCATCTCTAAGGCAAAAAGCAATTTGCTTGGTATGTCACAGATAAAATGTGCCTGTGTTGAGGCGAGGGTAATGAGACATCTACCCCATGCCACTTCGAAAGGTTAACAACTCAAAGGTTGCAACACTCCGATCTCCTTGCTGCAAAGGCTGCCTTACCTAGTCCCACCATCACTCCCTTCAACTCCCTGTCCCAACACAAAGGGATGAAAAATTAAGGAAAAATAATTTTATCCAAAACTAGAAATCTACTTCTGTTACTTTTGGTAGCAACTTTTTCAACGCGACTTCTGAATTCACACTTTACTGAAGGATACCATTCACTCACCTCTTCATTTAGTGAGTCAAAGGAAGAAGAATGAACTAGTCCCTGTCCCCACCTTCCCTGCACAAGCCAAACTCCTGGAACAGGGATGAGAAAACAGATCATGCCTTCACTGCCCAATCACATCCATTTTCTGAATGGGACAAGTAGGAAAATTCTCAGCTCCTCCCTCCTGTTCCTATCTCCTATGTCAAGGAAAACAATAAAGAGCCAGGTCATTATGATCAAAAGCACAACACATCTCTTCATGCCAGCAAAAATCGTGCCCTGGATTATGAGTTAACATCAAGCTTCTGCATTAACAGACACTTTAATCAGACATCAGTCACTAATGGAAGCATGAAGAGACACAGTGATAATGGTATCATCAGGACACAGGTCCTTTCAATTCTGTGTCACAGAGGCAAGTCCACCCTAGGAAACAACCACCAGAGCAGTGACAGAACCCAGTCTCTCCCAATACCTTCAGAAAAAGCAGGACACACTGAGTGGCATATGGAGGAGGCTGCCTGCACCACTCTAGAGCAGGGTTGGACCATCACAAGTCTTTCACATCCCCTTAATAGTTGACAAATACTTGGTGGGCTGCACTTTCCCCACACCACATCACTGCACATGGAATAAGGGAAGAGTCCAACTAAGCCATCCTTTTTATCCCAAATGAATAGGATTCACCAGCAGTGAGAACAGATATGGATCTGTGCCACTGCATCCCTCTTTGCCAGCTTGCTGAAGATTCCTTGGAATGAGTGGCAGTGAGGAACAGTGCAGTGTTATAACTGATCTGTCCATGGTGCAAGAACAACTTCCCAGTGGCACCAGGATTAAGAGCTCAAGACTTTCTGGTTCATGAGGTAGCCAATATGTTTAATCATACTTGCATTACTACCTTGTCACCAACAAGAAAAAAGGACAGTCACCTGCATATCCTCAAACACTGGGAATTTAAGCACTAACAGGTTTGCCACTTATTGACTTGCCCACTAGGTTTTCAGCCCAAAAAAACAGAAAAACATTTAGTACCTAGTTAATCCTAAATTGGACATTAGTTTAAAACTGCCTGAAAGCAAAAGTCAAGCAGCACAAGATAAAAGGATAAAGGGCATCTCTGACACAGTAAAGTAAAAACAACATATCAAACCCCTCTGTGTCAGTAAGAGGTAAGAAAGCACGCAACAACGAACTCTACAGCAGCAATTTTAGTAGCCATAAAGCTGCACAGAACAGAGCACTAACCATGGGACATTCACCTTAACTGTCTCTACACACTTGCCTAGTAGATAGCCTCATCTCATCTGTTGTCTAGTCTCTTTCTGGTTTTCCTCACCTATTGCCAACAAATAGTGCCAGGAGAACTACACATTGATCTGAAAAAGGAGAGTGAAAGCATTGAAGACATTGACAGTCAAGCAACTCAGGGCAAGAGAAACAAAATGCGAGTCACTGGAGAGGCTGCAAGTCTAAAGAAAGTTGCAGTCATCATGCAATGAAGCTATTACTGAACATTAAAGCAAACTCCTTTTGTAGAACCTGAATTACAGAAGACAAGCTGAAACATACTGGCTCCCACAAAACCAATTCAGTTGATATATGGGAAAGGGATAAAAATGAGTCCTCATTCCACAGCAAAGTAATTGAAGCACAAGGAGAAGGCATTACAATCAACTACAACTTTGGACAGTGCTAAGAAATACAAAAGATAAAATCCATCACCTTTATCCTTGCCCAGTTCTCAACCCACTTGAAGTAGTTATGCCTTTGATTTCCTTGGGTCATTTTCCCATTTTGAAGGAAAAAAATGCAGGAATAGGAAAATTAAGCCTCAGTTTTACAAAGATTAAAAGAAAAAACAAACCCAAAATAAGTTTGTTCCTATTTGTAAGAACTTTTGCATCTGGTCATATCTTGAGGGGTTTTTTAAATGTCCCAATCATCCTCAAAGTCACAGAAAAATCTGAGATGAGAATTCCTTTTGTTAGGAGATATGTTCACAAGCATTACCACAGCGAGAGTTCTTCCTCCCAGGAACTACATGCTGCCTCTAACTGTGAGAGTACATGTTTAATCACAGTACACACTCTTTCCTTGTCACAACTACTAACTGCAGCACTGGAGAGGATGGTTAAGATAACCTCATTTCTTAAAAGAATCTTTGGATTTTAAAGCACTTCATCCCCCCCTAAATGTTCACTCTAAAAACTGGTAGGACACCGCTGTCCCAGTGCTTTTCAAAGGAAATAGACCTAGACACCACTGAAATCCCCAAGCCTACCAGCTTCTTCATGGTGGCTCTTGGCTCAGCATCCTCCTTTTAACCCTTCAAGTACTGCTCAAGGCACTCAACTGTTGCTGTTGATCAGCAGGTGGATTCAAGCAGAAAACAGGGAACCTAGAAACAGCCTCCAATACTTGCAAGGGTGTTTCCAGATAGAGATTAATCAGATAGCAGAAACAATGGCAAACGACAGAACATCATCGATACAAACTTACCAGAGACATTTCCTAATTTCTCTAACCCATGCTTGGATTAAGATAGTCCACACAGTTATTAGTTCCTGGATGGCTGCAGGAAAAAAAAAACCCATGTACTGATCTCTCAGGAAAACCAAATAGTTTAAATACAAAATCATCAGGAATTACAGCTAGACAACTTCCCACTTTTTGAATATTTTCCTTGGAACTTTCTGGTGGGAGCCTGTGCATTGCATAGGGCTGAGAAGGCTATTACTCTTGGAAGCTATACTCCCAAATTCTTTCCTTTACTGGAAGATGAGGTTGATGATTTGCAAAGAAGAAATGTATTAAAGCCTCTTACCACTGGACCACGTTCAAACAGCAGGCAAGCAACAAGTTTAAACCCAGTTTCCAGGCCAGGAATCAGAAATGAAAATGCCCTCAACTCTAAAATGTATGCGTGTCTTCAGTCTACCCCACACACTTCTGCAGTGTCTCTCTCATAACAAAACAAAGCTTGTTCAAAGATTACAGCAAAGACTAGAAAATTTAAAACAGCTGCTCTGGAAAGAAAAAAAACCATTAATATAATAGAGCCATTGACATCAGAGCTTTCCTGGTAGACCTCTTGTCCCATGCACAGCAAGTGTTCCCATGAAGAGAGGAGGAGCAGAGACTGGGATTCCCGTCTGTGGTGCATCACACAGCACAGGGAAAAACCTTCATCCCCACCCTTAACCCCAGGGGCATGGAAGAAAGCAGGAAAAAAAGAAAGCTACTGTATTTGTTAGCTTGTTGACTGCACACACTACAACTGCACTCACATGTTCAACTCCATGATTGGCATCAAGCAACAAATTGTTGTAGTTCTTGGAGCCTGCACCCAGTAGGTAATTAAGTTTTTTCACTGCCAGAGCTGCCTTCCTCAAGCTTTAACCTCGGGGGATTCCCACGCTGGGAAGCTTCACCCCCCACCACGACTGCCTACAGGGTGAACTGTGCAACTTCTCCATTTCCAGGTTCTCCTTGGGAGCCTTCAGACAACGCAACACAAGCTGAATTAAACTAGCACACTACTGGTAAAGCAGTTTCATATTAGTGATCACAAATCCTCTGTGGACCTCTGTCAAATGAACAGAAAGACCTAGAAAACCATTGGTCCTGCGTATGATGGAGAGGCTGGGTCCATCATATGGGATCAGAGCTTTAAGAGTGCTCTGATCCCTGTAAGAGTCACAGGGAAACACAAACACACTAGTACAGAAGGATCAGAAACTGGCTTTCCCCCACACGAGACCCAAGAAAGTCTCCCATTTCTCTTGCTAGTGAGCACTCAAACCTTTAGCAGCTGACATTGAGTCTGAAGTACACTGTACAGCATTTTTATTAAGAGAGATACAGAAAATTATTTGGACAGGGATCTTGACTTCTCTAGGAGAAATCCCATCCACATAGTATAAGCAATTATTCAACACTAAGAGAAGGAAAAAAAAACACTCCCTGTGAACAGTGCAAAGTTCTTGAAATTCACTGTTTTGAAATTAGTGTTTTCAAACCTAACCACTCCAAATGGCTCCAGGCAAATTAGAACATCAACAAGAAGATAAAAGTTATTCTCCATGAGGGTAGGGAATCAGCACACAACAAGACCAGATCACATCTGAAAAACAGCATAAATCCCAAACCTCTCCAAACCATGTAGTCCATATGGTGAGCTACTCACAGGTACACTGCCCCAGCTTCCAGTGAGGTATCCCTTATTCCTCTATTCTGCTGGAGGACCTAATGCAGTGAGCCTTCAAGGTACTTTGAGAGATTCTTCCTCACCCAATCCCCACACACTGCACCAAGATATTTAAATAAAAGCTGAAAGTCAAAAAGCCAAAAAGCTTTATCCGTACATATACCTCAGTTACACAGCAGGGGAAAAAAAAACCCCACACATTCACAGGGCAAAATATATCACACTAATATATCCAACCTGAATCAAAAACTTAGTGACGTACCCTGGAGTTCAAGTTAGAGCTACTGAATAACTCTTATTCACAATTCTGGCCTACTTTAACTAGTAAAAAATTGAACTGAAACCTCTTTACTAGATGCCCTGTAATATCAGCTGAAGGTTCCTGTCTGCACTTGCTGGGTATGGGAATTGTAACTGTAAGAGCTGTTCTTGCTTCCAATGCAAAGATGTCCCAGGCAAGATAGTAAGAACTAAGCCTACAGCTTGCCTAAAACCCACAGCCTCACCTACTTTCAATGCCAGATTGTAAATTTTTATCATGAACAAGCTCACACTGGCAGATTTTCTTCCTATTTGTAGGAATCTAGAAATTGCTGACAAGCAATTCACAAGCAATAAAAGCAGGCAACTGATCGTCCTTGTCCTCACATAACTGCTGCATGGAAAGGGGTCCTGCAGGCTGCACTTTGAACCCGCCAGTGCAAATGGTAGGCAGGACAATCTTCTGAAAGCCGGAGGTGGAGGCCTGGAAGAAAACCAGAAATGGCAAGATCCTTCCTAAAATCCTGTGTTGGCAGCAGAGTATCCAACCAAGGCAGAATCAGCTTTTTTGTTGCCCTCATTACCTATGGACAAATGGGGAAAACAAAGCCTTGTTCATCTCCACGAAGAACAGCTGTCACAAAAGGCTCTGTCACATCAGTATAAGAGATTATACCACCATAAAAAAACTCGCTATGAACAAAACCCCAACTTTCATTCATGCTTGCTGTGGGAAAGAGCCTCAAGAAAGTAGGAGCCCAGTCTTGAAGGCACAGTTCACCCTGCAGAGAGCAATGTTGCCACACCACTCTCGTTTGAAGAGCAGCTCCTTTTGGGACTGACAGCGAAAGAATGGTGCAATCCCAAAAGAAAGCATTACAGAAAACCTAACCATAGAGATCTTTTGTGCTGAATGTATGCGTTCATGTCCTGGCCCCAGTGCCTTTGGCTGGAGCAAAGCTCTTGCCCAGTTAATTAGTAACTGCAGCAGAGTCCTGCTAACTTGTAAAGTCTTGCAGCTGCCACAATAATCAGGTTTCAGCTCCCAGATTGACAGGCATCACACTTACTCTGTCCTTCAAAATACAATTTCTTGATGAAAAGGGCTGTTGTTTCATAAACACTGAAATTATTATACCAAACAATTAACAAGTTAAATGCTTCAATATAAAGAGATACAAGTAAGTCCCAACCACACAAGCTTTCTTTGCTTTGAGGTTTCTGCTTAATCTAGGGCTTGGATATTTTAATACAAGTTGGTTACAAGACAAGTTGTTTTTCTAGTATTCTTTCAGTAGTCCTTTCAAGAAGATATCATCACCAGTAGGTGAAGAACAAGTCTGACTCATGTTTTTAATTCACAAAAATAACCACAAACACCGATGCAAGAACCCCAATTTCAACATGCCAGCCAACCCAGACAAAGAAACACGTCTGGCATTACAGGTTGTATACTACAACAACCCAAACCTCAAAGGCAAACAACCTATATGATGCCCCATAGACAGCACAGAAGTGTGGAAAATCCTGGAAGCTAGTCTTCGCTTCAGTGAAAACAGTCTGTCTACCAAAACTCTGGAAGGGTCACAGACAATTTTAACAGAAAACACAACAACAATGGCTCAAAGATTCCCAAGGGCCCCTACCTATGACCCTTCAGAGTAGAAAGTTACTACAGACAAAGCCACAAACAGGGAAGAGAACACTTCTGAGTAAAGGAGGACAAAAGAAAGGAAAGAGTTAATGGAGACAATTTTTAAAGAATCAAAGCTTCTTTATTATTGAGAACCAAGAATGCAAAGATAAGCTGACCTGGCCACTGTGTTAAGAACATTTGGTACACGCAACTCCAGTGGCAAGTCAAAAGAACATTCAGTTTCTCTCCAAGCATGATGGATCTCACCGTCATCGCTCCTTCTGCTATTGCAACTTTGTGTTTCAAGCCGGACTGTCAAATAGGGACCTGGTCTTTTAAACCACTTTGTGAAAGATACTGTATAGCTTGATGTCCTCGAGTGATAACATTAGAGGAGGTTTCGGTGGGTTTCTTGTTGGTGTTTGGTTTTGGGGATTTCTTTAAGAAGCTGTGGGAAAACTTCAGCTCCTCTGCCTCAACTCAAAACAACATGTTTTGCAGAATCAGAACTTTATTATTCCATGTTGTACAAAAAGCTATTTAAGAACACTACAGGAACACCTCACCTGTTCCAAGCCATTCCTTTCTCTTCCCTACACCTACCTCTCTATAAGACCACCTACACTGAAGTGATAAGGTCATCTCTTCCCCTTATAGCTCTTTAACCAGTTTTACTGTCTATGCCCTTCTCACAGATGCTTTGTATACCATCACACTTAGCCCTAGTTTGTTTCCAGCATAGCTTCTACCAGCTATTGGGCCATGCAGATTTCTTGGCCAAGGGAAAAGGTGCATTCCTCCAGAAGAAGGTTGATGACAGATTTACGCATCTCATTTTCTATGATTATATATTGGCGAAAAGTGAAACAAAACTCCATCACTTGGTAGTCCTGAAATGACTCAGTGACCTTGGCAAGAGCCAAGCCAACCACCTGGTACAGACTGTTAGCCATGTGCTGTGGGCAACAGCTCATTAGCACCAAGTATTTACACTCCTATTTCTAGCTGGTCGGTTGTAATTCAGGACCTTGTCAAATTAACAAGTGTTGCAGGTCGCACTGACTGGGGTATGGTTCAGAGTACTCTGTGTTGAAGGCCAGTTTTACAAGCTCCATTAGTGAAATTGGAAGGGACTGAACAGTAGAAGTTGCCATTGGCCTACCTAGACTGGCAATTCCCCCACAGTTCTGTAGAGGCATACAAGCAAATGCAAAAGTGAGCTCTTGCTAAGTATTAATGAAAAGAGCACAACTTGGTCATGTATAGACTCACTCAGCACTGCTTGGCCACTGCTTTCATTCTTGTCCTACTTGATCCTGACTAAGCTGCTATAAGACTGACTTAGGACTCTTAATATTGAGCAGACATTAAATGTTTAGATGAGGTGAAATAGTGAGACTTCGAATCCTCCAGTCTTAACTCCTGCGCACTAGGATGTGTGCCCTCCAAGTGAGCAAGACAAAATCTGACACCAGACAGCCCCAGATGAGTAGATCAGTGGCACTGATGCTCCAAGTTAAGCAGCCTAACAACCCCCACAATACTTATCCTCACTATAATGATTCCTCCAATAAAACAGGGAGAAGACTTGGGCTCATAACACACATAAGGTGTGAGGTGGCTCATGCCTTCATTTCCTAAATTACCAGGTAGAGTGATACCATAACTTGACAAAACAAAACCTACCTTTGGATAGCTTCATACAGAACTGACAATCAGAAATGTACTTCTAGACCCACCTCTCTCTGCCACCAGCACTACACAGCTACAGACAGGAGACACCCATTACTGGTGTTTGTTTCTGTGCGAGAGCTGACAAAGGTTCAGTGTTGATTAGACATGCTCACAGAGAGAAATAAGCATCTAGGGCTATTTAATATAGACAGTATCTTTAGTCCCAGAACTTCCTGAATCACAGCCTGATGAGATCAGTAAGCTTCCGTGGGGAACAAAATAAACTGGTTCTTTTCTAATACTTTCTCTAGGCAGCCCCAGCCATTGTCAGAAATTGCAGAGGATTCACTGTTATTGTTCTTATGCCCTCAGAGTCAACTGAAGTTCACTGAGAAAATGTTCTGCTCCCCAGAACTTCATGTCAGTAGAGAAAAAAAAATGAAACTCAAAATAAAATCTCAGACCTGGAAGGGCACTGCAATGGTTAAACTACCTGATCAGTTTCCTACACTAATGAATTTGCTCAAAAGTTGACAGTCTGCCTCTTTGGTCTATCCTGAGCCAAAACTGGCTTTGAAATGCTGTTGGCTGCACAGACTGACCTGAAGTTTACATCTGTGCCTATTACAGATAACCTTTACAGACAGAGAGAAAGCAGAAAGGAACATGGTTCACTTGGTGGGATTCACTCCCATCAGCTTCAGCACAGGAAAGCATTTGCTAACTGAGCAAACAGCTGAGGGTAGGAAAAGGCAACTTCTTCTGTTCGTCAAATGACAGGAGTTGCAAACAATCGGTTAAAAAGCAATCAGAGAGTCATACCCAAGATGGGCATCAAACTCAAACCTCTACTGCTCAAGCCATTTAATTCACTAACTCCTCTCCCTGCCAGCCACCTGAAACACATTTCTTCCTATTCTCAACAGCAGAAGGACTCCTCAGCTGGGCTCCTCACCAAGGCTGCTCTCCTAGTAGCCTCTCTTCTCCTGGTCCCTATAAAATGTTCCCAGTAGGGAGCCCAGGAAGAGCTGGAGCTGTTCCCTGATGCACTCCCCTTGGTGCCTCTCCCTCAGCATACCAGCAGGAGGGCTGCCTGCAGTAACCCACATCCGCTGCTCTCCAGTGGAATGAGCACGCATCCCCCAGGAGCTCGGCAAGGCCAGCAAAGCTCTTGGCAGTGCAGTACCTGCGGGTGCTGCGCTGTCACACAGCCAAGGAACAGTTTGTCACGAGGCAGCCCCCACCCCCACATGCAATTTTTGTTGAGGGAATAAATCTGCAGGCATAGCATGCTAAGACTTCTGCTTCTTGGTGGCAAATTCCTTCCCACCTACTACTCCCCTACTCTCATCACACACAAAAATCTCCACACTGGACCTCCTCGACACCCTCTCTGTCATATGAGTTTCCCCAAAAGGATCAGAGCAGGTGCCTTTTATTAGCTAAGCAGCCTTGAAAACGATAATGTTTTCCAAGAAGTTTTACGTGCCTTTCATAATCCCAGAAAGGATTTATGTAGTTTCTTCCAGTTTCTCGTAATGCTGCAGTCACAGAGTCACATGGAAAAAGTGCCCAGGAGACAGACAACCTGTCTAGCAGATAAACTAGAAAGTGAGCATTCAGACCTACTAAATCAAAGTCACTCAAGGGAAGACTGGACTCGGATCCAGCAGGTCATAAAACTTGAAAGGAACCAGGAAAGAAGCCACCTACAAACCTGGATTAGAGCTGCACCAGAAAAATATGTGACCTAATAACAAAAAAAGCCCCTCAGACCAAATAACCTAATAAAAGAAAAAAAAAAACCTCAGATCAACAACAGTAGTGGAGAACTTTGCATCCCTGGGCTACCAATTACTTTCTATCCCACCTGTTTCCAAAAAGAGGATCTATGTGCTCAAAAGAGAAGTAGGTCTAGGTATTCTTCTCTGCACTCAAAAGTCAGAGGTTTATGTTTCAGGCTGCTGGGGCTTGGTTTTCCTTCAAGAGGAAGGAAGAACTAGGAAAGAAATGGACAACGTTTTTCCCCAATGTCCACTCTAAATACAACCACCAAACATACACGCTACTAAAACCAGACAATACAAGATCAACGGAGCCTGAAAAAGTCTAATCAAGCTAAATCTGACAATGTTTTTAGGAAAAAAAATCTTTTAAGGTCCAGTTGGCAATGATTTTAATAAGGAATCTAGGAATTTTCTCAAGGCTGCCACGTGATTCAGAAAACGAGAGCTCAGAACTGCTGCACAGTTATTGTGGCTTCTTTGCAACAGGTTATTAAGCTCTGATATGTAATATAAAATAATAGTGGAAACAGATATAAATAAGATCAAAACATATGACTCAAAGTCCCCAGATAAGGAGGACTCCAACTGAGAAACTGCTGCCCTCCAAAGCTATCCAGGCCACCAGGAACATAGCTGTACAATGGCTTGCAGAAAGTGGGCCAATCTTGAAATATTAGTATTACAACACAAGGCTTTTCAAGCCGAATTTTTGTAGCTCCAGCAGACAGGGAGCTAGAAATAGAATGCTCTGGATTTAGGATCACACATGCAGAGAGCTGCCTGTGAAAAACACCAAGAGCAAGTGTCAGAGACCTAGGAAGACTGTCAAAAAGGAATAGAAAACAAACGAACAAACAAAAAAAATACATGGCGACAAGAAAAAGGAGATCAGTGGAGACAGTTCACCAGCTCCTTTCCAAAAATGACTCTGTGGCTCATTCATTCACTGCTGCAGATTAGGAGCTGTGACACAAATCAATCCTGGAACAGGTAACTCCTCGCTCCTCTTTACAGCAATGGCCAACATCAGATTAGCTGGGAGTGAACTCATTGCAAATGAGATACCTCTTTGCTCTGAACAAAGTCAGGTAGGTCCTTTCCTAGGGCAGTGGAAAAGGTACCTTAGACTCCCTTGCATTAAATTTGAATTACTGAATTCAAGTTAAGCACTCAGTCTGCTCAACCTGTAGGCAGCTGGATTTGACAGCTCTGGTAGAGGTTTAAGGTCTGTTTTTAGAACAGAAAAATCGCATCTATTTCAAAAGCCACTTATTTATTTATTTGCAAGTAAATCATGATTTTTAGAGGAGAAGCTTGTTTGTGGACTGCTTCAGGAATCATGTTTATTCACACTTTAGGAGATTAGAGCAGCAACGGGGTGGGAATGTGCTGAAGCTCTCTTAAAATTAAGTTTCTTGCCTGGCAGCATGGAAATGAAACAGATACTTATTTTGCAATTGTGGTCAAAGAATGTTAACAATAGGCCCACCACCAAATCCTCCAGCTGTTCAGTTAAAGCAGTAGGACAACTACAGAACTACCCATTTCATCTTCTGCAACAGCATAAGGATGCATATCCTGTTGTGTTTGGCTTTTAATCGCCTCCTTGTAAGCTTCCCTTCCACATTTAGGTTAAGAATGTTTTGTTTCTGCCCAAAATGTGAGTTTCAAAACCCCACCTACCCAGCTAATTACCAAATTTATTAGCAAAAAACCCCCATCCTCTCTCCTCAAATCAATTAAAAGTATTAACAGACAGCACTATCACATGAACTGCCTGTTGCACCCAACAGTGCTAGCAGGGGCCTGGGTATCTAAAAAGACACACTTGTGAGTTTTGAAGCAAGCTGGCTGCGGCAGAAGATCAATGTGATGGGAAGGGAATGATTAAAAACTGTAAGCTTATTTATTTCCAACACTCATCTGAAGAGTAACATGCAATTTGATTCTCACCCTTAGTTTGTACATTCTCATGGGAATTTGGCAAGGTTGCTCTGAAGAAGAAAGTTGGAAGAGCTCTTGCAACAGACACCGTGCTGTGCCAGATCAAGTCAGCTATCAGTTATTTACATTCATTTCAAAGGACACAATGGAAGCCACTTATTTCCACTATATCTGCACTTTTTAAAGAGAAACCAGTTAGGACAGAGTTGATCCTAACACAGGGCTTGCCCATACAGACCAACCAGCATAGCAACTCTGGAGTAAACATTTAAGAAAGCTCAAACGAGCCTGAATTAACTCCCAACTACAGAGACTATTCCAGGACTCAGCAATCTCGGGAGGAAACACATACATTAGGAAGTCCTCCTGCTACTGGGATGTTTCCTAGCACAGGCAAAAGAAGCCCTCTGGCTACTAAGGATCTCTAGTCTGCACCTTCCAAGCCACCCAGGAGAATTTTCAAGAAGTCTATTTTAAGCACCAGTTTCAGGAACTGTAAGGAGGAATTTGGCTTAGCCACACTCGCAGGGTTAAAGCACACACCTAATTCTCCCATATGTTAAATAAAAGGACTGCTGTGCTAACACACAGGAGTGCATTCCATCCTTTCAGACCAGGGAAATAAACTACCAACATAACATCCATTTCTTCAGACACACTGCTGCATATAGAACTAGAAAACACCCACAAGTCTCACTACACCTTTACTCGCACATGCAGCAAAATCCACCTTAACCAGCCAACATTTAAGTGACATCATTTAGTCTTCTACATCAAAGCCGCAGGTCCTTCAGTGTAGAAACCACAGCCAAGGGAGGCTCTCCCTCATCTCTCCTTCCCATCTCTATACACAGGTTGAAAGAGACAAAAGTAACCACTGCTGCACCAGTCAGTAAAATGCAGGAGTACGTTCACCTCATATTCACAAAGATGAAATAAAGATGAGGTAACCCTCCAAATCCCTAAAACTAAGCTAAGCAGGATGAAGAAGATCCAATGCCATGACCCAAGAGCTTAGCATGTGGACAAAACAGTACCTGAAACTTATGTCATAACTTAAACTTAACTGGAAAGAATATTCACCAATTCACAAACTTTTTTTCAAGGTAACTTTTGCAGTTAATAAAAGGTGAGCTCAAATATTCCCCACTAGATTTTCCTTCTCAAGCAAATCACCTCCCAGGAACCGAGCTGCTACACGGTACTTTGATCAGATCTCCCTGGGTACGAACAGTCTGGTGGCACTCCAAAAGGCCTTTCTTTTTCAGCACAGGAGTCCACAGACCCAAATTGTCTGAAATTTCACTTAACAACTACTTTGAAAGCTCCCTCCTGCATAGGTCACACGGCATTATTATTTGGCTTGCAGAGAGGAACAGATTTTAAAAGGAAAACAAAAAGATGTTTTTTCCTTTATCATAAGCAAGAGCTTCTAACAAGAATTAAGATGCATTTGTCAAGTCAGCAACACCTATGATTAAGACAAAGGCAGAAAGCCTCAGTCCCATTCTGATGCAACTAATAGACAAGGTACACCAAAGAGGTAGAAAGGGTGACATTTCTGCTGAGCCTATGGTCCTGAGGCATAGGGAAGCCTGAGGATAAAAGAGCTGTAACTCTGAAGTGCAGCACCAACAGGTGCTTTGGAATATATTTTAAGGCATTGAAATGATTTATGAGTTACAAGATCAAAAGTGTCAATCAAAGTAACTGGAACACAAGCAGAGAGCTGAGGTCGGCTGGCTGAGCCTATGAATGGAGCTAAAATGCCTTGTTTATCTCAGCACGTGTGTGCACTGAGCCTGAAAGGCACCCAAGCAGCCCACCCACTCCTCCCTGTCAGGCCAGCTGAACAAGCACAGGGAAGACACAGCCAAGGAATGGGCGCGGATTCCCGTCAGTGGTTCTCACCAGAACGGATAGATGAGTGGAAAAAGCAAGAAAGAAAACAACCTTGCTTGGCACCATGCCCACACACACATCCCAGTGCAGTGGGGGAAAAAAGGCTTGGGGGCACATCTCAGCCATGGATCAGCTTTCTGGCCCAGAGAACAAACAGATACCTAAATACCAGTCACTCACTGTCCAGAATGCACCTTCCCACACCCCTCCCTGAGCAGGAACCCCAAAGGCCTCCCTACAGAGTTCCCCTGCTGCAAGCAAGATAAATGCTGACCACCACCGAGCTGCACCTCCCCACAGCGCCCCCACCACAGGCACGAGCCCACCTTTCTTGAACTCCTCCAGCATGGCATCGAGCTTGGTGTCATTGAAGACAAAATGCAGGGGGTGGTTGTAGAAGCGGGTGATGGTCTTGAGTGGCGTGCAGTCATCGGGGTCCACAAAAGCCAGGTCCTTAACGAAGAGCAAGTCCACGATGTTGGAGCGGTCACCCTCGAAAACAGGGATGCGGGTGTAACCGCTCTCCATGATCTCGGACATAGTGTTGAAGTCGAGCACAGCCTCGGCAGCGATCATAAAGCAGTCCCGGAGGGGAGTCATCACGTCCTCCACAGTCTTGGTGCGCAGTTCCAGGGCTCCTTGGATAATGTTGAGCTCCTCCTTGACTAGATCGTTATATGGGTCGGTGACGCGCAGCATCTCCAACAACTTCTCACGGTTATAGACCGTGCCGATCTCCTGGCCCAGGACACAGTCCAGCAACTTGCTGACAGGGTAGGAGGCCGGGAAGGTCATCATCATGAAAAACTTGGTGAGGAAGATGGTGTTGGCGCCCACGGCCAGGCCGTGCCGAGAGCAAATAGCCTGCGGCACGATCTCGCCGAAGATGACGATACCGATAGTGGAGACCACCACGGCCACCAGCCCAGAGCCGGCAATGTCGTCCAGCAGGATGGTCAGCGTGGTGTTGACCAGGACATTGCCCAGCAGGAGGGAGCACAGCAGGTAGTTGCCCTGACGCCGCACGGGCTCGATGCGCTTGGCATAGTTCTTCTCTTTGTCCGTGCCACAGTTCTGCACGATGCGCAGCTCCATGGGGTCCAGGGCCATCAGGCCCAGGTTGAGGCCACTGAACATGCCCGAGAGGCACAGGAGGAGCGAGATGAAGATGACCTGCAGCCAGAAGGGCAGCAGGAACTTCTTCTCCTCGCCCACGATCATCTTGGTGTCCTCGCCGTCATGGTAGATCCAAGTGGTCTCACCCCAGGGCGGGGGTCCCGCCGGCCCTTCGGCGCCCGCCAGCCCTCCGGGAGCCCCGGGCCCCAGGGCGGCGGCGGCAGGGGCCGAGACGGAGGTGCACAGGTAGTAGGACTTGCTCTTCTCCGTTTTGCGCAGGGGCTTAATCTCGATCTCGATGATGCCCGAGGTGCGGCGGTTGAGCACGATGTGCGGCAGGATGATGATGTCCGAGGTGCGGATGCCGCAGCGCTGCGGGGCCCCGCCGCTGCCCGCCGACCCGCC